>JACEEZ010023855.1:260473-349726 GCA_016584305.1 Chionoecetes opilio | reverse complement strand
TTTTTCAGTTTTTTTTGCTTGATATACTCTCCACTAGTCTGTCACATAAAAATCCCTTCTCGGTCCAAGCAGTATCGCTTGATTATTTATGTATCAACAAGTTCGTCCAGTACATCTCTCCTGTCACGAAAAGTTCTCAGGAGTGGGTGGAGCACTCCTGGTTTACGTCCTTAGGACGAGTCTTAGCCGCCGCCCTGCTCGCTAGGAACTCACACCCTGTCCTAGCCAAACATCGAAATTAGGGACGAGTCTTAGCGTTTTAGGATGCGCTCGAAATGATTTCCCAGCTAACCATCACCGGCGGGCCGACGTGGGGCTGTAGAGCGGCGAACGGGGGCCCGCCGGCGGAAAATTTTTACCTCCGAAGGCCCGCTGGTGTTTTTTCAGACGGGATAATTTACTATGTTGAAAATAATATACAGAATTTCAAGAGTTAAATATTTCTATGTGTAAACAATTTGAAACAATAGTTATGTGATTTATCTTGCTGTAGTATTACATCAGTAAGTGACAAGCAGTGGCAACTTGACGTCAATCCTCCGGAGGCGCGCTGGTACGTATTGTAAGTGGGAAATATTAATTTCATATTATATATTTAACACCCCAGCAAACACAAAGACGGAGGGCCTCCGGAGGCCCTCCGTATGTCTTATCGGCGGCCCGAGGGAATTTGTACGACGTGGGGCCGCTGGGAATTTGCTCAGGCTCACTGGCGGGCCGCTCCCAGCGGCCCGCCGTAGGGCATATGACCAATTTGCCGCTGTTATATTAACTGATTGAGGAATATTTATGGTTATACTTTCTAAGTATATTGCAGATATAGTAATGTTTTAAGGGGTGTTGCAGAATCCATTAGCCGATTAATAGACTAATGGGCTGTTCAACACTTATAAAAACATTACTATATAATGCAAATATGCTTGGGAAAATTTAACCGAAATATTCCCTGTGTCGTTATCCACTAATACGATGAAAAGGGAAAATTACTAAGATCATAATTGCTACGGACATTGTTTTTTTCATAAGTAAAAAAAACATTTTCGTTATTGAGTTTACATGCTGGTGTACGTGGAACACTGAACGGCGTGAACACCCATGTAGTAGGATATAGGTTGCGGCAAAACATCATAACAAAAACCCACCCACTCGTGCGTTTTCCCAAGTAACTGATTTTTTTCACTCAGACACAGCGCCAGGCGCCGTCAAGGAATTCCAAAAAAAAACGTGTCGTACTGCAATTATTTATATTATTCAGTCTTTTTCGATATAATGAAGGGAGCGAAAACATGCTATAACTAAGTTCTCATTATGTTATCTACTGGTTTAAGGGTGACAATTTAGGCCTTTTGGGGGTTTTTTAACCCTTTGTAATGGCTATGTACGTCGGGCAGCTTAGTACATTGATAGCTGGGAAAAAAATTTCAAATAATATTCTATTCCAAATGATATTATTCATATGTTAACCCCCATCTCTAAAATATTCCATATTAGGTGTACCGTTGAGTTTTAATATGCGTTGATAATATGTTGGAAGTTATTGAAATAAGGGAAAATATGCCCTTGTGTGATTCCGTAATAATCTTCGCCGCGGTTAATCAAAGTGTTATTTGTATATGATACTAGCTACACACACAGACTAACTGATAACCTTTTTCCGTGTAAACTCCTTCCTATGTACGTATCTCATCTTTTTCTATGTATCTCTGGGTGTTCCTGATTAAGCTGGAAATATTTGAAATAAACTGAAATATGATAATTTCTATAAACTATTATAAAAAACTTTTATAAACAATTGTAATAGCTTGAACAGGCCTAATAATAGGGGATGGTACCGATATTGAGATACTATGTATATTACTGTGTTAATAATAAAATATGAAATTGAATATTCCCACTTACAAATACGTACCAGCGGGCCTCCGGAGGTTTGACGTCAAGTTGCCGCTGCTTGTCACTACTGATGTAATACTACAGCAAGATAATCATTAACTTTTGTTTCAAAATGTTTAACATAGAAATGTTAAATTTCTTGAAATTCTGTACATTAATTCTCAACATAGTAAATTATCCCGTCTGAAAATACACCAGCGGGCCTCCGGAGGGCTGACGGAGGTAAATTTGCCGCCGGCGGCCGCCGTTCGCCGCTCTACGGCCTACGTCGGCCCGCCGGTGATGGTTAGCTGGGACAGTAATATACATAGTATCTCAATATCGGTACCATCACATTATTAGGCCTGTTCAAGCTCTTAAAAATTGTTATAAAAGTGTTTATAATAGTATATAGAAATTATTTTATTTCAGTTCATTTCAAATATTTCCAGCTTAATCAGGAACACCGAGAGATACATAGAAATAAAGATGAGATACGTACAAAAGGAAGGAGTTTACATGGAAAAAGGTATCAGTTAGTCTGTGTGTAGTAGCTAGTATCATATAAAAATAACATTTGATTATCCGAGCAAAGATTTCGGGATAAAAACAAGGGCATATTTTCCTTATTTCAATCACTTCCTACATATTATCAACACATATCAATACCCAACGTTACACCTAATAAGGAATATGTAGATGATAGAGAATTAACATGGGTAATATCATGATTTAGAATAGAATATTATTTGAATCATTCGCAGCTATCATGCCCCTAAACTGCCAGAGTACAATAGCCATTACAAAGGGTTAAAAACCCACAAAATGCCTAAATTGTCACCCTTAACTAGTCGATAACATAATGAGAACTTAGTTATAACATGTTTTCGCTCCTTCATTATATCGAAATAGACTGAATAATATAAATAATTGCAGTACGACACGTTTTTTTTAGGAATTCCTCGGCAGCGTTGTGTCAGTGAGTAAAATCAGTTACTTGGAAAACACATAAGAGGGTGGATGTTGTTCTGCTGTTCGCCGCAATCAATGTCCTTCTACGTGGCTGTACAGTGTTCAACGTACACCAACATGTAAACCCCAAAAATGAAAAAGTTTTTGTCTTATGAAATAAACAATGTCCGTAGCAATTATGATCTTCTTTTCATCGTATACTGGATAACGACATAGGAATATTTATGGTTATACTTTCTAAGCATATTGATATATAGTAATGTTTTTAGTGTTGAACAGCCATTAGTCTATTATTCGGCTAAGGGTTGTGCAACACCCATAAAACATTAATATATCTGCAAAAATACCTAAAAAGTATAACCATAAATATTCCTCAATCAGTTAATATAACAGCAGCAAATGGTCATATGCCCTACGGCGGGTCGCTGGGAGTGGCCCGCCGGTGAGCCTCTGAGCAAATCCCCAGCGACCCTACGTCGTACACTTCCGTAGGGCCGCCGGTAAGACATACGGAGGGCTTCCGGAGGCCCTCCGTCTTTGTGTTTGCTGGGTTAGGACGCCGGCCGCCATATTTAAGACACTTGCGAGTCTAAGACGAATCCTAAATCTCTATAAGTATGGGCCCTGGCCTATGAAGAAAAGGCCACCTGTAATATCAAGATCCGGTAAAATGGACGAGGACTGCGCGGTCCTTTTCTGAGACACTGACTACATATGGTATTATTTCACACTAGGACCGAAATTCCTTACACAATTGGGCGTGTGGTTTCTGTATACCTTAATTATTGGATTCTAGGAAACATTCTATATGCGCTTCCGTCGCAAATAATTACTTTTGGAGATAAAGCCATGCTATTCATAGGGAGGCGAGACAATAAGTGTTTACATCCGCCTCACTCTTCTTCCTCTTGTGACCTGCATCGCCTCTGTTCTTCCCTTGTCGCGGACACTTTTTAATGCAGATTTGGCTTTAGTTAGGAGGTTAAAGCGTGGAATTAGGTTAGGTTAGGTTAGGTTAGTGAGTCTAAAGGTGGGGTTAGGTTAGTTTAATTTTCATATCATATACACTCCTTCCTATTAAGTACGTCTTATATCTCCCAAAGTAGTGATTTGCGACGGAAGTTCATAGATAAATGTTTCTTAGAATCTATTAAGGTGAACAGAAACCACACTACCAATTGTGTACGGAATTTCGGTCCTACTTTAAACATTTACCCTACATTTACCTGGCCAAAAATTGGTGCTTTTTTAGATAGATATATTTTTATTTTCCGGAAACCTGTGGCCGCCCGCCCGCCACTCGATTTTGGGCTCCGCCACGCTCTGCTGGGATGAAATTATTACCCTAACCTAATCGAACCTAACCTTCTAACGGGAGGAGCTCCGTCCCCTTCGACCCCTGACGGGAAAATTTTAACCCTAACAAAAACTAACCGGCGGTAGCGACCGCGCGTTTTCGTCATTAAACCCCTTTTACCCTAGAGCGCTTCATCGTCGCTTTTCTCTTCAACAATCACCCCCTCCCTTTTTCACCAAGTACGAAATTTTATCCCCCAAAATTTAAAACTTAAACAAATCTCCGCGCCTTTCGCTGTCATCGCTTCTTTTTTTTTGTATTGTTGGGTGAAAGGGGTTTGGCCCAACCCTGGTAGTGTGTTGTCAAACGGGTTTCGGCCAAACCCTGTTTGGTTCGACGAAACAGTCCCCCCCCCCGAAATGTTTTGACAAAAAATTGGGGTCATGGTAGGGGGTTTTTATAATGGTAAACTTTTTACTTTGAAGTATTTTTTGGGGTGTTTTGATAAAGTTTAAATTTGAATGGAGGATTTAACTTGCTTAGGTTTCACATATGATTATAGTATGACCACGTCCATGCGGAGAGTACTGAAGGGGGGGGATTTATTAAGGAGAAAGGATAAAAAGGGTTTCGGTTTAAAGAGATTGCTCCCAGCCCTGGCGAGTAGTTCATATGATTACCCCTGGGCCGTTTGATTAAATTAATTTTAGTTTGATTTTGGTAGTCGGGGTTGGTACGTGGAATTATACCAGTAAAGGCTGACTCTTTGGAAGGTGGGGAATTACTTCCTAAACAGAAAAAACCCTGGTTTTTTATAATAACACAAAAAACTATTTTTGAAAGATTCCTTTTTCAAGTGACATAGTAAGTCCTTGCTTGATATACCCAACTTTAAAAGGGTTAACACGTACCGAGAAAACTCTCTCAAGAAGAAAAGGAATTTTACCCCCGACATGGGAAAACTTTCCCTGGGTGATGGAGGAACTCTATGAGCATAACCCCTTCACAAAAATTTCTTCAGTGAATGCCCTACATTTATTTAACAACCATTTAAAAATTTATAAATTAAAAGGGGAAGATAGGTATCTAGTAGAGAAAAATTGAGGAGAAAATGTTGTGGTGTTCATAAGACCTTTTGGATTTTGAAGAAGACACGGCGGCCTGCAACGACGCGGGGGGGCAAATTTCTTTCTTTAATAAACTTATAAGGAGGGCAGAAATCTATGCATTAGTGACACGAACTGACCTATATTTTTTAAGAAATAAAAATTTAAATATACAAAGGGAGAAAGAACACAGGAGTGAGGTCGAAGGTCTTCCCTGCAACGACGCGGAGAGAGAATGACTCTCCGGGGTTTAGGGCCCTGCGGCATAAAGGGGACTTTTTGAAAGATTAGGCGTGCCCTCAAGTGAGAAATTTTTAACCCCAAAAACTATTTAAATAATAAAACTTGCTATATAAAAAAACATGTGGCTTATAATATAAACCTGTTACTTTGAACTAAAAATTTAAATGTTTTAGTTAATAAACCAAAAAAGGGATTATTTGGGGGCCCGTCAACTGCCAAAACACTTTTTTGGAGTGTGGGGGAAAAAAATAGAAGCCTAAAAATTTTGGGTTTTAGGTTTCTTTTAGCGGGGACCCTTACTACTACGTCCTTATGACCATAACCGATAACGATGGGGATATTTGAAAGACGTTAAAAATCTGGGAGAGATTTTGGTCGGACAAAAAGTGCAAAAGAAAAAAAAGATCTGACATCTTTATTTATCATGATCGCAGAAAAATTATCCAGGGAAACTTGCCTCGCAGGGGGATGTCGGGGAGAGAGGAAGGGAAGAAGGAAAGAAAAAAATGGCGGGCAAAGGAAAGAAAAAGGAACAAAAGGGGGTTTTAGAATTTGGGCGATGAGACCGTGAAAAAAAAGGAAAAAATTAATACTGAAAGGAATAGCTCGGGAATTTAAATAAAATTTTTTCTATCTCTCCCGAATAAGGGTTTACACGCGTTATTCTCCGGAAAAAAAAAAATTAATGGGATCAAAGTAACTACTACGGATATTTCCGCTTTAAAAGGTAGAGGGGTGTTGAGGGACAATTGGTGAATTTTGGTATTTTTGTTTTTTGAAAACGGGGGTCTGTTGTGTTTAGTTACACGAAAACCCAAGAAAGGAAAAAACCCCAGCAAGATCCCTGGGAAAGACGTGGCCGTAACCCTTTGACTCGTGCCAGTATTCTTGGCAGGGAGTTTCCCCCAGAGGCGCACGCCGGCAGCCTCGGAAAGATAAGACCCAACAAGTCCTGAAATATCCGCCACCCCGAAAGCGGGTGACTGTAAGGTGAGAAGGTATACTACTACCCAAATTAAAATATCCCCATGAACCGGTTAGCCCGTGAAATCAGACGCCCCGACTTGACTGAGAAATTCCTAGCCAAATTTTTACTAGTTGACATACACTCCCCTTTGCCAAAAAATTTACATTAACACTTTCGCTTAACTTCACCGAAAAATACCTGGTCTGGATTGTAATGTTTTAAAATATGAAGACTCCCCGAACCAGACTGGTTGTTAATAAATTTTGGGAGACTGGTTCCAACAACCTTTTACCTGGAAAATTTTTATGAACATAGCCCCTATTTGTTGAATCCTGGCAATTTTTACATTTAACATTTTTTTTTTGGTTTTTCACAAGAGTATAACCGGGTGACGTACAAACCCTAACAGAGTGGGTATTAAATTTTTCAAGTTAAAAAAAAAAAAACAATTTTCATAAAAAAATTTCAAGTTCATTTTCAAGAAATCTTTTTTTTGATTTCTAACTTTTTAAAACTAATTAAACAAACTGCACTGAACACCCCGGTTAGCTTCTAGGGGGGTCTCCGTGGGTCGGGTTTAAAGCTTGAGAGTTCGGAAGCAATGCGCGAGTCCCCATCGAGCAGCAAACGTCGGGCGTCCTTGTTTAGCGGGGAGGATATATGGCGCGTTGACTAGCTACCTAGGCGACGGGACAACCCAGAAGGGAACCATTTTTGTCTGGAAACTCCTTAGGATCTTTGGGAAAAAAAAGAGCGTATCCCCCGCCGAGTCGTGTCCCATTCTTTGGGGGTGGCGTCCCCGAGCGCCACAGCGGCGATGAGTAGATTTTTTTAGCGCGGGGTTATAGCGTAACTCACGACGACGTCAGGGAAGGCTGAGAAGTCCAGGTTCCCCCCCGACGCGGTTCACGTCCTCTCTTGCCATGGTGGGGTGTCGAGGGGTTTGGGTGGCGGCTAGACCCCGGGGTAAGGAACAGCGGTACGGCGGTGGATCAAGGGCGGCGGAGTGATGGGGGGCGGAGCTGAGGCGAGCGTCGTGTAGGCGCGGGCGGGGGATGAAGGTGGCCGACTGAGGCGAGCGTGGATCGAGGCGCGCGGCAGGGTCTAAGGGCGCGGCGGTGGTGGGACGAAGGGCGGGCGGGCCGAGACGCGCGGCAGTGACGGGAAGGGTGGCGGTGGCTTGTGGCTCGCTTTTATAGCTCACTGCCCACATGGTCATGGAAAGTGTTAGGGGTTTGGTTTATGGGGGGAGTTAATAAGCCCACTATAAAGATCGATTTTTAAAATGAAAATTTTCTAAAATTTGACTACTTTTATTTATTTTTCCCGGTGGATTCGTTTCTGTTATTTTAGGAAATAATATCCCCCCCGCATAGTCACCTGTGTTTACAAAATTGGGGTCCGGTATGGGGTTTTTAAAAGGTCAAGTTTTACATTGTGATATTATTTGGGGTTATTTGATAAAAAAATTACAATGAAGGAGGTTTAACTTTTTAGGGTTTTACTATATGTTATAGTATGACCCGTTTACTGCGGAGAGTACTGAGAGGGGGATGTACTTAAGGAGAAAAGGATAAAAAGGTTTTCGGTTAAAGGGATTTTGTGCCACCAGCCTGGCGGTAGTTTACAGATATCCCTGGGGACGTTTGATTATTTTAAATATTTGATTGATTTGGTAGTCGTGGTTGGTACGTGGGAATTATACCGAGAAAGGTGCTCTTTTGGGGAAATGGGGGGAATAGTCCTAACACAGAATAATCACCTGGGTTTTTTAATAACACAAGAACTATATTTGCAAATGATATCCTATTTTTCAAGTGACTAGTAAGTCTTGCTGAGATATATCCAAAAAATTTAAAGGGAACACGTACCCCAGAAAAATCTACTGGAAGTAAAAAAAGGAAAATTTTAACCTGACTAGGAACTCTTTTAGGGATGGGAGGAAGCCTTTTGAGAAAAATCCCTTCACTAGAATTTTATTCAGTGAATTTCCCTACATTTGGAAAATACATTAATATTTTTAAATTTCAATTTAAGATAGGGATCAGTGAGAAAAATATGAGGAGAAAAGTTTTGGGGTGTTTTATTTAAGACCATTTTATTTTTAAGAAACACGGACGGCTGAAGACGCGGAGAGCGAATTTTGGTTAATAACATTTTAAAAGGGGGGGCAGAAACTCTAGCATTGTGACATTAACTGTACCTATATATTTATTGAAAAAAGATATAATATATAAGGGAGAAAGAACAAGGAGTGAGGTACGAAGGTCTTTCCCGCAAGGACGTGGGAGGGCGAAGACTCTCTGGGATTTTGGCCTGCGCATAAAGGGGACTTTTTGAAAGATTTAGGGTGACCCCAAGGAGTAATTTTAATCCCGAAATAACTATTTAAAAATGAAACTTTGGGAAAAGAACATGGGCTTTTAATAAAACCTGTTTACTTGATATGAAGAATTAATAGCTTGTCTAATAACAAGAAAGGGATTTTTTTTGGGGGGCCCTCAACGTCCGAAAAAATTTTTTGGATGTGAGGGAAAAATGAAGCCCCAGAAATTTGGGAGGTTTTCATTTTGGGTATCCTTACTACTACGTATATAGACCATACCGATAACGATAGGGATATTTGAAAACGTTTAAAAATCTGGGAGAGTTTTTTGGTCGGACAAATAGTGCAAAAAATAAAAAGATCTGACATCTTAGTTTTCCTGATCGCAGAATTAAAAATCCCGGAAATTGCCCGCAGGGGCGGGATGCGGGGAGAGAGGAAGGGGAAAAAAGGAAAGAAGAAAAAAGGGGGCAAGGAAAAAAAGAAGGAACAAAATGGTGGTTTAGAATTGGGCGAGAGCACCCCTGAAAAAAAGAGAAAAAATTAATACTGACAAGACTAGCGGAATTTTATAATAAAAATTTCTTACTATCTCTCCCGAATAATGGGCCCTACCGAAACGCCCCGTGGATACCCTTACGAATTTTATTTTACTTTTTACGCTTTTTCAGTTTTTTAACAGTCCCCCTACGTAATACACAAGTTTAAATTTTTTTTACATTTTTGCCCACCATTAAAAAAAAACCCAAAAAGTAAATTATTTAAACGGTTAGTATTTCATTTCATGGGTTATCATCCATGGCGTGGTACCCTGTGACGTACCGTACCCTGTTTTTTACAAACAGTTGCACCGCGTGATTATCCTCCTGGCACCGCCGCGGCAAAGGGCCCAAGTCTTTTAAGGGCAGACTAAGACGTTTCAGCGTTTATAGAAAGGATAAAATATCCAAGAGGCGATGAGGTGGATGAAAGGTAAGTGGGGCTGGACATGTAGGCGAAAAAAATGGGAAATAACTTTAAAATTTGATAAGCTTTAAGGGGGTTTTCATTGCGGGTTTGCCCCCTATTTGAATGAGTCATTTAGTCCGAACTAATTACCCAACGTAAGTATGTTAAGTACCTCACATCTGCAAAAGGGTTTCCCGCGCGCGGTCAGCCTTTGGGTTTAAACCACAGGCCCCCTATGAAATAATAAGGTGCCTCAAAAAATTCAAAGTCCAGTCAGATCCTCTCAGGGCAAGCTCCAGCAAACACATACGCCGGTTATAAGGTTAGGTTAGATATACTTTGTAGTTAAGGTTAGCTTTGGTTTCTTTAAAACCTTTAAGGATAGGTTAGGTTTCATTAAAACCTATAAGACCCTGAGTCATTTTTCCTGGCAAAGTTTTAGTGCTTTTTCTGATGGAGAAACAGTGTTTTTAATGGAAACTACCATAAAATTCGGTGATGATTTATAAAAAAAAATTATGGGTTTGCGCAAAATAAAACTATTAGAAAAAGCACTTATTGTAGACCAGGAAAAAATAGTCAGTCTGAAAATGATCGCGAAGGCCTCGTCCATTATTACCGAATTGCTGAGTTAGGTTACGTTTAGTTTAGGTTTTTAGAAAAAGGTTTTTGATTACACTCTTCTCATATCTCTCACTCATATCTCTCACTCATCTCTCTTTCACTCATATCTCTCTCTCTCTCTCTCTCTCTCTCTCTCTCTCTCTCTCTCTCTCTCTCTCTCTCTCTTTCTCTTTCACGGAGAGAAAAAGAGCGAGAGAGCGGCCGCCGCGGCGATTTATCTGGTTAACGCTAATTTCTGCATGGTACTACCGCATTTATCAGAAAACGAAATATATCAATGGAAGGCTAATAAAATTCTGCTTCTATTGATATAGTCCATGCTATAACTTGTCCAACAAAGTTTTACATGACGACGAGCTTAAGGGAATGTTAAGTTCATGCATATTTCTTCAGTGTCTCATAATGACGTTTATTTAATGTGTTATACTGTGTTTTATGTGATAATCTTATAGAACAAACATTTCGAAGATAACAGTATATCCTTTATGCATGTATAACATGATATACTGCGGGGTCATGCCTTGAGAACTTCTCCGGGTCTAGAGTGAACGAAGAGTCCCTGGCACTAAGATGGCGCCCATAAATCGAGTTGTCACTACTCTATTATTCAAGGTACTCTACTCCCACCTAGGGTCTCTGTAATAAGAGGGTAACGTCATTCATAGGCCCTACGTTAAACGCTACTGGGCGCCATCCTGCTACCAGGGCCTCTTCGTTCACCCAAGACCCGTGGAAGTTCTCAAGGCATGACCCCGCAGTATATCATGTTATACATGTATAAAGGATATACTGTTATCTTTGGAAATGTTTGTTCTATAAGATTATCACATAAAACACAGTAAAACACATTAAATAAAGGTCATTATGAGACTGAAGAAATATGATTCACTTAAAACTCGTCGTCATGTAAAACTGTGTGGGACAGCTTATAAGATGGAAGATATCAATAGAAGCAGAATTTTATTAGCTTTCCATTGCTATATTTTCGTTTTCGTATACAAAATCTTAACAGATGTGTTCAGGACAGTAAGTATAATACGTAGAGCCAACATTTAGGTTAGCTTAGCGTGGAACCCTTGTTCTTATGATTTTCCCTTTCGTGGATCAGGAGCTACATCTGCGCCAAATCGATGACGTCACCACGCCAGACTTTACGCCTAGGCGCAAGTCTGCGCCCGCCCTCCCTGTCTGGATCCAACAAGCGTACTTACTCCATTTCCGTGACGTCACAGGGCCAATATTATGGCGTAGATTTACACCACCTCATGAGGATGTGTAGCCCCGGCGTATCTCATATATATAAATAAAACGTCATGTATCATGCCTAATAGACGTTACCACCGAGGTAAGGATTGAAATATAAGCCTAATGGTAGGCGGCAGCGGCGTATGTCTATAAATGTTTAGGAGATACAAGCCTTGGTAGGGAGGCCGCCTCGGCCGTAGGGACTGCCTTCGGTTTTGTTGTTGTTTTAGTTCGTTATTGGGCAGCACCGGTTTTTTAGACCACTAGCGGAGTCCTGAGCGGAATTGTTGTGGGACGAGGCGAGGTCGGCATCCCACGACTAGATTAATGTTGTTTCACTATCGTAATTTGACCGTTTTTGTGAATGAAACTTTTGTTCTGATGCCTGCCCCTCGGTGATCATGCACTATGGTTAGGTCACTCAGGACGCTTAACCCTCATTGCCCCTGAATGGTAGTTAGGTCACGTTTGCTAGCCTTTAATGGTACAGTACCTGGAATTGTCCCCGAACGGAATGCTCGCCACCGTCGGAGAATGTTCCATTTTTTTTACGTCGGCGAGAGTTCCTATTAAGCGACAGTTACAAGTCTATATATTAATATAACTACCCAATATATATATTTAAACAGATTTTACTCGTGTTTCTGAATTCAGGGATTGAATAGCGGGGGTTAGTTTAGCCGAGGTTAGTTTAGGGATGGGGGGGTTCTGGGGTTTTGGCATGTTACGTAACCAATGTCCATGTATTGTATTAAAGTGTAGTTTTAAATTGTTTTGGGACAAGCGAAAAACCTGTCCAATAACGAAATACCTTTTATTCTTCCATTTCCACCTATTACAAGTGGAACTCGCCGAAAACTTTCATGTCGGCAAGACTTCTCGGTTGGTGTTTCAGTTATAATGGACGAGAACTGCGCGATCGCTATCGCCATTACCACATACGTTTTCTATATTACTTTTTGTTTAGTATTCTGTACAGTATTAATGCACTTCCGCGTAACCTTTAAAACTTATATACATTTTGCAGAAATTATATAGTTGTCTAAGACTAATACTCATACAGACACAACCTCCCCTTCCAGAGGACCCCCAACCATATAGGAGGTTATATTAGGTTCATTATCTCGCCGGGGGTTCGAGGGGGGCGGAGCCCTCACGTTAGGAGGTTAGATTTGGTTCTATCCATCTGAAAAAACATTAATTTTAGATCAAAAGAAGTCAGTGTCACAAAAAATGACCGCGCAGTCCTCGTCCATTTTGACCGAAAGCACTAATTTTGGTAAATTTCTAGTGTTTGCCCATACTCTCCCACTTCCCCCAAATAAATTTGGAGAACTGTGGGAATACGGGTTTTCGGTGGGAAGCAATTATTACGTCGAAACAGGTAATTTAAGAGTTGTGTAGGGGTACCATTCCCTAGATCTTGGGTAATTTCCTTATATCTAGAGAAATTTGCCTAACCAAAACAACCTAGCCTAGCCAGGGTCTTTGACCACGACCTCGATAAACCATATGCCTAATCAAATCTAACCTAATCTAACCCAACCGAATCTACCTAACCTAACGCAACCAAATCTAACCTAACCTAACCTAACCTGACCTGACCAAAATAACCTACCCTACTGAAATATAACCTCCACTAACCTAACCTCCTAGCGGGGTGTTAGGGGGGTTCTCGACACTTCGGTCATTATTATGTGAGGATCGTCAGGTTCACACGTCTCTGTCTCAGAAGAAATCCATGAATTCCCTAGATCTAGGCATTTTTTCACACCCTAAATCTAAAATTATGTTTGTTGCGAAAAAACGCATTTTTGTACCCAGCCAAAATATCCGCTTCCCTCCCACCAGGTCACCAAGCTTGTTTTTGTGGGAGAGTGGGATATGGGCAAACAACAGAATAAACCTAATTTTTAGGCACAGGCAAGAATGTCGTGTCGGAAAAAGGACGCGCGCATCCTCCGTCCCTTTTTACTAAAGCACTAATTTTTTAAGGACACGGAAAAACTATTTAGTGTTTTCAGAAAATGACCGCGCAGTCCTCGTGCTATTTTTAACCGGTATCTTTCCTCTACTAATCCTACTACCAACCTTACCTGTACGCGAGAGTTTACCCCGTTTTTTGTCAGACGAGAATTTTCGGTAGACAAGAGTGTACCAGGTTCCGTTCTCATTATCCCTGAATGAGCGATTAGGTCACTAGAACATGTCTGCCTCTAACGCCCTGAATTATATGATTAATGTGGTCAACCCATGCATGTCTGCCCCTTTTTTGTCCCTGAATTGTTAGTTTAATCAGGATGGCCTGGCGCATTATTGCACCTACAATGATTTAATCTAAAGTCAATCAGGATGTCTGCTCCCCTTAAATCATTGCCTCCAAATTGTTTATTTTTGGTCAATCAGTTATACCCCGGTACTACCGTGTTAGTGGTTGCACGCTCGGCTCACAACCGAGAAGTCCGTGTTTCGATCCCCGGCGGAGCGAAGATAGATGGGTGGTATTTCCTTAACCCGAGCCCCTGTCGCACCCACGTTGAATGGGTACCGGGTGTAGACCGGGGGTTTGTGACCCCCCTCCCGGGGTGGTGGCTTTCGGCGCAACCTAACATGCGCAGCAGTATATCACTATGGCGCTGAGGCATTATCCCTAACAAACAACCCAGCCAACACAAAAGAGGAGGGCTCCGAGGCCCTCCGTATGTCTTTACCGGCGGCCCGACGAAGTGTACGCGTAGGCCGCTGGGAATTTATGCTCAGAGGCTCACCGGCGATCGCTCTCCGCGGCCCTCCGTGGGCATATTGACCATTTGCCGCTGTTATTTTAACTGATTGAAGGATATTTACGGTTCACTTTCTAACTATTGCAGATACGTAATGTTTTTAGAGGTGTTGCACAGACCATTTAGCCGATAAAGACGTGATGGGCCCGTACCGAGAGTCAGGCTGCGGCGGCGACACCTTCGTTGCCAGGAGGTACCATAAAGGTATTATTTTTCCGGGAACGAAGCGCAGCGACGACGGTCGGCAAAGATCACGGATCGGTGACCGTGTCTTTGTGCCGACCTACGTCGCTTGCTCCTTTCGTTCCGAAAAATATCGTCCTTTATGGTACCCTTCCTGTCACGAGTCGTCGCTCAACCTCATCATGACTCTCGGTTACGGGCCATGGACTGTTTTTCAACACCCTAAACATTACTAAATATGCAATATGCTCTAAGTACAAGCCAAAATATTTTTGTCGTTATCCATATATGATGAGAGAACCACAAATCACTTTGGACTTCGGTTATTTTTTTTTAACACAAATAATTCCGCATTGGATTTTTTACATGGTGGAACGCCATGAAGATTGGATATTTGTAATCGGATCCTTTCAACATTTAAATATTTGCAGGCCATCAACATACAAAATTATTAACTACTAAAATCCAACCAGATTTTTGGTCACCTTTTCAAACACCTCGAATTAAGCAGGATTTCCTTCCTGTCCTATTCCATCCACCTTCATATACCACTCTGCTGTCATACCATCCTGTCTATATATCATACGCCTTTCCTTTTAACATAAGGGCATATGCTGCTAAGGTCGACTCTCACTGTAAATAAATAAATAATATATCTATATAGTCACTTGCAAAAAATTAGCAGAACGTCCTTCAATTTTTGCCCTTCTCATGAATGTTTATAATGTCTCGTTTTGTCGTATATCTGACCATCTCATGGGCTGAGGTTATTCCTCACAGTGCTCCACATCGCTCAGGCTGCACTAAGATATTTATGAGGGAGATGGTGCGCAGATGGTGTGGGTGATATTTGCTCCTTGCGCCTAATTTCCCCATCACCCACTTCCTCTACCCCCTCCCCCTAGGTCTACAGATGCCTTTTTCCTGACAATCACAACTCCATTGTTAAGAAGACCATATAAGTCACTTTGTACAGTGGTTGGCAAGTCCATGACAGAGAGCATTGGAGACGTGAAGCCTCGCAAAAATGCGTCGTGCCAATCTGGTGCATGCAGGCTCTAAATGTGAGTTGGTAACTGTTTGTGGGAAAAGAGTGTAGAACGACCTCAGAAAATGTCAAGATTTATTGCTTGGGTCTTCTTTGACGTTTTCCGAGGTGTTGCTAACTCTTTTGCACAACTAGTGGTGAGAGATGAGTGGATGTGATACATGAATTCATATAATTGTACAAAAAGTTCCTTTCGCAGTTTATCCCTCCTTCCTCTCATGTCTCACCATCTCAACCACCACCACCACAGCTGTCACTATTGAACACATCCCTCTTCCTCTTTCCCCCCCCACCCACACCCCTCCCTCCCGCTCCCTAACTCACTCCAACACTCATCAAACACGGGAACAAGGCTATCAGACGTGTCTCTAGCTTCCTTGCATGGAATGAAGCGTAAGTATACATCACCGCATTCCTGACGTGACAATTTTTTTTTTGTCGGGCCTGCCTCTTTTTTCTATCGTGTCTGCCTGAAAATCCTTGAAAATGTACTTAGTTTTGACCGCATATTTGTATGTCTTTAAAATACATTTCTGTCGCTTTGTATGTGTATTTATGAACTTATCCTTGTATTAATTTCTGGCTTTATCTTTTTGGTTTCATGTCTGGCTTCAATTATAACAGGTGTTGACATCTTTAATTCAGGTCTTAGGCATTCAGTGAGTGGGCCAGCAGACTGGTTAACTCCTGCCGCACGGCGGCACGTCGATCCCACGCGCACCACAGGACACCCTTGAGCGAGTATTCTTGTAGCATCTTTGGCGACTTGCCCCCGTGGGTAATGGCCTCCAATGATTGATGCGATCAGGCTTAACGTGTTGTTCTCCTGAGCCAACCCAGCCTGAGAGTAGCTGCCTCCACACCCTGTTTGTGCTCTTCTGCGTCTTCTGTGCATCTGCTCCGCTGCCACCTCCTCCATTCGCCTGTCTGGTGTTGTAGTCTGAAGTCCGCGCTACACCCGAAGCCGCCGCCTGCTGAGATGTTCAGAATCCAATGCTACAATTAATAGTATGACTTCTAACAATGGATCATTTGGAAAGCAGACGCACAACAAATTTTTTTAGTACATGTATTGACATAGGCGGGGTACTGTCGTGTATATGGCCACAGCTCACATGTCTGTTATGAGGACATATCATGGAGTATGTACTGTAGTACATATTTAGGGCAAATCTTTTTTAAAATCCCACGATTATTACTCCCACAACGGTCAGGAAGCCAATTATGGCTTATGTTAATGGTTATATAATGTGACTCCTCATATTTCATCCAAAAATGCATACGCTCAAAATTCATAATAAAGGTAAGGCGAGATACTGCTTGTAAACTTTTTCTGTTATATGTGAGTAACTAAATTCACCAAAATGCATTCATTTTTCATTACGTGTTAGTATAGGATTAGCATTAATTCCTGAGAATTTTGCGTCGTGAGACCATCTTTATGTCAGTGAATAGCTGCATTTTCCTCAGAGGTTAGAGTCACAAAGGAGAAATTGTGCAGAGGCTAGTACACAGGTCCAATGGAGTTGGCACCACACACCATGGCACAGAAAGGAAAGGTAGTTGGGCAAGCATGAGTGGCTTACCCCCATACATCATGAAGCAAATATTATCACCTTGGTGGAAAGGTTTGTGATCATTAGTGAAAACAACTCTTCAATATGACTCTTCTGGAACTCTTATTCTCTTTCTCTCTCACTTTGCTCTTTTATCCCCCTCTTCCAAACACTGAGAAAAAAAAGAAAAACATCCCGTATTACAGTTTCTCAAAGGTGTAAGGCCATACTGTTGGGAGTTAGTTTCCAGTGCATCATGATGTGTACATTTCTTTAGTCCACTTGTTCACTTAGAAGCACTCCGCATTCTACATATGAAGCATTCCCAAATAGAAAAATTACTTAGACAAGTGGTTGGGACATGGTGCAGGAAGTCCACTAATGTAGACGTGTGCTGCATTGGCTAAGGGGGAATAAAGGAATACATTCTTAGCAAATGATCCCAGCAATGACAGAAACAAGCTCCGAAGTTTCCTGGAAGGAAATGTACAAGAAAAATGTACATTAACCTGTGGACTTGTAGAGGCTTGTTGGCGTTAATAGTTAGTTAGATGTGTCTTGATTGAACGATACTTAAATTGCATGCCCTGGTACCCTGAATGTTGCATCATTGATAGATCAATACTGACATGTAAGCTCTATATAATTCGACCACAAGTCTACTACTATAACGAGAACAGCATATTTGTGCAAGCAAAGGTATCACTGCTCTGGTATATGCATTAACTGTTCGGTGCTCGAAAGTATGAGGGGCCACAAATTATTTCTTCAATCCAATAGCTGTTGCGTGCCCTTCATCTCCATTGAAACCGCACCCATGGTTTCATGAGAGAGAGAAGAGAGGAGCTGAGAGAGAGTAGAGAGAAGAATATTAAAAAATTAAAATATATGGCAAATATATGCCATTACATTTTTTAAATAGCTTTTAGAGCCTGACACATTCAAACACACTTGTACAATAAAATTTATAAACACCCATCAAGGAATACTATATCCTCATTAATTATCTTAATCTCACAATACATACCATTTCTGCATTCTGAAGGCGATGTTCGCCACCACTAAATCCACTGGTCCTTTCATCCCTGCCTGGTCAAGCGTTGGATTTTGACACCAGTGCCACCAGCCTCAGTTCTGGGACTTCCACATACCGAAGTCACGACTCCCCCATGATGTGATGGATCTAGCGAGAAGCATTCATAAGTGTTATGGCTGCATAGAAGTGATCATTATTTTTTTTTTTAAAGTAACTAATTCCATAGGCCCGACAAAAATAAACGTATCACCACTTTAAAGCAAAAAAAATACCCCCGCGTTACTCAGGTTAGGTTAGTTTTACAGGACTGCGCTATGAGGAAAAGAACGTGCTACTGATTGCGGGTTTGAAAAATATCTTCGTGATAAAAAAACATAAAATCGTCACATAACGGGTGTATATTTCAGCAATAGGAGTTCCCTAAACCAAGCTTTTCACCTAATTTATCATTGAAGCAGCTAACCCATTGTTTTGCAAGAAATAATTCATAGTTAATTTAATTTTACCTTGAAAAAAATGTCCCATGCATACAACCATCATCACCTGTGCAGTGTATCAGCACCATGCTGCATCCTGTCTGCAGCAGTGGTAGATGCTTTATAAAAAAGAGAAAGACAAATTAAATGGTAAAGAACATTTCTCTGCTCCGTCGAGTTCTAATGGGGGTTATTTGCGTGATTCCTCCTATCAGCGACATTCCATGAACATCCCGTATTTCAAAACAAAGTTGTTGTTTTTATTTCGGTAAAAAATATTTTGATGTTGCAATTTACGGTAACTGAAATTCAGACCTTTAGACTACTATTTTAAGGTTTTCCTCGACTACAGGTAATGTATATGTGGGATGTGAATGTCGGATGAATACCATCTTAATTTTAGTATCTGTTGGCTGCTTTTCGGTAACCCCGTACGTACCTCTAACATGGCGCAGTAACAGGCGCGAACCGACCTATCTGTACCACAGCAACGCCAGTAATGACCTCAGCACGTACTTACCTGTTAACCAAGGCATGACCTCCCGTACCCCACACCCCATTGACCTCCGACGATGTATTTGACCTATGACTGACCTAACTAACGGTGTGCTGCGATGAACAGTAGGGGGAGGTGGTGTAGGGGGGGGGGGGTAGCAGTAGAAATGGTAGTAGTGGTATGGGGTTTTCTGAGAGACAAAGAGTCTTGTTTAGTTTTGAAACTACAATTGAAAACTATTTTAATGGGAGTGGTTGATGAATCTTTGGCCACTGCATGGTGGGGTAAATAATGTCCTATATTATGCTTTACTGCTCCGTCCAGTTTTTCGATAAAGTCATCCTTTAATTGATCTTGAATGATCTTATCATAGCACTCCAATTTAGACAGATTTTCCTTCAGTTTTCTTATTGAACTATTTAAGAGGCTCTTAACTATGTGATACTTGGAAGGTAAGGTAACACGGGCATCTATTTGCCAAGGTAGACCTACTTCATATTTACCATTTACATAATTGACAGTGTGATCATAGTGATCTAGAGTATTTTGATCCTCTTTAGGTAACTGTTCAGGTATGATACCGATAGTTTCTAGATCCCATAATTTATGCACGTTGACATCCCCTTCTTCCAATAACTCCTTCATTTGAAGTGGGTACTAATGAAGTTCCTATTCTAGCAACCAAGGGGGGTTGTGCATGACTAGGAATGCATTCCTCTTGTTCAGGCTGGTGAGTGGTTTCTGGGATAGGTTTCCCATTATAACATCACCACCGGAAACTGGTAAACATGGAAATGTTATGTCTTTTGATGACCTTACTTAGGAATCGCCCAAAATAATCAGCGCCTATTATTAATTGGTATGGACCATCAACATCGTCAAAGGTATTTCTAACTAGTCTTAACACTTTTCTGTTTCAACATTTCAGCTTTAGATTTAAGTCCTTTTACAGTTAAATTTATACCGATGTTTTGTTAAACTACAAACAGCTACCCTACATTATAATTTCCCAATTGGACTAGTGGGCGAACAATGTCAAAACTTTGAGCTTCTTTTTTGGCCCCGAAAGTCCGAAATGGCTAAGTTCGCCATGCTAATTATAGGTAGTTGTAATAGATCAACTATCTCTCCATAATAAATGATCTTGTGCACCACTCTCAAACATTGTTTCCAATGGCTGAATTACCTTTGTGGCTCACTTCATTCTGCGTGGGGACAGCGGATGAACTACTCATACTAGTTACTGCCATTTTAAAGACCGTAGGGTCTGTTCTCACATCACCATTAGGACATAAGGCTATGGGGATGAATAGATTTTCTACACTTCTTACAAGTACCCAGACTAATAGGACAGGCTTGTATTGCATGTTTACCACTAAGGAGGTTAGGCATTTTCCCCAGGCCCATTAACCTTTTGACCCTAGTGGAATAATCTGGGTATATATTTACCAGTGGATGGTGGAGGGTTTTTCCCTAGCAGAAAGCACATTTTTTTCTGACTTAACTAGTAATAACCCTATATTAGGATGGCACCTGTTCTTTGAGTAGGTCTTAGTGGTGGTTTACCCGGCGGTGTTTGAAATTTATCTACCGGTTTTCTTCCCATCGTAATTTTAGTAGGAGCGGGATACTACACCACAATGAGGGCTCTTTAAACCTAAAGGTGGTGATATCGCTGATTCCCTTTGGTCTAGTTATCGCAATCTCCCTGTGGGGGTTGTTCCTGCTCAATCAATCCCTGCAAATGTTCCCCTCTTGTAATAATCCTTCCTCTATTTGTTGACGTGAAGTTTAAATTACTATTGTACCTCTGATTAAGCGGTCTCGCATCCTGGTTGGTTTTTTCTCCATATCATGATACGACCACCCAGTCGATTCTGTAAAGGGGGTTTATGAGCTTCAATAGCTTTTTAGTGTGAAATTTAAATTTATTCTGAAATCTTCCAATTCTCTGGATTGTGAGAAGGGGTCAGTAGATCCATGTACTTGCAGAAAAGATTCTTTGTTATCTGATCTTTATATTCATAATTATCTCTAAGAATCTTGAGTGCCACATTATAATTTTCATTTTCTACTGTTAATTCCTTTACCAGCAGATATGCAGAACCTCTCAACGACCTAACAATAGGTAATTTATGCACCTCTGTTAAAACAGTCCTATCATCAATCAATTTTAATTTATCCCAGAAAGAATACCAATTTTCTCCTTCAAAATGGGGCAATGACAAATCTGATAATTTAAGTTGGGTAAAGAGGCTTTGGCTGAGGGTTTCCCGATCACGCAATAAAGTTCTCCTATTTGAATACCCTTTCCATGTATTTGTACACTCTTGATCATACTGGTCTCATAATTAATATTTTTGTATAGTCTGGCAAAAACCCAAAAGCCAAATAGGGCTGACCTCTTTTTTGGGGTATAAAATTTTTTTTAATGTTGATTATTGATGGTAAGGGCATATATATTCAGAAAACTGCCGGATGACATTTGTCATACCCTTTAGCAATTTGTGCTAAGAGGCGAAACCAAGATGGTCGCCCATTAATCTGGAAAATCTATTTCCTCATAGCCCTTTGTAAACTATATGAGATAGAAACACGAATGCAAGGTCCTTTTATATGTTTTAAGGCATCAAGATTACAATGCTGCCATTATTATATCAATAAAAAACACATAAAAAAAGATGGCCGCCATAAATGTGTTTTTCATTGCAGAAAATTGAGGTTCTCAACAGCCATTACTAGATCTGATTAATGACATGCATGACAAATGACAAAAAACATGGATTGCCAAGGTCTGTGTGGTATTATTAATAAAATAAACGCAAATTTGTATATTATTTTGCATTTATTGCAACGATGCATGAATTCATTTATGGTTAAATCACATGAGACACAACGTGTTGGTTTAATCACTGAAAACATTTATGTATTCTGTTAAACATAAGATATGGATTTTGATTTTTCGACTGATAGCTCACTGTCACAAGTCACGAAGCATTTGTGTTGCAGCAAATTCCATCGTGACAGGCACAGAACATTGTGCACGACAGATTGGCACTCCGGCAACCACATCTGGATGAACTACAAAGTGTGTCACTCTCGCATCCACACCTGATCAGTCACAAGACAGCATCTGGTGCAAGGCTGACTGTATCCGGGACTGTCGTAGGTACAAGTGATCTGTTGGTTTCATCTTTTTTCCATCCATATTTTTCAACGTCCAGCTCTGGTGGATTCGCGTCTTTCACGGCGCGCCATATGGATGCTTGATGATGCGCACGTTTCACGTTTTCCTCGAAGGCCTCGCTGGTCGGTGGTAGAGAGCATAATTTTGGTGTTGATGTATACCCTTTGCCTGTTTTTGCTGCCCAAGCACTGAGTCGTGCATTTGACATCGTGTCACTGTTGTTCTGTCCATAGCAAGCAGTCATGAATTTCGTTGCCTGCTGTATCACCGAGGGTAGCGAAGCATCAATTTGTCCCAGAAGTGACAGAAGAAGTCCACTTCTTACAACTTTCAGAACAGTGCTTTTTCCAATGCCGAAACAGCAAGCAACTGTGTCGCAACCAGAAAGTGCATGAGCAGCTAGGATTTCTGGTATGATATATAGTATGTGCTTCTCAACGGTCTTGCCGATATCGACTATTGCTCGATCTTTGATTGGAGATTCCATACTCACCATGAACTTAAGACCATCTTCCAGATAGTAATGTAGAAGCAGTACAAACACGTCTGCGTCGTCTGATGAGACGGTGATGCTTGTGTGTTTCTCCTTTGCAGGCATGAGCATTTGTTGAACGATGATGATGATTTGCCTCTTCATGTGTAGTGTTCATATCCCCTCTGTTGATGATAAGTCCTCCATTGCTGATCTCAATCGGAGTTTTGTCTTGGGATGTGATGATCAGCTTGTGATTCTGTATGTGGTTTCGATGGAACGAAACGTCTCCTTTGAGTTCAGTGCAGATTATGTCAATGAGCTGCTTCTTGTTTTCAATGACAGTCAGGATTACTTTCTGTGATGGCAGCTCCGTTGTAACCTTGAGCTGGTGAACTCTACTGGCTTCAGTGTTCCTCGCACTTCTTGTGACACCTTTTGTGCTGTACTCATAGTACCGATCAAACACCAAGTACACATATCCTTTTTGCAGCTTCCTCTCAATATGTTGTCTGAAGTTTGACACATACGTTTTTACTGTACCACCCACAGGCCAGTGTATCACCCAGAGGAGAGCAGAACCATTGATGATTGTGATGTCTGTTTGGTGTCTGCATTTCCATGATACCATCAACAAAAAGATCACGACCATGGCAGTGACGAGGAAAAGTGTAAAAGTTGGTGAAACAAAAGTGTTTGACACCAGCCGCATCTACTCAAGAGTAGTAGGTCTTCAGGCCAGTTCCCGTCAAGTGGACATCAAGGAGGTTCTCGCACATGAACTGGCAACAATCCCAACATCAATCAATGTTCACAGATGCAGGAGAGATGAGATGCTCAATAGGAAAATCCGTGTTGAAGACTCAACTGAAAGTTGATGTCCCATCCAAAAATGCACCAAACACAGACATCACAATCATCGATGGTTCTGCTCTCCTCTGGGTGATACACTGGCCTGTGGGTGGTACAATAAAAACGTATGTGTCAAACTTCAGACAACATATTGAGAGGAAGCTGCAAAAAGGAGATGTGTACTTGGTGTTTGATCGGTTTGATCGGTCGAAAAATCAAAATCCATATCCTATGTTTAACATAATACATAAATGTTTTCAGGGATTAAACCAACAAGTTATGTCTCATGTGATTTAACCTGAAATTAACTCATGCGTCGTTGCAATAAATGCAAAATAATATTTATTTTATGAATAATACCACACAGACCTTGCCAATCCGTGCTAGTGCATGTCATTAATCAGATCTAGTAATGGTTGTTGAGAAAGTCAATTTTCTGCAATGAAAAACACATTTATGGCGGCCATCTTGTTTTTGATGTGTTTTATTGATATAATAATGGCAGTATTGTAATCTTGATGCCTGAAAACATATAAAAGTACCTTGCATTCGTGTTTCTATCTCATATAGTTACGAAGCTATGAGGAAAATAGATTTTCCCAGATTCGATGGCGACCATCTTGGATTTCGCCTCCTAGCACAAATTGCTCAAATATGACAAGATGTCATCCGGCAGTTTCTGAATATATATGCCCTTACCATCAATAATCAACATTAAAAAAAACTTTATACTCCAAAAAGAGGTCCCATGGTACTTCTGCCGGACTAGTATCCCCAGCTTCAAATAATTGAAAGTAAGCCTCTTCATAATTATCCCATTTAGTTTGTAGCATTAGCAGACCTGTCTTTAAACTATTATAGTCAATAGGGATAGTCTCAGCTGCTTCCTCACACTTTTTATATATTCGTGTAAGCCATCCAAATTTAGCCGCTAATGCTTTAGTCCCTTCCGCCATGATTTTAATTGATTAGATGAAATGAACAAAAATAAAATTAAAATAAAAAGGTTGGATACAAGTTTACGAGTTAGCGTTCCCTAATTTAATGATTTTAATTATAATGGTGGATGTGCCGTTGACTCGGCCTAGCAAGGCGCGAAGCCAGGCCTATAACCATCCACCACTTTATATACTAATATGACTAACTTCGCAAACATTGTTGGCGGATGGTAGCTTACCAATGCGGCCTGTGTGCCGTGGCTGTCTGTGACTCGGCGGGCGGGTTCGGCAGCCAAGTCAAGGTTGTTTAACCAAAGGGGGCGGGGAAACTGGTGTTTATATCGCTTTATCAGACCAGTCTCCTCCTAGTGCTTGGATAGCATCCCACTCCCCTTTCTGACACTTTATGAAATTTATAAACTTGGCTTTTACAAAATAACAACCTCGCCTTGTCCAGTGCACCCCATCTCGGGAAAGATCTGCCTCAAAAGGCTGCGCGTTAAAGTGTACTACTGCATAGCCTTTTAATTCCCTTTTCAAAGCCCTATTTATAGCCTCCTTGACTCTATCATAGCTGAGCTGGCTCACCAGGTGATGTCTAGGAGAGCGGTTGGTCTTCCTAGGCTCTATTAAACACACTCCTACACGACTGCCACATTTCTCTTTTATTTTCTTAACTATGATTTTTATGTTATTTATGATGACTCTGGGGCTACAATTATCATCTATATCGTTACCCTCCGGAAAGAGAACTGTGAAGTCATGAGGCCACTGAAGTACTTCATTGAGACCTGCGTCTGTCAAATTGGTCAGCACGACCGCCGGGTGCCCGAAAGAGCCTGAGTTCCACACTTTCCACCGCCACTCAATGAGGGCATAAGCTGTGCCCCACAACGGCTACCTTGTACATTCTCAAAGATAATCCTCGCTCGGGGCACCAAACTGTTGAAATTATAGTAATAATTGACGTGAACTCACCTTGCTATTAACCCAAGAACTACCTAGACTGTAATGATACCCTATTTAGACGCTAACTAAGGTTTACTCAGCAGTGGTAGATGGGTTGATGATTTGAAGACTTGATTATTATTTGAGGGAGTGGTGGTAGTCGCTGTAGGGCGCGGATACTTGTTGTGGTGCACGTAATGGCGGCGATGGTGGTAGGCCGCGGTGGTGCCAAGGTTAACTTTCCACAGTTACCTGACGCGGCGCGGCACTGTTGTGGTGTTTATACCACCTCGTCCTTGCTTTAACCGATTGATCGGTTAACACATTGGCTCACACATATTAAGATGAGCGTGACTACACCTTAGTGTACAATCAAGAGAGTGGCTACACCTTCATCGTGTAGGACTAATGCGTGAATGATTGCCTTCACTGAAAATCCTCCACGGCTGCACGTGGAACGTTCCAATAATGTTTACTCCTATACGTGGAAGTTCCTCACAATTCTTATATCCTTTATCCTTTGATTAATTGTGGTACTATAGGTGAACACCACCAGAATTATATTGCTATATTTAATGCATCTTAATTTATACCCAATGCTATAATAATATATACATAGGTGGAATTTTTACTAGTCTCTCTTCTTGACAGGGGAGGCGTCAAATTCCACCATACCATTCTCCTAATTAGAGAGTGGTTTTAGTGGATAATTTCCACATGTGGTAACACGGATGTCACACTAGCTCTATGTCCCGGGATAACGGGTTCTCACCCACCACAGGCTGAAGGACTAATGCGACAAAGATGAACACCAAGGCCACGCGCAGCTTAGAGTATGCCCCCATCTTTACCTTTAGCCTACTTTAGTTTTGTAATTCTGTACCAAGTTTCGCCCCCTAAAACAGTGGTGCCCAATAACACAACATTTGCCGTTTTGTCTTATATGTTGGGAATTATAACAATATCACCACCATCACAACTACCATTACTTCTCCTCATCCATCACCACTACCATCACCCCTCCTCACCTACCACTACCATCACCCCTCATCCACCACCACCACCACCCCTCTCTTTCATTCACCCTCCTCATCCACCACACAGATGACGTCTCTGGGGGTCCTCGTGCAGCCTGGCTTCAGTCTGCTGCCGGTGGAGGTGTTGGAGGTTATTCTAGCGCAGTTGCCTTACAACTTCCTCATCACCACGGGTGTGTCTGTGTGCCGCCAGTGGTATGAGGTGATCAGGAACCCAGGGGTGAGTATGTGTGTGTGTGTACTTACCTGTTTTTATTCACCTAGTTGTGATACATACTAGTACACAAAAATAGATAGTTATCAAAAGGTCCTGTCTCCATATCTCATTCAGTCGATCTTAAGTTAGTTTAGAATTCGTGTGTAGTTTTGGCATTTTGATATTTCGTTTTCCAGGTTTTTCAATGTAGCAAAGCAATACGCCGATTAAGAAAAAAAACTACTATCTTAATATGCTTGAAGTGTCTTATCTTTTTCAGCTTCTTTCCCATGTCCACTTGTGGCTCCTGCGTCTCTCACATACTTCAGCTAACCATGACAAATAACCCTTCCCATCAGCATCATCATCTTTCTGTTTAACGTCAGATTTTCTTATAATGTCTTATGAGGTTACACGGCCCATGATACGCTTCAAACTGTCTCTATCCATTGCCTCAACCACTTCAATGCCCAATGCTGCCAGATCCTCTTCAACACACTGCCTCCATGTCTTCCTTGGCCTGCCCGGTGGACAGTGACTTAGCTGGAACTTCCACTTTAACAACTATCCACAATGCCTCGCCACCTTCTCTCTTCTTCACGTGCCCAAACTACCTCAATCTCCTTACTCTTAGCATTGCACTCAGCTCCTTCAATCCACATTTTCTTGCCACCTCTTCACTGGACACTTCATCTCTCTCCATATGATCCCAGTCATATATCGCAACATTCTCCGATCACAACCAACCAACACATCTTCCAACTTCTTCATCAAAGCCCATGTCTCAGAACCATACAGCAAAACTGATCTTAAACATGCTTCAAATACTCTTCCTCTTTTTTTCAGTGGAATACTCTTGTTTATCAGCTCTGGCCACTTCATTCACGTAGTTGTTTCCGCTCCACCCTCGCTATCTAACATGTCACCAAGATAACAAAACTATGTCAAATCTACTACATCACCATTCACTTTTTCTAGTTTCTACCTCTTTTTCTTTTGGCGGGCCCCCTCCGTTGATTCTTCTTACAAACTCTGGATAACAGCAGAATTCTACCCTATCCTATTCTGGTGTCCTAGTCCCGAACATCTTTTATGGCTTGTCACATTCCTTGCAATGAATATAATTACTTTTACTCCACTACCGCTCTGTTTTCATGCCTGTTACCATCATCTTCTCTGTGCCAATTAAGTTGAAATAACCCTCCCCCCTTAAAATCTCCTCCTCCAGTTTTTGCCGTGGAAGAAGCTTTACCACCGCTACAAGTTGGCCCCTTCCACTCACTCCTCGTCGCTGCTGCTGTGTCAGGGCGGCGGTGGTGGTGGAGACAGTGGTGGTGTTTTGACGGCACAGCAGGTGGTGGAACGCCTCTCAGACCACCATGGCACTACCTGCCATCTCAATATCTGTCTCGTTAATATCATCAGGTAAGATAATAATATAAGAACATTAGAAAATAAGGAAGCTACAATAGGCCGTGAGACCTACACGTATACATTTGGGTCAGCTGTGCTCAGTGAGCCCATACCTATAGATAAAAAACGACACACAATGATACACACCATGTATACCATATGGGGGGGGGGGGAACTCCTGCCCCCCCTCGTTATCCCCTTTATGAGCACTTGCCTTTGGTCTTAGAATTTTTCAGGCACCTCAGACTTTGTAGAGGCAGTGTGGTTTAAACAGGCCTGACCGCACACTGGAACCTTTGCAGATTTGAAGTACAGTAAGTGATATATGCTGCTGTAATATCATTCAAATCAGCTTGGAGCAGTGCTTACCATAGTATATTAGGGTGGTCCTTATAAATTATAATACATAATATTTGATATTTTCCAAAGTCTTACCCCCATATGTTGTTCCTTTTGGATTAAAAATGCATGGAAAAAAGAGAAAACAAACAAAAATATTTTTTTTTAGGTAGCTCACACACGTCAAAGTTTACAACATTTCGAGTAAAAACTCATTTTGAAAAGTCGTCATTTGCGAAAACTAAACTTGTCACATGGTCAAAAATGTATTCTTTAATTATCATACATCAAGAATAGAATTATAGAGTACACACCATAAAACTACACAATACAATATTACTAGATATGTAGCTACACTTCACTGCTACGCTAGCTACAGGCCTGCCGTTTATAACCATTTAGTGTCCGATCACATTCAACATTATTCTGTGTGCTCTTCAGTGTCAGTAATCTCACTGTCCAGTAAGAGTCTGCTTCCTGCTGTCTGGGAAAGCCCGCCGATGTTCTTCGACGACTTGAAGCAGGTACTGCAGCTGAGACTCATCCCGTGTCAGGAGTCTGTCGAACTCCTGTATGAGTGCCACTCCACGTTAAGCGTGGTCGTTCACAACTTTCATCGAGCAAACGATTCCTCTGGCCTTTTAGAAGTCTTCCCGATCCTTCCACATCTCTGGGCCTACTTGGAGAAATCCATCTGGTAAGTCCATCAGCTCGAATAGGGCAACAGACATCAGCGTGACGAATTCTTCGAACTTCTTCTCTCAGAAGGACTTGAGGCTGACTGTCACCTTCTTTGCGTGAGATGGAGTAGGCTCCTGTTCTTTTATGGCACGCACCATCAGCCTTTTTGTTGATGGATTGACCTGACTGTCAAATAATGCCAAACCAACGAGTGACTCTGACAAGTACCACAGGTGCTTGGCGAGTTTTTCCGATGCTGCTTTGGAGATAGCTCCGTGGATGCTAGAGTAGTCGAGCAGGGATGTCAAGAGTAGGAAGTCGTTGTATGGTGCACTTGCTGGTTCGGGCGCTGTATTCCACGCTTTCAAATATACACGAACACCAAATATGCACACATCACGGAGTCCCATCTCCTCTCTCTTTGTCAGCTTGAACTGCCCTCGGAACATCCAAGTCTTCAAGGAGTAGATGACCTTGGACATCCAGCGTGCGTGGTGCATTGGTCCTGGCAACATGAATCGTACTCCTCGAGAAGGAATGGTTCCAAGGAAAATTAGCGCCAATTCCAGGAACTCTCTGTAGTCATCTCTCGGCTGTCCCTTCACCAGTTGCCTGTTGGCAAAGTCGATGGTCGATTCTTTTATGTCTTCCACGGAGCTTGAGACTTCATCACTCGATTCCGGTGCCGTATTTCTCCTTGTCAATGTACGCCCAGCGTGCCTGGAAACGCTTGAATAGTTGAACCTCTGGAGGAGATGTGGAGCCCATGCATACTTGAAAGACGACACCAATGATGAGCTCCATAACATGATGTCTGCAAGCCAGTGACAGAAGCTCCCTACCAAGCTTTTGCTCCAAGAGCACACAAGCACCGGCCAACCTGCCGGTGTTTGAGCTGGTTGTGTCGAAGCACATGGCTTTGATGTTGTCAGCAATACCCCAATCTTCCACTGCCTCGAAAACTGCTGCAGCCTGAGCCTCACCTGTTCCCGATGGAAGTTTAGCGACAGCGAGCAACTGAGAAACGTCTTTACCAGAGACAAGTATTGGGAGCCGATCAATCTTCTCTGTTCCTGTCAAATCTTGAAGAAGTTTTCCATCCCAATGACTGACCAATGATACGCGACCTTGAAACTCAGCCTTGAGATCAGCTGCTCTTTGAGCTCGATGCTCCAATCTCATCCGGCGTATGGACGATCTGTTCAAGGCAAGGTTGTCGATATTTTCACCCATACTCTTGACAGTTTCGGCGATGACAAAGGTCGCCTTGCGGTCCGAGACCTTCGTCCTGTCCAGTGCTGCTGAGAGCTGTGGTGTGATGATTTTTTTGGTACCCCTCTTTCTCTTGAGAGAAGTTGAAGTACCAGCAACAGCTCCCGAGTCCTCTAAGTCACTGATCTTCTGGTTATTCTTTTCATCTTCAGCTGACTCGCTGCTGGTGGACGAGGCTAGCTCCATTGTCGTTCTCTCTGCCGATTGTGTTTCTTCCATGCGGCGGCGTCTTTCTGCCATCTTCCTCTGTCTATCAGCTACTCTTTTCTCCTTAGCAAACAGTACATTGTCAACACTTGCCATTGTACCTCGCCTTCCGTCTTCACGCTGTGCCACCAAGAAGTCCTTGTCTTCAGCGATTGTCATCATGTCGAGAGCTTTTGCATGGGCAACATCAAAGAGATTGTCAAGCTCTGAAACGAAAGCACTCTCGTTGGCTTGCTGTGTAGCAGACAGCCTTCCTTTATTTTTCTTAATTAAGGAGACGCCATTTCTCAAATGTTTTGTGTAATTTTGTTTGACAGTTTTGATGATCTCGCATTGGAATCCTTGCCTTCTGCCAAAATTTGGCTATCTCCGAGATGGTAGCATCAGAAGACTGTCGCACTGGTTCATTAAGTTCAAGATGGTGATGCAAAAATAAACCGAGTGCCATACGCTGCGACGGTAGCTTACTACCTAATAATTCGGGCACAGTGTTCCCAATCAGGTACACTTGGTCTTGGGATCTAGTGGCCATGATCACTGTTCAGGTATCCTGCAAAACAGAAAATGAACATATTGTTAGGTAATAGGTATATATGTCACTCTCACGAAAGCTTGAATTCAAAGCCTTTTTGTTATTTCATTCAACAATCAGCATGGTCATTGGTTCATTAAACATTAATAAACATGTATAATAAATATGTACTCAGTACCCACAGTACACAACAGAGTTTAATATATGGCTGAATGCTTCAAAGTCCCATGTTCTTGAAGTCTCTGCTCCAAATTTCCAAAAACATATATGCCGCCGCAGCCGCCGCACCACCTGAAATACTCAAAACTCCAACCTCATTGAGCTACCTCTAAACATTCTTCAATTGTTCTCATATTTTGTGATAAATTTTATTTCATAATATTATATAGGAACAACATGAGTGGGTAAGACTTTGATATTTGTGACCTTCGAAATAAGGACCACCCTACTATATATATATATATATATATATATATATATATATATATATATATATATATATATATATATATATTATATATATATATATATATATATATATATATATATATATAAATATATATATATATATATATATATATATATATATATATATATATATATATATATATATATATATATATATATATATATATATATATATATATATATATGAAAACTATAGTGCCCCCCATATATACCTATGGCGACCCCCCAGAGTGTCCCCCCATATTTACCTGTGCACCTTTAGTGCCCCCCATACCCCATTTTTACACCCCTCGTTTCGCCACTGTGGTGTGGTACTGTGGATTGAAACGCCTGACAAGTACAGTTGTAGATCATGAGTTGATGACAGTAACAGTAGTGAGTAGGGGAGATGACATTTGAACAATTACGTATTATAGAAATTATGGTAATTGTAATTATGGTACATTGACACCTATCACGACGAGACATCACCTGCGTGTTTACTAAGTAGCCCGTACTGTACACAAACAGAAACATGTGCCCCATGTGGTGAGCTTTGTATTTACCTTTGCGGACAGCACAACGTTCTTCGTGGTGAATGACGAACAGTGATTCTGACATATCAACAGACATATCTTTTACCCATCTGCAAACTAACTGATTGTTGGATTCCACGGACTTGTACGCCTTTAAATCTTGTAATGTGTAAGCACTTTGTGTGTGAACTAAATAATTAACTATGTTTGGGTACGACACATCTGGGAGTCTTTATGGATCCGAACGCCAGTCACATTTCCTTATTCCGTACTGATCAATTTCGTCTATCAACTTCAATTTGTTTCTATAACGTGCTAAGGTAAGTGGGTCAAGTTTGGCAACGTATTAATGTTTGATTGGTTGTTCGGGAGGGCTTTTCTTTGACGTCATTGTTAGCGGTGACTCACTCTACCTGTTATTCTGCAGCCGTGTTTACAAAGCTTGCCCCACAATATGGAGGCGATAAATTAATACCCCGGATGTTGTGACGTCAGTGAATACTATGTACACACAACCCTCGTTTTCCCGGACCTTCATTTCACGTATATCGGATTTACCGGTCAAAATCCGAGGTCCGCGGATATGTCAGAGTCCCGGACAAATGCCTGGTCCAGTCCGTAAATCGACAAAGTTGTTCGGCGGTCCGAGCGTCTCCTGTCACCCCTGGGCAGGGATGCTCGAAAATCCCTCGTAAGGGACAACTTATGAGTGTATGGCTACAATAACCTTACGAGGGTGGGCTGAGGTTGATGCTCGTACCGAGCTGTCACTCCCGTACGGTGATCGGTGGCCTCTGGGCGGGGAATAGTAGGGATATTCTCGGGATGTTGGGAAAATCTGCTGACCAATCACAGAGCAGCGGCTCGCATGATCTGGCTAATCACGTTGCTCTCAGCTGTCAGGGAGCCCGAGAAATAAATTTAAAGAGACACTTTAAATGTAGCAAGACTGTTACAGCTTGTGTGTGCGTGTGTACGTCAGACAAATGACTCCACCACCACCGCGGCCAAACTTGTATGATGAACAGTACGTTTTGATTCAAGAAGTCGACCGACATATATATTTAATATATTAGGTTTGCCCTAATGAATTTATTACAAGTATAGGTATTGTATGTTAAATAAGATATATATGGACTCAATGATGCAATAAACACATCACATTTCAAACAGGCAAGCATGAAATGGCTCTATAATACACAATAAACGTAAAATATAGTGATACAACTTGTATTTTGGTGTTTGTTGATGTCTAGTCGCTTCAAATCTCACTCCCGTAGGGAGTTACGGCTGGTGCCGACCACCCTTAGCCTCGCGGTCCCGTAGCAAGGGAGAAAACGGTTTGAGCATCACCCGTAGAGGCGCTACGAGGTAAAAGCCTTGTAGGGTAATACTTACGGACCCGTAACTTCGACCATCTCCCCCCTGGTCAGTGGCCGTGCCTCCCGCCAGGTGGCAGCATGCTCAGCGGTCATATTGTTTACATTTGGGCACACGACACTCACGGTTCACCTGAACCGCCTCCGTCAGTCCCCTGACCACCACTGCCCCCGGTGCAGGAACGTCTCTGAGACTATTGAACACTTTCTGCTGCTGTGTCCGCACTTCCACTCCCACCGTGTAATGCTACGCTCTCAACTCCTCACCCTGAACGTCGCCACTTGTGACCTGCCCACCCTGCTGGTGGCGGCTGGCGTCCACCCCTCCCAGCAACACGCTGTCATCCGCCTCATCTGTGCCTTTCTGAGTAAGAGGTCAACTACAGCGCCTGTGATAGCAACATAGGACATCACCAGGGCACATAGTGTTCCCCAAGGGATCCTCGCAGCCCTAAAAACAACAACAAAGTGACGTAAAGTCCGCGGCGGTGTAGTTGATATTGGCGGTTGCCGGACAGTAAATACTAGAGTAGGATAAACGTCCGGGGGTGGGTAATGGCCTCGGACTGTTGCGATTCCCGGACCAGTGCTCCCCCCCCTATTAGTCCGGGAAAGCCAGGGTTGTGTGTTTACTCCACATTGGCCACCTGACGACCGAGTCCATGCTTATCATTTACCACCCTATTTATGAACCAGCTTTTCCCTATTTCCTTTTAAATTACGCTTTTCCAGCTTGAATCCGTTACTTATTGTTCTACCCTGCTTACTAGCCGTAAGAACTTTTCTCACATCTCCTTTATAGTATCCCTTTAACTAACTACGAGTTATGTGTTGGTCCCCATGGCTCCGGTACCAGAAACACCAACAGTTCTCTGCTTCTGAACTTTGCAAGGTCCAGAAGGTTGAGAATTGCAGGTTCTTGGTATCAGAGACCAGAGCTGCACCGCTGGACATGGTATAGTAATGCCGGAGGGGTAGCAAAGGAGATCGACCACATCCTCGTTAGCACTCGTTGGAGGATCCTCCAGAACTGCAGGGTTTACCGGGAGTGCTGAGTTCTTTGGAACAGATCACAGACTTGTTGCTACACTTAAGCTTCATGTCAGTCCAGAAGAATCTCAAGAGGTAACCATACTGTGTTTCATTTGAGAAACTGAAGGACTTGACATGTGCTCATGAGTATGCGGTGGCAGTCTCAAATCGGTTTGATGTGCTCGGTGCTCTCGGGGTCCCTGTAGAACTGTGGGATACCTTCAAACGTGAAACTCTACAGGCTGCCAAGGAGTGTATTGGGGAGCGCCCGAGGTCAAGGCGTGGTTTTGTCTCGACGGAGACGCTGGAGAAAATCGAGGAGAGTCCGCGCTGCCAGGCTGGCTGGGAACCGGGGACCAGCACAGGGCTCTGTCACGCCGGACTAGAACCCCCCTTTGGGGAGGGGAAAAGGAGGGTATGTCAGGAGTCTCGCTGAGGATGTCGAGGGTCATTTGAACGCTAATGACCTCCGACCCGCCTACCGAGCCTAAAGAAGCTCCGTTCCAAGTCTCCTTCTCGGGCGAGTGCTATTCGAACAGCAGATGGGCGCCTCGTGTCGGACATGGATGGCAGATGGCTCGTTGGTGAGTACTTGGGGCAGTTGTTCACGGTGGACCCTCCAACTGAGTAGCTTCACACCACTGGGTTACAGGCAGGGGATGCCGTTTTAGAAATTAGAAATTAGTATTATTGGTGTTAAAACTATGTGTTTCAACCGTATTCTGTGTTCTGTGTTCTGTATACTTGATGTTGGGTCCCTGGAACACCTGGTTAATTACCCGTCAGGTCACGCCTCTCTCTTAATGCCTTCTCCTCGTACTCGCCTCCCACTTTTCATGGCGACATCACCTATGATCTCGCCAAACTGCCCATTAAGGGATTAGGTGCCCAGGTCGTCAGATCATCAGGTGTCAGGTAGTCAGATCGTCAGCTAGTCAGATCATCAGGTGTCAGGTCTTGAGTATCTTGGCTCTTTATAAAGGATGTCTCTTGTAGAGACAAGACACTTGAACACAGACCTCCGTACCAGCAACTCACAACCCCTTCAAGTCACAAGACACCCAAAAATCCACGGCAGGAGCAACTCACCAGTCCACGAGTCACCTTACCTGTGTTACCTTTTTACCCAAGTTAATAAAACCACTATCAAAGCAGAGTTATCTGTTTCTGCTCACCTAAAAGTGACATACCAAAAGTCACTTTACAGCCGATCCTCCCATTGACGAAAGCGCACCCTCTCATGACAAAGTCAGAGAGGCTGTAGCAAAGTTGAGGGTGGAAAGGCAGCTGGTGTTTGTAATATCAGTGCGGAGCTCCTCAAAGCTGGGGTGAGGCCATGATCCACGGGTTGCATGCTGTCCTGACTGCCGTGTGTGGCAATCAGGTACCATTCCTCCTGACTGGAAAAGGGGGCTGGTCGTCCCTATCTGGAAAGGGAAAGGCGACCATCAGGACTGCAACAATTACCGCGGTATTACACTGCTCAGCGTACCAGGCAAGGTGCTTGCCCATCTATTGCTGACACGGATTCGCAACCATCTGGTGAAGCATCAGAGACCTCAGCAGTCTGGGTTCACGCCTGGTAAGTCAACAACGGACCGTATCCTAGCGCTTCGTGTCCTGGTGGAACGCCGACGTGAGTTTCGACAGGGATGCTTGCAGCCTATGTTGATCTCAAGAAGGCGTTTGACTCAGTGCATCGTGAGTCACTCTGGATCTTCTGCGACTTCGAGGGATTCCTCAAGGACTATTGGTTTGATAACTGGTCTGTATTCTGGGACTGAGGGGTGCTGTGGAAGTGTGGGGCCAGGTGTATCCGGCTTCTTTCCTGTGAATACAGAGTGAGGCAAGGGTGCGTCCTTGCCCCATCACTTTTCAACGCTTGTATGGACGGGGTATTGGACAAGGTTGTAGATCAAAGTGATTGTGGGCAATCCGTTGGCAACACCAAGATCACTGATCTTGTTTTTTTGCCGATGATGCAGTAATCTTTGCTGAGTCGCTGGAGGTCCTGGTGATGGCTCTCGAGGCGCTGCACGAGGAGGCAAAGCCTTGGGACTGAGGGTCTCGCTGCTAAACCAAGGTCCAGTGTTTGGAGACTTACTAGATGAAGCTGTACAGTCTGTTCATGCGTGTGGCGAGGACATTGAGATCTTGGAAGTTTTTATATACCTTGGTAGCGCAGTCCATAATGACGGCGGTCACGTCAAGAAGTCTTTACGGCGGATTGGCATAGCTCACGGTGTTATGGACTCGCTCATGCGGAGTATTTGGCGTTGTCGGTACCTGTGCAGGAGGACAAAGATCCGGATCTTCAAATCGCTTTTGATCCCTGTCTTACTCTATGGTTGTGAGACATGGACACTAATAGTGACTTGAAGAGACGAATCAATGCCTTTGGTAATAAGTGTCTCCGCAGAATCATGGGGTATCGCTGGGATGATTACGTGTCAAATCAGCGATTGCACCGTGAGACTGAATCGAGGCCTATTACCTGCATAGTCCGTCAGCGCCAACTTCGGCTATATGGGCATGTGGCACGCTACCCTGAAACCGATCCTTCCCATCGGGTTGTATCTGTAAGAGACAATCCGGCGTGGAGGAGGCCAAGGGGGCGCCCACAAGGCTCGTGGCTGGGCAAGTTGATGTTTCTTGTCGAGAGCTGCTTGGTATGGAAAGGAGCCTGCATGGGAACTCGCGCGTGGTGACCCTCGGGAGTGGCGCTCGTAGGGTGGGCGAGGCGACGCGCCCCCCGGCGTATGCCCCCAATGATTGATTGATTTTAACTAACCCCTTTAAAACTTATATCAGATGGTCCCTTACTCTACGCCTCTCTAGTGAGTGTAAATTTAACCTTCAATCTCTTCTCATAACCAAAGTTACACATCCCTGTATCATTTTGGTCATCCATCTCTGTACTGGATTCTAACAAGGCTATATCCATCCTGTAATACGGAGACCAAAACAAAAATCGCAAAGTCTAGGTGAGGTCTGACTAGAGGCAAATAAAAGCTTTAAATATTTTCCCTTACTTCTACTTTAACACCTTGGTAATGATCTTAAAACCCTATTTACTCGATTTCTAAGCCTCAAACTTGTTTCCTAGGACGGAGGTCTGAGCTTAACCTGCACTCCCAAAACTTTACAGCGATACATGCGTATAGTGTACCTATTACCAGGGTTTTTTTTTACCAACATTAATTACGCTACACTTTTCAATATTATTTCCATCTGCCACCTGACTACCCACTCCCTTACTTATCTAAGTCTCCCTGGAATATGTTATCAGAAAGTGATCTAATAAACCTAAACCCACCTTAGTATCATCAGCAAACTTGCTGATGTCAAATGCTAATCCCACTATCTAAGATTCTAAGTCGTTTTATGTAAACCAAAATATTAATGGTCCTCAAAACAGACCAATGTGGAACCCCACTTGTCACATCCCCATTCAGATTTAGAACCATTATTTGGAACCCCTTTTTTGCCTATCGCTTAGCCATGATCTAAAACCAACGAAAACCTTCCCATCTATTCCATGAGCCTTATTTAAGAGTCTCATGTGGCACCTTGTCGAATGCCTTACTAAAGTCCAGGTATACAATATCATAATCATCATCATTTTCTGCTGCCTCATAAACTTTCCTATAAAAGCTCAATACATTGGTGAGACATGACCCATCCTTTGTGAACCATGTTGTGAATCACTTACCAAACTATGCTTTTCTAAATGCTCTCTAATATTTTTTGCAATAACAGATTCCAATAATGTAGTACCTACCACTGACGTCAGACTAACGGGTCGATAATTTGACATTAATCCTCTATCACCCTTCTTAAATGGGAACTACGTACATCTCCTTTCCTTCACATTAACGGCACCTCCCTTATATCAACCGATTTCCTAAAAATATGCACCAACGACTTGCTAACACCCTCTTTGCATTCTTTTATTACCCAGGGATAAACTTCATCTGTTCCTGGTGACTTAAACTTCTTCATTCTATCTACCCTCTTCTACCATTTTCTTAGTTATCACAATATCACAATATCTTTGAGTTTCTCATCATCCTTTCCTCTAAACATCTGTTCACTATCAGGTACGAACCATCCGCATATCCTCCTGAGTTGAAACACTTAAGATTAAGCATTTACAATATTACACATATCCCCATTAGAGCTTACAATCTGTCCCTGATCTATTTTTAACGGACCCATCGAATCCCTATTTTTTGTCTTTCTGGCCTGAAAAAATCCCTTAGAGTCGGTCTTTGCCTGGCCAGCAACCTTAATCTCATAGTTCTTTCTGTTTTTGTAAACTTCTTGACTCCTAGACATCACATTATACTGCTCACTGCTCACCTGACCTGCCTAAACCTTATACATGTCCATTTTCAGTCATATGTTGTGTTTTAAACTCGCAGTCATATTTGGGATTGTTTTTCCTTGATCTTATCGCCCAATAAGGAATATTCTTTTTCTGACATGTAATTATCTTCTTCACAAAGAATTTATACACCTCATCAGCACTGACCTCCCTGCCTCCACCCTCCTTCCCGGCCTCAGTCCTCACCTCACCCTCCATCCTACCCCAGTTAATCCCTTCTAGGTGTCTTTTTAATCCTGCATAATTACCCCTTCAGAAGTCAGGTACTGTATGCAAATTAATACTTCCAGAACCTTCCTCCCATTTTAAGCAAAACCTAATTTCACAATGATCACTATTACCTAACTGACCTCTAACTTCAACCACCGTAACTAAATCTTCCCTATCCGTTGGTACTAAATCTAGGATATTTTCTGCCCTAGTACGTTCCTTGATTACTTGCTTTATAAAGTTATCCTGAACTAGTAAAAAGAAATTCATCTGCGTCATTATTACCTACAATTAAATCCCAATCAATGTTCCTAAGATTAAAATCTCCTACCACACATAATCTATTATATCTACAAGCCTTGCTCAATTCCAGCCATATAGGAACGGAATCCTCTTCACATAAATTTGGAGGCCTGTACACTATACCCATGAACATCTTATCAGTTCCTTCCCTAATTTCCACCCATATAGACTATGCTAACATCCGTTTTTATAACGTTGTTAACACAACACTGCATTGTATCCCTGGCATATAATGCAATTCCTCCGCCTCTCCTGCCTAACCTGTCCTTGTGAAATAACTTATATCCCTTTATCTCAACTTCTGGATTAAATAATTTACCTGTCATATCTAACCATGTTTCTGTTAATGCTATTATATCAAATTTTTCTACACTATGTAGATGTTCCTCTCAATAAATCGATCTTTTTTAAAATAATCCTACAGTTTGTATAATAACCCTTTAAAGTAAACGTCCAGACCATTTCATCATTCCTGATTTAATGCAGTCAAAATATAGCCATTATCGAGTATATCAACAATATGTTATCACTTTTTGCATCAAGTCACCCGTTTTTAAATTATTCGCATTCAAAATCTGTAAATTCCCCGAGCTCTCAAAACACAACTGACGACCAACAGACGACGGACACGGCTCGGTGACAACACAGCAGGAAAGCTCCCACCCGCCCAGATACAATACACGTAGACTCAGAAAAAAATATAGTACTTGAAGAATCTTATTCACCGTGTACAGTGTACACGTATATTAATGTCTTCAATATCATCAACTTTTCTTACAATTTCACAACCATATTTCCCTTACTCCTTCTCAATCATCATCTCTCTGTTTAACGTCAGATTTCCCCACAATATCTTAAATGAGGTTAGACGGTCGATGATACGCTCCAACTATCTCTATCCATTGGTTCAACCCTTTGCAATGCCCAATGCTGCCAGAACCCAATGCCTCACCACCTTCTCTCCTCTTCACATTGCCCAAACTTTGTTCAATCGCCTTACTCTCAGCACGTCCCTCAGTTCTTTCAACCCACATTTTCTTGCCGCTCTTCACGGGATCTTTTCACTCTTCACTTCATCTCTCCATGTGATTCCAGCACATATCTCAACATTCTCCCATCACAATCAACCAACACAAATAACCACCCTTTGACATTACCCCCCCCAAATTATGTCATCAATATCATGAAAAATTTAACATACAATTTCACACCCATTTTTCCCTTAGCCCTTTGTAACAGCCTTTCATTTCACCCATGGCACCTCAGGGCAGTAGGGAGGATCCACAGTGTTCCTCAGGGCACTCCCTCAGCCTTCTGCAGGGCCACTACCTGTACCAGCTGGCCCTGGACACCCTCACCCACGTGGACCCCGCCTAATGCCCCGCCCTCACTCCCTATGGCACCTGGCCGCTACTATTGTGATATGTAAGTGTTTATTTGGAGGAGTTTATGTATTTACCTAGTTGTGATATACGGGAAAGGAATTACACTCGTGGGGTCCCGTTTCCATTGTCTCAATTGGTCAATCATATCTTTAAAAACATAATACTTTTGGTATCTATAATTTCACTGCCCAGGCTATTCCACATATCAATGCACCAATAGGTAAAACTGTACTTTTTGATGTAATGCAAGGAATATGTGTGTGTTGTTGGTGGATGCATCTATCTTTGGGGGGTAAACTTTTGCAGCGAATATAGACCTAAACCTGAATTAATACCGTATTTGGGGGACTACTTATTGACTTATGGGCCAACCAAAGACTACTGTATCCTGGACTTGCTTCTCAGTTTGGGCTATTTCCAGTAGAGGCCAATGCCGCGATTCCTGACATTTTTTAACATCACTCCATTTCCCTTCTATGGTTTATCAGTATAAATGATATACTGTTATCTTCGGAAATGTTTGTTCTATAATATTATCAAATAAAAAACCGTAAAAACACACAATAGAAATGCCGTTATGAGACTGAAGAAATATACGTGAACTTGAACTTGAACTCTTAGCCATTTAACACTTTGCGAGACAATTTATAACATGGCGCCATATCAATAGAAGCGGAATTCTATTGGCTTTCCATTGATATATTTAGTTTTTTGATTAATGAATTAGCACCATGCATAAATTAGCGTTAACTAAATAAATATCATCAATCGGGTAATTTTCCCGATTGATGATTTTATGTATTTAATTAACGCTAAAATTATGCATGGTGCTAATTCATTGATCAGAAAACAAAATTTATCAATGGAAAGTAAATAAAATTCCGCATCTATTGATATGCTCTGTTATAAGTTGTCTCGCCAAAATATTAATTGGCGAAGAGTTTAAGTGAATATTAAGTTATGCATATTTTTTTCAGTCTCATATGGCATTTCTTAAGTGTTTTACTGTTTTTTATTTAATAATATCATAGAACAAACATTTACGAAGATTCCGGTATACTCATTTATACTGGAAAAAACCATAGTCTACTGTACTCATGAACACTTTTTTTGCCTTGCCGATCAGCCTCCCGCTAGGTCATGGGTGTGTTGTGCGCGGAGCCCCAGAAACAAGTCCAGTATACACTAGTCTTTGGGCCAACATCATATATTTATATTTACATATATATTCCTCTGTCTTTGATATATTTTGCTGTGTGTGAACATGACAACGACCAAAACGTTTTGTTCATGAGAGAAACAATGATAATGAAATCTATCACATTCTATTTATCTTTATGTTTATAGGATGTTTTGTTGAGCTAATAGAGAGTAAACGTGCTGTATATTGCTGCTGGACTTTCTGTGTCACCTATATTATACGGGGAAAAGTTAAAATGTATAACTAAAACACCTTATTTATTTTGTGAATGTTAAAATGGTATAAAAATAGGTATTGATCTGGATATCAAAAAACTATTCCTATTTTATGTTACCTTTCATTTTTTACCCGCCTATGTCAGTAAGCCCTATTACATCGGTAAGTCAAAAAGGGCCGGGTATCCTAACGCTTCGTGTCCTGGGGAACGCCGACATGAGTTTCGACAGGGGATGCTTGCAGCCTATGTTGATCTGAAGAAGACGTTGACTCAGTGCATCGTGAGTCCTCTGAGACCTTCTGCGACTTCGCGTGATTCCTGCAAGGACTTTTAGTTTGATAACTGGTCACTCGGGAAACTAAAGAGTGCTGTGAAGTGGGGGAAGGTGTATCCAGCTTCTTTCCTGTGAATACAGCCAGGATTGAGGGAAAAGGGTACGCCCTTTTCCCCACCCATTTTTAAAACATTTGAAATGGACTGGGTTTTTGGGCAAAGTTTTAGATCAAAAGTGATTGTGGACCCATCCCTGGGAAAACCCCCAAGATCACTGATCTTTTTTTTTGCGATGATCAGTAATCATTGCCAGATCGCGGGGGGGCCTGGTGATGGCTCTTGGGCACTGCCAGGAAAACCCTTTGGGGAACTTGGGGGTTCTCCTGGTTTAAGCCCAAGGTCGGGGGTTGGAGGTTTACTAGATGAAACATACGGGCTGTCCTGCGGGTGGGCAGGACATTGAGTTTTTTGGAAAAGTTTTGCTATTTTTGGTTTTGCGCATTTCCATAATGAGGGGCGGGTCCCCGTCAAGAAGTTTTGCGGAGGATAGGCACCCCAGGGTTTTTTGGGGTTAAATGGGACTCGCTCAGCAGGAGTTTTTGGCGTTTTCGGACCGGGGTTCAGGAGGACAAAGATCTGGCTTTTCGGGCCCGCTTGTGCCCCCTTTTTTACTCTAGGGGTTGTAAAGGACATGGCCCACTAAATAGCGCCTTAAAGGGCGAACTCCCTTTTGGAAATAATTCTGAGAAGAATCATGAGGTATCGCGGGGTGTTACGTGTCAAACCAGCGATTTCACCTTTAGTGAATGGGAACCTATTAACCGCATAGTCCGTCACCCGGCCAACTTCGGCTTAGGGGCCTGTGGCACGTACTCTAAAATCGATCTTTCCCCTTTGGGGGTTGTATTGAAAGAGGAAAACCCGGCGTAAAGGGGGCCAAAGGGGGGCCCCAAAAGGGCTCGGGCTGGGTCAAGTTGATGTTTCTTTTTCGGAGCTGTTTGGGTAAGGGAAAAGGACCCTGCATGGGGACTCGCGCGTGGTGCCCCTGGGGAAAGTGGCGTCGAAAAAAGGGTGGGCGAGGCGACGCGCCCCCGGCGTATCCCCCAATGTTTGTTTGGGATTGATATATTTATAGGAAAAAAATTAAACAAACGGGCCCCAAGCAATAATTAAATCACGGGTTTTCAACACGATATTTCGGGAAAAAGGGTTTTTAAAACAAATTTAACAAATTTGGGCTGTGATTACGAATATAAAACTCAATTTTTGCCCTAAAAAATTAGGTTTTCCCGCGATATGAAATTTTTCAATTTTTGATGAAAATGATTCATCAGCCTATATATCAAAAGGTTTCAAAGATAAAAACACGGTTTTTTTAGAATAAAATTTTTTTATATTTTTAATAAAGGGAAATTTAAAAAGATTACAAAAGCCCCTGTACAAAGTAAATCAAATATAGTGACAAAATTTTAAAAATAAAAATAAAAACAATACATATATATGGGCAAGAAACCCAAAGGCAAGTAGCAGGGTTTTGTGAAATTTTTTTTTCTTTGGTGATCTCGGGTTACCGCTTCTGGGTTGGGTCTCATCAAGCTCCCGCAATAACCGCCCCTCTAGTTAGTCCCAACCCGGGCCCTTTATACCGTTTTTTCCATTGTTTAAAGTCCTGATGAAAACGCTCCCCCTTTTTCCCGCCCCACCTCCCCCCAAAGGGTTTTCCGGAAACTTGTCCCAAAAAGGCTTTTGTAAATTTGTGAAACCTTTATAATTTATTCAAAAAAATTTCCAAAATCTCGAGGCTCCCTTTTTTTTTGCTCTTCCACAATCTCTTCATATTGGGCGCTTTCTTATTCCCCCCAAAAATTCTTTACCACATTACAAAATTTCATTTCCCCAACTCTTTTTCTTCTGTCTCATTTATTTATGTATAAAAAATTTTATCTCTCATTTGGTTCTTTATTTGAGGGGCCATCCCAAAAATTCCAAAACCTTTTTTTCTTCTCTTCACTTAAAACCAAAGGGAAAAAATTTAAAAAATATAGTGAAGCATTCTCCCCTTTTGATCAAGGGGCTTTGACGAAAAAAGCCCTTTATCATCCAAGTTTTTTTGTGCAAGGGAGGAAAAAACAATCTTTTTTCCTATCCACTAGAGGCATTGATGACATTCTTAAAAGCCAGATGCCCCCCCCCCCCCCAAAATTGTCGCTGAAGGCCTTCTTTTTTTTCCCCAAAGGGTCTGTTTTAGCTCTACTGTCCCAGTAACCAAAAAAAGGGGGATTTTGGGGTTTTCCCCCCCCTTGCTGCCCTAAAAGAAAGTTAAACCAAATTTTTAAAAAAAAGACAAAAAATTAACCACCCATGAACATGATATTGGGAACCTCCCCTTTGGGCAATCTTGATGTTTTTTATATTTTTTTCTTTAAGTTTTTCAGAATGACCTTTGGTACGAGCCATTTTTCCTTTTTTTTTTTTTGTGTAACCAAACCAATTTTTTAAACTTTTTTTGGAAATGCAATAAAAAGCCTCAAAAACCCTTTAACATATGCTACAGTCCCATAAAAAGAAGGAGCCCTTCTACCCTCAACAATGCCCCAAACTGGGCCCCTCCTGAATGGAAATTTTCTTAAAGCAGAAAAGCTTCCCTTTACGTAAAAATGGACACCTGTCCGGGGGTTTCCCGCATCGGGTTCTCCTTGGGGAGTTTTGAAAAAACAACAGGCAAAGACTCTTTTTTGGTTTTAAAGAAACTCTAACCCAAAACATTCAAAGCAGGGGCGGTAAAAAAAGAATTGGGTTTTTCCCAAACCAAAAAACTTATCAGATGGCTGGAAAAAATATCTGTAGTGTCTTCTTCCCTCAGTGGGAAACAGGTGAGGGAAGGGTCTTTTTCCCATTTTTTTGAAGCTCGTAAATTTTTGGTACAGGTATTTCTTCACTATGGGTTTAAATTTGGTTTGAAAAAGCTGAAGGGATACTTGGGTATTTCAATTTTAAAAATTTCTTGTTTTTTTTTATTGAAACCTTTTACATTTACAAAGCAGAAAAAAAGCAGTCCTCCTAAAAAGGGTTCTTGGTTTTCCCCCAAAAAACCATAGGCACTCCAAAATTAAGGGGGGGTTTTTGCCTTCTTTCCTTTGGGGGGGGACAATTTATCTCAAAGGGCTCAACAAGGTTTTGCACACTTTGTGGGAGCCCAATTTCTTTTTCTTGGTTTTCCCCAAGGTGGTATTTTTGGGAAATACGCCCAAAAAAAACGCTCTTTTAAAAGTCGGGAATGTTGCGCCTCTGGAGTCTTCCGAAATAAAGCTTCCCCCCCAGATGGGACAAAATATTTTTGGAAAATTTGAGCACTTTTTTTCTTGAGATGTAGAGGGCCCTTTTTTAGAGCAGGGAACACCAACCTGCGGACAAATAAAAGAAAAATATTTGTTAGGGTACCTGAGTTTTTTCCTTGGAAATTTTTATCCCCAACCACCTACACCTTAGGCCCTTGTTTCACAAAAAAGAAAAAAAACAGGAGGGAAAAACAATAAATACCCCAAAAATTCCCAAATTTTAAAATTCAAAAAATAAAAAAACTTTCCTTTGGGCCCGGGGCATTTGCTGTGCCAAAAAGAAAAGTGTTTTTTTACTTTGTATCATTTTTTTAAAAATGGGGGAAAGTTTGCATGTTTTTTAAAAAAAAAAAAAGAAAAGAAAAATTCCAAAAAAATTTATTGGGAGAAAGGAATTAAAAAAATAAAACCCTATAAATTTCCGGCCCCTTTTTGCCCAAAACCCTTACTCAAAGAAGGGTAATTTTTTTCTTGGAAAAATTTATGAAAATGGAATATTTAAACCCATAAACGCAAAAAAACGTATGTGATGAGAAAATATAAGATCGGGTTTGAAATTTAGCACCCCTCAAATTGGTTCTAAAAACTTTCTTTTAAAAAACCTGCCCAAAATTTTTTTTTTTTTGTTGTTGCCAGGGGGAATAAATTAAACTGGGGAAAACCCGTTAATACCCATGTGGGGCCAAAAACCCCCTTTCCCTTACCAAATCCTTTTAAAGGGGTTTCCGGCCCCCAAGGGGTCTAAGGGCGTTTTGGAGGGTCCATGACCGGGTCCTTGGGTAAAATGCTCGGCCGGGGTCCCCTCTTCACCCCCGCGTGGTTTGGGGGAGGCCTTTTACTCCATGGCCCCTTCCCTCCCCCTTCCAACTCCACCCCACCCAATTCCCAAAAAGGTCTCCCATTTAGGTGGGTTACACGATTTGTTTCAAATTTGATTTTCCCCTATTTTGTATTTTTTGGGACATGTAACCGGGGTTTTCCTTTTTCATCATATTTTCTTTGCACTTTTGGTTTTCATTTTTTTTTAAAGGGTTTTTTTTTGATCTTATTATGAATTTTTTTTCTGACATTTCAAATTTTGAATTAAAAGATATGTTATATTTTTTTTAAAATTTTCTTTTCCCCGGGGAACAGTGAAAAGGTGATAAAAAAATGGTGGAAATGTAGGAGTGGTGGGGGGTAGAAAGGGGGGGTAAAATGTTTGGGATAGGGGGGGATGGCCCGAGGGGGTGATGGTAGAATTTTCAGAAAATTTTTGAAAATAAATCGGTACCGGGGTTTGATTTCATTTTTTCATTTGTGTCAGGGTGGGATAAAATTGATGTTTTGCAAATATTCACTGTTTTTTCCCCCCGTAAAAAGGGTAATTCCCGGAAAGCCCCCCATTTTAAAACCCCACTGTCCACCCACTGTAAAACCGATAGGGGCGAACTTAGCTGCCTCGATTTCAGCTCATTGGGAAATTTACAAATGGCCGGCGGGGCGCAGACATTGGGGGTCGTACAATCAAATAATTTTAAATTAAGTTAAACAATTTTGGTCTGGTTTTTTAAAAAGGGAAAAATTCACTTTTTTTCGTATTGAAAATAATTTTAAAAAACATATTAAAATAATGACTTTTATTAAATATATTTTTTTAGTAGCATGCTGGGGCGTCGGCCCGGGAAATTTTTAGTTCCCCCGATTACCCCGATTTCGCGATCGCAGCTACTAAAAATCGATTTGCGGGGGGTTTTTTTAAATTTGAATTTATTCCCCGAAATTTTTTTTGCCTTTATTTCCGGATTTTTAGTCCCCGATCCAAAAAAGGGTTTAAAACAATTAAGAGTTAAAAACTTAACCTTATTCTTAATGGGGGGGAAAGGGTTAAGCTTTATTTTTTCGAAGAAAAACTTCGAAGCGTTTTCCGAAACGCGGAATAAACGAAACGCGGAATTTTAATTAAAAATTAAAAAATTTCCGCGATCGCGGGAAACGCGATTTTCGGAAGCCAAAAATTTTTGATCGCGGGAAAAGCGATAGTGGACTAAACCCATTTTTGGATCGCGTGCCCAGCATTTGGGTTAAATAGGTAAACAATTCTGCTGTGTCTCCCAAAAGGGATAAAACCTTTGGGAGGGGGGGTGTCTGGGGGTGGGTGCAGCTCTGCAGCCCTATGCCGAGCCGCCCCGCCCGTGAATGTTGTTGTGGGTTTTTTCCCTTTGAATTTTTTCAAGATATTTCCCCCTTTTTCCCATTTTTTTTTTTTTTTTTTTTTCTTTTCTTACCCTTTTTTCCCCCAAAGTTTCCTTTCGTTCTTCTTTTTTTATCTTAGATTTTGACCAAATAACTAACACCCCCCTACCCACCATCCTCCTTTTGTACCCCCGGCAGATACCACTACCAGGTGTACTATGCTGTGCACCTCTATGAGAACGACTGGGGGGCCTTGCCTGGGAACAGGGTGCAGGTCAAATGGGAGACACCCGCAGGTCAGCAGTCCATGGAGATATCAGCGCAGCTGAGGTCCTCCATTCAGTACACTCATGAGCAGCTTCGCATCGTCAGCCACCCTCTTCAGTCGAATCACGTACGTAGGATTTATTTTGGTAGTAAGAGTTTTTGTTTATCTTATTGTCATCTTATTTTTACTTGGTAGTGAAGAAGGTTGGAAGGAAGACAGACAGTTACATAGACAGGCAGGAAGGAAGGAATGAAGGCAGACAGTTACATAGACAGGCAGGAAGGAAGGAATGAAGGCAGACAGTTACATAGACAGGCAGGAATGAAGGCAGACAGTTACATAGACAGGCAGGAAGGAAGGAATGAAGGTAGACAGTTACATAGACAGGCAGGAAGGAAGGAATGAAGGCAGACAGTTACATAGACAAGCAGGAAGGAAGGAATGAAGGCAGACAGTTACATAGACAGGCAGGAAGGAAGGAATGAAGGCAGACAGTTACATAGACAGGCAGGAAGGAAGGAATGAAGGCAGACAGTTCACTAGACAGGCAGGAAGGAATGGGAAAGAAGGCAGACAGTTACATAGACAGGGCAGGAAGGAAGGAATGAAGGCAGACAGTTACATAGACAGGCAGAAGGAAGGAATGAAGGCAGGACAGTTACATAGGCAGGCAGGAAAAGGGAAAGGGAAAGGGAGACAGTTACATAGGCAGACAGGAAGGAAGGAAGGCAGACAGGAAAAAAGGAAAGCAGGGGCAGTTACTAGGCAGGCAGGCAGGAAGGAAGGAAGGAATGAAAGGGAGGAAAAGAAGGAAGGAATGAAAGGGAGACAGTTACATAGACAGCAGGAAGAAGGAATGAAGGCAGACGTTACATAGAAGGCAGGAAGGGAAAGGAATGAAGGCAGACAGTTACATAGGGGGACCAGGAAGGAAGGAAGGCAGACAGTTACATAGGCAGACAGGAAAGAAGGAAAGCAGAAGTTTCATAGGCAGGCAGGCAGGAAGGAAGGCAGACAGTTACATAGGCAGGCAGGAAGGAAGGAAGGAATGAAGGCAGACAGTTACATAGGCGACAGGAAGGAAGGAAGGCAGACAGTTTCATAGGGAGGCAGGCAGGAAGGAAAGGCAGACAGTTAATAGGCAGGCAGGCAGGAAGGAAGGAATGAAGGCAGACAGTTACATAGGCAGACAGGAAGGACAGGAGGCAGACAGTTACAAGGCAGACAGGAAAGAAAGGAAAGCAGACAGTTACATAGGCAGGGAGGCAGGAAGGAAGGCAGACAGGAAGGAAGGAATGAAGGGCAGACAGGAAGGAAGGAAGGAAGGCAGACAGTTACATAGGCAGACAGGAAGGAAGGAATGAAGGCAGACAGTTACATAGGCAGGCAGGAAGGAAGGAAGAAGGCAGACAGGTACATAGGGAGGCAGGGAAGGAAGGAAGGAATGAAGGCAGTTACATAGGCAGGCAGGAAAGAAGGAAGGCAGACAGTTACATAGGCAGGAAGGAAGGAAGGGAAGGCAGGCAGTTACATAGGCAGACAGGAAGGAAGGAAGGCAGACAGTTACATAGGCAAAACAGGAAGGAAGGAAGGCAGACAGTTACATAGGCAGACAGGAAGGAAGGAAGAAAGGCAGACAGTTACATAGGCAGCCAGGAAAGAAGGAAGGCAGACAGTTACATAGGCAGGCAGGAAGGGAAAGGAAGGCAGACAGTTACATAGGCAGACAGGGAGGAAGGAATGAAGGCAGACAGGAAAGAAGGAAAGAAAACAGTTACATAGGCAGCAGGCAGGAAGGAAGGAAGGAATGAAGGCAGACAGTACATAGGCAGACAGGAAGGAAGGAATGAAAAGGGAGACAGTTACATAGACAGGCAGGAAGGAAGGAATGAAGCAGACAGTTACATAGACAGGCAGGGAGGAAGGAATGAAGCAGACAGTTTCATAGGCAGACAGGAAGGAAGGAGGCAGACAGTTACCCTAGGCAGACAGGAAAGAAGGAATGAAGGCAGACAGTTACATAGGCAGGCAGGCAGGAAGGAAGGAATGAAGGCAGAAGGAAGGAAGGAAGGAAGGCAGACAGGAAGGAAGGAAGGAAGACAGACAGTTACATAGGCAGCAGGAAGGAAGGAATGAAGGCAGACAGTTACATAGGCAGGAAGGAAGGAAGGAAGGCAGACAGTTACATAGGCAGGAAGGAAGGAAGGATGAAAGGGAGTTACATAGGCAGGCAGGCAGGAAGGAAGGAATGAAGGCAGGCAGGCAGGAAGGGAAGGAAGGCAGACAGTTACTAGGCAGGCAGGGAAAGGGAAAGGGAAAGAAGGCAGACAGTTACATAGGCAGGCAGGAAGGAAGGAATGAATGGCAGACAGTTACATAGGCAGGCAGGAAGGAAGGAAGGCAGACAGTTACATAGGCAGGAAAGGGAAGGAAGGAATGAAGGCAGTTACATAGGCAGGCAGGAAAGAAGGAAGGCAGACAGTACATAGGCAGACAGGAAGGGAAAGGGAAGGCAGACAGTTACATAGGCAGACAGGGAAAGGGAAGGAAGGCAGCAGTACATAGGCAGACAGGAAGGAAGGAAGGCAGACAGTTACATAGGCAGACAGGAAGGGAAAGGGAAAGGGAAAGGGAGACAGTTACATAGGCAGACAGGAAAGAAGGAAGGCAGACCGTTACATAGGCAGGCAGGAAGGAAGGAAGGCAGACAGTTACATAGGCAGGCAGGAAGGAAGGAAGGCAGACAGTTTCATAGGCAGACAGGGAGGAAGGAATGAAGGCGACAGTTACATAGGCAGGAAGGAAGGAATGAAGGCAGACAGTTTTCATAGGCAGGGGAGGGAGGAAGGGAAGGCAGACAGTTACATAGGCAGGGAGGAAGGAAGGAATGAAAGGGAGACAGTTACATAGGCAGGAAGGAAGGAAGAAAGCAGACAGTTTACATAGGCAGGCAGGAAGGAAGGAAGGCAGACAGTACATAGGCAGGCAGGAAGGAAGGAAGGCAGACAGTTTCATAGGCAGGCAGGAAGGAAGGAAGCAGACAGTTACATAGGCAGGCAGGAAGGAAGGAAGGCAGACAGTACATAGGCAGGCAGGAAGGAAGGAAGGCAGACAGTACATAGGCAGACAGGAAGGAAGGAATGAAGGGAGACAGTTACATAGGCAGGAAGGAAGGAAGAAGGCAGACAGTTACATAGGGAGGAAGGCAGACAGTTACATAGGCAGGCAGGAAGGAGGAAGGAAGGCAGACAGTTACATAGGCAGGCAGGAAGGAAGGAAGGGAGACAGTTACATAGGCAGGCAGACAGGAAGGAAGGAAGGCAGGACAGTTACATAGGCAGCAGGAAGGAAGGAAGGCAACAGTTACATAGGCAGGCAGACAGGAAGGAAGGAAGGCAGACAGTTACATAGGGAGGCAGGAAGGAAGGAAGGCAAACAGTTACATAGGCAGGCAGAAAAGAAAAGGGAAAGGGAGACAGTTACATAGGCAGGCAGGAAGGAAGGAAGGCAGACAGTTACATAGGCAGGCAGGAAGGAAGGAAGGCAGACAGTTACATAGGCAGGCAGGAAGGAAGGAAGGCAGACAGTTACATAGGCAGGCAGGAAGGAAGGAAGGCAGACAGTTACATAAAGGGAGCAGGAAGGAAGGAAGGCAGACAGTTACATAGGCAGGATAGCAGACAGTTTCATAGGCAGGCAGGAAGGAAGGAAGGCAGACAGTTACATAGGCAGGCAGGAAGGAATGAAGGCAGACAGGAAGGAAGGAAGGAAGGCAGACAGTTACATAGGCAGCAGGAAGGAAGGAAATTTAAGGCAGACAGTTACATAGGAGACAGGAAGGAAGGAAGGAAGGCAGACAGTTTTCATAGGCAGGCAAAGGGAAAGGGAAAGGAATGAAGGCAGACAGGGTTTCATAGGCAGACAGGGGAAGGGAAGGAAGGAAGGAAGGACAGTTTTCATAGGCAGGCAGGAAGGAAGGAATTAAGGCAGACAGTTACATAGGCAGGTAGGAAGGAAGGAATGAAGGCAGACAGTTACATAGGCAGGAAGGAAGGGAAAGGGAAAGGGAGACAGTTACATAGGCAGACAGAAAGGAAGGAATGAAGGCAGACAGTACATAGGCAGACAGGAAGGAAGGAATGAAGGCAGACAGTTACATAGGCAGGAAGGAAGGGAAGGAATGAAGGCAGACAGTTACATAGGCAGGCAGGAAGGAAGGAATGAATGAGCAGACAGGAAGGAAGAATGAAGGCAGACAGTTACATAGGCAGGCAGGGAGGAAGGAAGGCAGACAGTTACATAGGCAGGCAGGAAGGAAGGAATGAAGGCAGACAGTTACATAGGCAGACAGGAAGGAAGGAAGGCAGACGTTACATAGGCAGGCAGGAAGGAAGGAAGGCAGACAGTACATAGGCAGGCAGGAAGGAAGGAAGGCGACAGTTACATAGGCAAACAGGAAGGAAGGAATGAAGGCAGACAGGAAGGAAGGAATGAAGGCAGACAGTACATAGGCAGACAGGAAGGAAGGAATGAAGGCAGACAGTTTCATAGGCAGACAGGAAGGAAGGAATGAAGGCAGACAGTTACATAGGCAGACAGGAAGGAAGGAATGAAGGCAGACAGTTACATAGGCAGGCAGGCAGGAAGGAAGGAAGGCAGACAGTTACAAGGCAGGCGGAAGGAAGGAATGAAGGCAGACAGTTCATAGCAGGAAGGAAGGAAGGAAGGCAGACAGTTACTAGGCAGACAGGAAGGAAGGAATGAAGGCAGACAGTTACATAGGCAGGAAGAGACAGTTACATAGGCAGGCAGGCAGGAAGGAAGGAAAGGGGACAGTTACATAGGCAGGAAGGCAGACAGTTACATAGGCAGGCAGGAAGGAAGGAAGGCAGACAGTACATAGGCAGGCCCGGCAGGAAGGAAGGAAAAGGGAGACAGTTACATAGGCAGGCAGGAAGGAAGGAAGGCAGACGTTACATAGGAGGCAGGCAGGAAGGAAGGAAGGCAGACAGTTACATAGGCAGGCAGGAAGGAAGGAAGAAGGCAGACAGTACATAGGCAGGCAGGAAGGAAGGAATGAAGGCAGACAGTACATAAGCAGGAAGGAAGGAAGGAAAAGGGAGACAGTTACATAGGCAGACAGGAAGGAAGGAATGAAGGCAAACAGTTACATAGGCAGACAGGAAGGAAGGAATGAAGGCAGACAGTTACCCTAGGCAGGAAGGAAGGAAGGAATGAAGGGAGACAGTTACATAGGCAGGCAGGAAGGAAGGAATGAAGGCAGACAGTTACATAGGCAGACAGGAAGGAAGGAATGAAAGGGAGACAGTTACATAGGCAGGCAGGGAGGAAGGAAGGCAGACAGTTACATAGGCAGGCAGGAAGGAAGGAAGGCAGACAGTTACATAGGCAGGCAGGCAGGAAGGAAGGAAGGCAGACAGTTACATAGGCAGACAGGAAGGAAGGACGGCAGACATTACATAGGCAGGCAGGAAGGAAGGAAGGCAGACAGTTACATAGGCAGGCAGGAAGGAAGGAAGGCAGACAGTACATAGGCAGGAAGGCAGACAGTTACATAGGCAGGAAGGCAGACAGTTACATAGGCAGACAGGAAGGAAGGAATGAAGGCAGACAGGAAGGAAGGAATGAAGGCAGACAGTTACATAGGAGACAGGAAGGAAGGAATGAAGGCAGACAGTTACATAGGCAGACAGGAAGGAAGGAATGAAGGCAGGGCAGTTACATAGGCAGACAGGAAGGAAGGAATGAAGGCAGACAGTTTACATAGGCAGACAGGAAGGAAGGAATGAAGGCAGACAGTTAATAGGCAGACAGGAAGGAAGGAATGAAGGCAGACAGTTACATAGGCAGGCAGGCAGGAAGGAAGGGAAAGGCAGGACAGTTACATAGGCAGGCAGGAAGGAAGGAAGGAAGGCAGACAGTTACATAGGCAGGCAGGGAGGAAGGAAGGCGGACAGTTACATAGGAGGCAGGGAAAGGGAAGGAAGGCAGACAGTTACATAGGCAGGCAGGCAGGAAGGAAGGAACGCAGACAGTTACATAGGCAGGCAGGGAGGAAGGAAGGCAGACAGTTACATAGGCAGGCAGGGAGGAAGGAAGGAAGGCAGACAGTTACATAGCAGGAAGGCAGACAGTTACATAGGCAGGCAGGAAGGAAGGAAGGCAGACAGTTACATAGGCAGGCAGGCAGACAGTTACATAGGCAGGCAGGAAGGAAGGAAGGCAGACAGTACATAGGCAGGAAGGCAGACAGTTACATAGGCAGGCAGGAAGGAAGGAAGGCAGACAGTTACATAGGAGGCAGGAAGGAATGAAGGCAGACAAGTTACATAGGCAGGCAGGAAGGAAGGAAGGCAGACAGTTACATAGGCAGGAAGGAAGGAAGGAAGGCAGACAGTTACATAGGCAGGAAGGCAGACAGTTACATAGGCAGGCAGGAAGGAAGGAAGGCAGACAGTTACATAGGCAGGCAGGAAGGAAGGAAGGCAGACAGTTACATAGGCAGGAAGGAAGGAATGAAGGCAGACAGTTACATAGGCAGGCAGGAAGGAAGGAAGGAGACAGGGTTTCATAGGCAGGCAGGAAGGAAGGAATGAAGGCAGACAGTTACATAGGCAGGCAGGGAGGAAGGAAGGCAGACAGTTACATAGGCAGGCAGGAAGGAAGGAAGGCAGACAGTTTCATAGGCAGGCAGACAGGAAGAAGGAAGGAGACAGTTACATAGGCAGGCAGGAAGGAAAGGGAAGGCAGACAGTTACATAGGCAGGCAGGAAGGAAGGAAGGCAGACAGTTACATAGGCAGGCAGAAAGGGAAAGGGAAAGGGAGACAGTTCTAGGCAGGAAGGAAGGAAGGAAGGCAGACAGTTTCATAGGCAGGCAGGAAGGAAGGAATGAAGGCAGGGCAGTTACATAGGCAGGCAGGAAGGAAAAGGAAGGCAGACAGTTTCATAGGCAGGCAGGAAGGGGAAAGGGAAAGGGAGACAGTTACATAGGCAGGCAGGAAGGAAGGAAGGCAGACAGTTACATAGGCAGGGAGGAAGGAATGAAGGCAGACAGTTTCATAGGCAGGCAGGAAGGAAGGAAGGCAGACAGTTACATAGGCAGGAAGGGAAAGGGAAGGGAAGGCAGACAGTTACATAGGCAGGAAGGAAGGAATGAAGGCAGACAGTTACATAGGCAGGCAGGAAGGGAAAGGGAAAGGGAGACAGTTACATAGGCAGGCAGGAAGGAAGGAATGAAGGCAGGGCAGTTACATAGGCAGGCAGGGGGAAGGAAGGCAGACAGTTACATAGGCAGCAGGAAGGAAGGAGGCAGACAGTTACATAGGCAGGCAGGAAGGAAGGAAGGCAGACAGTTACATAGGCAGGCAGGAAGGAAGGAAGGCAGACAGTTACATAGGAAAGGCAGGAAGGAAGGGGAAAGGCAGAAAGTTACATAGGCAGGAAAGGGAAAGGGAAAGGGAAGGCGACAGTAATAGGCAGGCGAGGAAGGAATGAAGGCAGACAGTTACTAGGCAGGCAGGAAGGAAGGAAGGGAGACAGTTACATAGGCAGGCAGGAAGGAAGGAAGGCAGACAGTTTCATAGGCAGGCAGGAAGGAAGGAAGGCCCGACAGTTACATAGGCAGGCAGGAAGGAAGGAAGGCAGGACAGTTACATAGGCAGGAAGGAAGGAAGGAAGGGCAAGACAGTTACATAGGCAGACTGGAAGGAAGGAAGGAAGGCAGACAGTTAAAATAGGCAGGCAGGGGAAGGAAGGAATAAAGGCAGACAGTTTCATAGGCAGGAAGGAAGGGAATGAAGGCAGACAGTTACATAGGCAGGAAGGAAGGAAGGAGGAATGCAGACCAGTTTCATAGGGAGGCAGGGAGGGAAAAAAAGGCAGACAGTACATAGGCAGGAAGGCAGACAGTTACATAGGCAGGCAGGAAGGAAGGAGGCAGACAGTTTCATAGGCAGGCAGGAAGGAAGGAAGGAAGGCAGACAGTTACATAGGCAGGCAGGAGGAAGGAAGGCAGACAGTTTCATAGGCAGGAAGGAAGGAATGAAGGCAGACAGTTACATAGGCAGGAAGGAAGGAATGAAGGCAGACAGTTACATAGGCAGGCAGGGAAGGAAGGAATGGCAGACAGTTACATAGGCAGGCAGGAAGGAAGGAAGGCAGACAGTTACATAGGCAGGGAGGAAGGAATGAAGGGAGACAGTTACATAGGCAGACAGGAAGGAAGGAAGGCAGACTGTTTCATAGGCAGACATGAAGGAAGGGAAGGCAGACAGTTACATAGGCAGGGAGGCAGGAAGGAAGGCAGACAGTTACATAGGCAGGCAGGGAGGAAGGAATGAAGGCAGTACATAGGCAGGCAGGAAGGAAGGAAGGCAGACAGTACATAGGCAGACAGGAAGGAAGGAATGAAAGGCAGTTACATAGGCAAGGAAGGCAGGACAGTTACATAGGCAGACAGGAAGGAAGGAAGGCAGACAGTTACATAGGCAGGCAGGAAGGAAGGGGAAAGGGAGACAGTTACATAGGCAGGCAGGGAGGAAGGAATGAAGGGAGGGGCAGTTACATAGGCAGGCAGGGAGGAAGGAATGAAGGCAGACAGTTTCATAGGCAGGCAGGAAGGAAGGAAGGCAGACAGGGTTACATAGGCAGGCAGGGAGGAAGGAATGAAGGCAGACAGTTACATAGGCAGGCAGGGAGGAAGAAGGCAGGCAGGGAGGAAGGAATGAAGGCAGACAGTTAATAGGCAGGCAGGAGGAAGGAAGGCAGACAGTTACATAGGCAGGCAGGGAGGAAGGAAGGCAGACAGTTACATAGGCAGGGCAGGAAGGAAGGAGGCAGACAGACATAGGCAGGCAGGAAGGAAGGAATTTAAGCAGACAGTTACATAGGCAGGGAAAGGGAAAGGGAAAGAAGGCAGACAGTACTAGGCAGCAGGGAGGAAGGGAAGGCAGACAGTTACATAGGCAGGCAGGAAGGAAGGAAGCAGACAGTTACATAGGCAGGCAGGAAGGAAGGAAGGGAGGGGCAGTTACATAGGCCCGGCAGGAAAGGGAAAGGGAAAGGGAGACAGTTACATAGCAGGCAGGAAGGAAGGAAGCAGACAGGGGGAAAGGGAAAGGCAGGGCAGTTTCATGGCAGGCAGGGAGGAAGGAAGGCAGACAGTTACATAGGCAGCAGGAAGGAAGGAATGGGCCCGTCAGTTACATAGGCAGACAGGAAGGAAGAAGGCAGACAGTACGTAAAGGGAGACATGAAGAAGGAAGGGCAGTTACATAGGCAGGCAAAGGGAAAGGAATGAAGGGGGACAGTTACATAGGCAGGGAAAGGGAAAGGGAAAGAAGGCAGACAGTTACATAGGCAGGCAGGGAGGAAGGAAGGCAGACAGTTACATAGGAAGGCAGGAAGGAAGGAAGGCAGCCCTTTACATAGGCAGGCAGGAAGGAAGGAATGAAGGCAGGGCAGTTACAAGGCAGACAGGAAGGAAGGAAGGGCAGACAGTTACATAGGCAGGCAGGAAGGAGGAAGGGAGGGCAGTTACATAGGCAGGCAGGAAGGAAAGGAAGGCAGAAAGTTACATAGGCAGGAAGGCAGACCCGTTAATAGGCAGACAGGAAGGAAGGAAGAAGGCAGCAGGAAGGAAGGAATGAAGGCAGACAGTACATAGGCAGACAGGAGGAAGGAATGAAGGCAGCAGTTACATAGGCAGACAGGAAAAGGAATGGGAAAGGGAGACAGTTACATAGGCAGAAGGAAGGAAGGGAAGAAGGCAGAAAGTTTCATAGGCAGGGCAGGAAGAAGGAATGAAGGGAGACAGTTACATAGGCAGACAGGAAGGAAGGAATGAAGGCAGACAGTTTCATAGGGAGGCAGGCAGGAAGGAAGGAAGGCGACAGTTACATAGGCAAAGGCAGGAAGAAGGAAGGAAGGCAGACAGTTTCATAGGCAGGCAGGGAGGAAGGAAGGCAGACAGTTACATAGGCAGGCAGGAAGGAAGGAAGGCAGACAGTTACATAGGCAGAGGCAGGAAGGAAGGAAGGCAGACAGTTACATAGGCAGGCAGGAGGAAGGAAGGCAGACAGTTACATAGGCAGGCCAAAGGGAGGAGGGAAAGGGAAAGGAGGCAGACAGTTACCCTAGGGAGGCAGGGAAGGAAAAGGGAAGAAGGCAGACATTACATAGGCAGGCAGGGAGGAAGGAAGGCAGACAGTTACATAGGCAGGCAGGAAGGAAGGAAGGCAGACAGTTACATAGGCAGGGAGGGAGGAAGGGAAAGGGAAAGGGAACAGTTTCATAGGCAGGCAGGAAGGGAAGGAAGGCAGACAGTTACATAGGGAGGCCGGCAGGAAAGGAAGGAAGGCAGACAGTTACATAGGCAGGAAAGCAGACAGTTACATAGCAGGCAGGAAGGAAGGAAGGCAGACAGTTACATAGGGAGGGCAGGCAGACAGTTACATAGGCAGGCAGGAAGGAAGGAAGGCAGACAGTTACATAGGCAGGAAGGGAGACAGTTACATAGGCAGGCAGGAAGGAAGGAAGGCAGCAGTACATAGGCAGGCAGGAAGGAAGAAGGCAGACAGTTACATAGGCAGGCAGGAAGGAAGGAAATGCAGACAGTTACATAGGCAGGAAAGGGAAAGGAAGGAAGGCAGGGCAGTTACATAGGCAGGAAGGCAGACAGTTACATAGGCAGAGAAGGAAGGAAAGGGAGACAGTTACATAGGCAGGCAAAGGGAAAGGGAAGAAGGCAGGGCAGTTACATAGGGGAGGCAGGAAGGAAGGAAAGGCAGACAGTTACATAGGAAAGGGAAAGGGAAAGGGAAGGAAAGGCAGACAGTTACATAGGCAGGAAGGAAGGAATGAAGGCAGACAGTTACTAGGCAGGCAGGAAGGAAGGAAGGCAGGACAGTTACATAGGCAGGCAGGAAGGAAGGAATGAAGGCAGACAGTTACATAGGCAAGGGAGGGAGGAAGGAAGGCAGACAGTTACATAGGCAGGCAGGAAGGAGGAAGGCAGACAGTTTCATAGGCAGGCAGGAAGGAAGGAAGGCAGACAGTTACATAGGCAGGCAGGAAGGAAGGAAGGCAGACAGTTACATAGGCAGGCAGGAAAGGGAAGGAAGGCAGACAGTTACATAGGCAGGCAGGAAGGGGAAAGGGAAAGGGAGACAGTTACATAGGCGGAAGGAAGGAAGGAAGGCAGACAGTTACATAGGCAGGCAGGAATAAGGAATGAGGCAGACAGTTACATAGGTAGGCAGGAAGGAAAAGGGAAAGGAGACAGTTACATAGGCAGGCAGGAAGGAAGGAAGGAAGGCCAGACAGTTAATAGGCAGGCAGGGGAAGGAAGGCAGACAGTTAATAAAGGGAGGCAGGCAGGAAAAGGAAGGAAGGCAGAAGTTACATAGGCAGGCAAGGGAAAGGAAGGAAAAGGAAGGCAGAGCATTACATAGGCAGACATGGGAAAGGAAAAGGGAAGGCAGACAGTTACATAGGCAGGCAGAAGAATGAAGGCAGACAGTTACATAGGCAGAAGGAGGAATGAAGGAGACGTTACATAGGCAGGCAGAGGAAGGAAGCAACAGTTAAAAGGCAGGCAGGAAGGGAAAGGGAAAGGCAGGACAGTTACATAGGCAGGCAGGAAGGAAGGAAGGCAGACAGTTACATAGCAGACAGGAAGGAAGGAAGCCCGACAGTTTACATAGGCAGGCAGGAAGGAAGGAAGGCAGACAGTTACATAGGCAGACAGGCAGGAAGGAATGCAGGCAGTTACATAGGCAGGAAGGAAGGCAGACAGGAAGGAAGGAAGGCAGGCAGAAAGAAAGAAAGAAATGAAGGAAGGAAGGATATAAGATAAGTAAGAAAGTACCAAGGGATGAAAGAAAGGAAACGAGGCAGTAAGGAAGAAAGTACAAAGCTCATCAGGATTAAAATTACAAAGATTTAAAACATCATTATAAACTAATCCACCCAGTGTTCTGTCCAGGTGGTGAAGATCATGGGGTTCGCTGGCACGGGCAAAACCACCACACTCCTGCTGCTGTGTAACAGTCGGCCCGACCAGCGGTTCCTCCTGGTGGTGTACAACAAGTCTGTGCAGGAATACTATAGCCGGACTTTCCCCAACAAACCAACAAAGGTCAAAGACAGCTCCACTCCATTGGCTTTCTTTGTGGGCAGAGGTGAGGTTTTTGGAGGAGGGGCTGATGAATTGATGAAAGGATGGATTGAGTGATTGGTTGTTTGTTTAATTAATTGATTGGTTGTTTGTTGAATTAATTGATTGGTTGTTTGTTGAATTAATTGATTGGTTGTTTGTTGAATTGATTGATTGGTTGGTTGAATAATTAGTTGTTGAATTGATCGAATAGTTGGTTGAGTAATTAGTTGTTGAATTGATTGATTGGTTGAGTGAGTGATTGACGAACTGGTTGATGGATGAATTGATTTGTGAATATTGGTTGAGAAATTACTGTCTTTCCCCACTTCCCTACCTCCTTTCTTTTTTTCATTTTTTATTTCTTTGTCCTCCTTCCTTCATAAAATTTCTTCCTCCCTTACTTTCTATCCTTCCTCCTTCCTGCCGCCGCCCTTTTCCTTTCCCATTCTCTTTCCTCCTTTTTTCATCCCTCTTTCCTTCCTTCTTTCTATCCTTCTTTCCTTACTTCTTAAATAACTAACTAACTAAGCAACCAACCAATTGATTAAACCTACTTAATAATTGTGATGACATTCCTATCCCTATTGTATTTGTAATTCTTTTCCAACCGTTTCTTTATTTTGGTTTATCCTGATGTGATCAATGCCAAGATATTAGATAAGATATATGCATTTAAGATAAACGATATATACTAAGTTTTTGAAGCATGTGTATAAATTCTCCGTACGGACGGTTTTTAGCGATTTACTTTCGACTTGCGTTCTGGGACCCGAGTTCATCCCCGAAGAAAACCAAACCTTTCTGCATCGATGCCTAAGAACCCACATGCCCTGCCGTCCATCAACCTTCTTACCTTCGATTCCCGTGCATTCGGAGGACAAAGGGGGGCCCTACCTTCCTAATCAAGGCTCACTAATAATCCTGCTGCGCCACCACGGCGAGGCCAACATAAACCCTCAAGTGACCTAGACACCACAACCTGGTCACCACTCCTGCGTTGGCACAAAAAAAAACACAGCTATTAAACCCACGGGCAGGCACCCACACATGACCTAGGATTAGCTTTTTCCCGGTTCACCACGTAACAGGCCACAAAAAAACATTTAGATTCTCCACAGACGGGAGGCAGAAAGAGACACTTTATTTTTCATTGTTATTTTTCCGACATTTCCCGTTTTTTACGAGATTGCGTTTACCTTTAGTTAATTGCCCTTTAGCTTTTTTCTTATTTGGTTCGATAATTTTTTTTTTTAAATATCTTTACTTTTTTCTGTTGTTATACTTTTTTTTTTTTTTTTCTTACTATATTCGATTTTTTTTCTTCGATTTTCCTTTCCTTTTTTCATAAATCATTTGTGTTATTATTCTTTTATTTTGTGATTCAATGTTTCCTTTTTTTCCAGATTTGTTTTCGCCTTATTGTCCCGCCATGGCATCGATTATCTCATCCTTCTTTTCATCTTCCCCAATTATCACCACCTTCCTCTCACCATATGGTTTATTTATTTATTATTTTCTGGTTCAGCTCACTTATTCCATTTATTATGTATATTTTTTGTGTGTGGCATTCTTTTCTGATCATAATATTACATCTCTCATGCTTTTTTTCCATCCATTCCCCAAAAAATAGATAGATCGATATTTTATTGACCACCACATACTAAGAAAGCAATCACAATAACATCACTATATGGTCCAACAAATACAATTATAAAATACTGCACATAATTTAAGCTAAAACTGAATCCAAGCGTGTAATTCTACCGTCAAAAACACTATAGTGTTGCCACTGCATGTCGACAGGAACCATATAGATTATACAAATTTTAGCATCACTACAGACTTGTATGTGCCATTGAAGACAGGTAAATAATATAAACTACTGTGCATGCCTCTTCAGTGCCAACATACAAGGCTGTAGTGATGCTAAAACTTGTATAATATTCAAGGCGACACTAATGGCGCCTTGCGACATTAGTGTAGAGGCGACTATAGTGTTGTTGACGGTAGTAATTACCGATAGGACAAACATTTCAAAAAAATAAAACACACCACACACACACACACCTCACACACATCACACACAACACACACACACACACACACAACCACACACACACACACACACACACACACACACACACACACACACACACACACACACACACAACACACACACACCACACACACACACACACACACCACAACACACACACACACACCACACACACACCACACTACACACACACACACACACACCACACTTACACACACACACCACACTACACACCACACTTACACACACAACACACACACACACACCACACTTACACACACACACACCACACTACACACCACACTTACAACACACACACACACCACACTTACACACCACACTTACACACACAACACACACACACACCACACTTACACACACACACACCACACACACACACACCACACTTACCACACACACACACACACACACCACACTTACACACCACACTACACACACACACACACACCACACACACACACACTCACACACACACACACACACACACACACAACACACACCACACACCCCACAACACACACCACCACACACACCACACCACCACACACACCACACACACCACACACACACCACAACACACCACACTTCACACACACCACACACACACACACACACACACCACACACACTCAACTTCACCACACACACACACACCCCACACACACACAACACCACACTACACACACACCACCACACACACACACACACACACACACACACAACCACACACACACACACACACACACACACACAAACACACACACACACACACACAACCACCACACACACACCACCACACACCACACTTCACACACACCACACACACACACCACACACACACACACACACACACATCAACACACACACACCACCAAACACACACACACACCAAACACACACACAACACACACACACACCAACACACACACACCACACACACACACACACACACCCACACACACACCCACACACACACACACCCACACACACACACACACACACACACACACACACACACACACACACACACACACACACACACACACACACAACACACACACACACACACACAAACATATTATATATATATATAATATATTATATATATATTATATATATATATATATATATATATATATTATATATACATACATACATACATACATACATACTCTTCGCAGGCATTCCTCACATAGACTAAGAATATACTGTAATCTCAAAATGTTACATGAGGGGTAACGGTTTGTTACAAGCTGCCACCCATGCTAGGATTGAACCATGACACCTCCTGAGCAATATTAGCCTGGATGACACTTGATATTTTGATTTGGGACCTCACAGTGGGTTATTTTGTGCAAGAGGTCAATCGTGAAATATCTGATTTTCTTGAAAATACAAAAATCCGCACAATTTTTGCACTTGCAGCAGACTATGTCTGTGAACTCGTTTGGCAGAGGATCGTCCACACTGACGTGTGGGTGTAGTCTCCTCGTAGCATCCTCGTACCATCCACTTCCAATGGCGACTCGATTTCAGGGATTGGTACATCTGCCTGGAACCACACCTAGGCCTGGTGGTGTGAGCGTTTGATGTGTTGTTCAAGACATTTTCGACTTGGCGGAAGCTTTTCTTGATCTTTGGTGTCCTTTTGAAACATGCGGTATCACACATCGTTGATGTTAGTTTCGTCCGGCTGGTGAGTAAATGCGGCAGAAGAACTCTTCCACACTCCGTATGGTGGATTCTGACAGCGTGCCACGTCCGAGGTCATCAAACAATGCTCCGTGTTGCTGGAATACCTTCCATGTCGTCTTTTTCCCGTGTCCACTTAGTTGACTGACTGTGTCACATCCTGTAACCGCATGGTACACCAGGATGTTACGCTGCATGGTCGGTGTCAACTGTATGTCGTGCACAGCCACATAACGCCGTTTCTGCCTTTTGCCAGTTCTCATCCAGAGCTCTCCACTTAATTGTCCCCCGAAGTGTGTGAACAGTACCAATACGTCGGTGTCCCTGCACGAGACTATGATCCGTTCGTATCCATCCGTATAGGCCGCCTTGGCATGCAATATTATACGTGTATCGGCCTCCTCGTGAGATGATTGCAGCTGTTCAACATCAGACCCCTGTGACGATGCTACTTTGGTTTCTTCCTCAAACCCACCTGCAGTGATCAACTCACAAGTGGGTCGGCTCTTTTTTGCCTCCAAAATCATTTGATCGCTGAGAAACTTGGTAAGATTTGCCTTGTTTTCTGGTAAGTCCATGAACTGCTTCCAGTTGGCAGGGAGTGGAATCTATCTGCTGTCGATCTTGCGCCGGATAGAACGTACTCGCCCCTCTCTCCTTTCCCTGGGCCCAGACTTGATTGATGTGATACGATATCGATCGAAAACCACATCGACTCTTGAGCAGTGCTCATTGAAATGACTGAACACTGATGCATTGAAGACATCAGCCAGATCTCCAAATGACTCTGCCCCCGCTGGTTTTCCAATGGCTTGTACCAATGCCTGACCATCTATGATAAAACATGTCAATATGTATTTAATTTACATAAACTTTATGAAATCGATACGTCTATCGTGTATAAAGGATTCAAAGGATTAGGAATCAATTAAAGTAGTTTTTGCCATTCTCTTTAACATTTCCCAATTCTATAGCATAAACCAATATTTTTACAATATGGCTTGTTATTCTGCTCATTTTGAAACCAAAAATAAGTTTGTAACTGCATTATTGGTCATTTTATTGACATTTTTGTATTTTCGAGAAAATCAGATATTTCGCGATTGACCTCTTTTACAAAATAACCCACTGTGAGGTCCCAAATCAAAATATCAAGTGTCATCCAGGCTAATATTGCTCAGGAGGTGTCATGGTTCAATCCTAGTATGGGTGATAGCTTGTAACAAACCGTTACCCCTTATGTGATTTCTGGGCCCTTTTTCACATAATATTCCTAGTCTAACACCCCTCTTTGCCCTTTCAACAGGTTCTGTCGCGTTGCTTTAGCCAAGAACACACTGGAGAGATACCTGAACTCTGCTGACAAGCACCTAACCCTCCAGCACGTTCCCACAGTTAACAGGCTGGAGGAGGTGCTAGATAATGACTATCGCATTCAGGTTAGCAGACTCTTGGTTCTGGGACAAGGATGGATTTGATGTTATCTTGTATGGGTGACTTGGAGTGGAGGGTGGGGTGGATACTGACACTAAAGAGATGGAGATGGTTTGGGCACGTGAAGAGGAGAGAAGGTGGTGAGGCATTGGGGAGAGTTGTTGGAGTGGAAGTGCCAGGTGAGAGTAAGGAGATTGAGGTGGTTTGGGCACGTGAAGAAGAGAGAAAGTGGTGAGGCATTGGGGAGAGCTGTTGGAGTGGAAGTGCTAGGTCGCCGTCCAGCGGGCAGGCCAAGGAAGACATGGAGGCAGTGTGTTGAAGAGGATCTGGCAGCATTGGGCATTAAAGAGGTTGAGGCAATGGATAGAGGCAGTTTGAAGCGTATCATGGGCCGTGTAACCTCATAAGACATCATGGGAAAATCTGACGTTAAACAGAAAGACGATAAGGATGATGTTGGGGTGGACAGGGGTGGCGGGATGTATTCAGATGTTTTTTTATATCAGTAATTAATCTCTGTGTTTTAAGGTGCCTGGCCTGGGCAGACATTCAGAAAGAGTTAAAGGACACGGTGTTTAGCTTAACTAACTTCCTCGATTTCTACAACCCGGAAGTCGCGGGGATTCTGGTACGAGATATGGCAGTGGCGCTACGGTGTCACTATGGGTGATCTTTTCCGCTTGATAATCTCTCTATTCGTAACTGGTCTTCCTGCCATTTGGGGGAAGCAACCACCCCGGGAGGCGGGTCACAAACCCCGGCTAACACCCGATACCGATCACTGCTGGATGGACAAGGGCTTGGGGTTTTATTAAGGAAAAGGGAGCCATTATACCTTCAGTCTGATGCGTGGCGGTTAGTGGCAGCTACCCGCCGGGGTGGTGAAGCGACTCAAGCGAGGTGGTCTGCGTGTGAGGTGCCGCCGTTCACCACTCGGCCCATCACCCCATAACAAACTCATAATAAACTCACCACGAGGGTAGGAGATAGTTTTATGGCCTAATTTCATTTGTATACTTGCCCTGTTCAGTTCTTGAGTCAGAAAACATCATATATACTCAATTTATGAGTATTTTTATGTATATTGCGTGCTCAACGCCACCCCTACCGTGGTCGCTATGTTTTGACAGCTTAACGTCTTTAAGTACGTCATCAATCTGCCCGCAGAATGCCAAAAGTTGCCCAAAACAGCTGTTGGAAGTCGCTAGGTCGTGAAGACCGGAAGTTAGCCTCTCTGAATGTAGCCCCTGGTGAGGTAGTGGTTAGTATGCTCGGCTCACAAAGAAAGAAAGTACAGATGAGACAATGATGAGTGAAGTGTCTTGACCAGGGGCGTATCTAGGATCTAGAAACATTGGGGTAAACCCCCAAGCGAAGGGCCCAGCCAAGAGATCTTTAGATTTTCACTGGATAATGTTCAATATTTGTATGAGTATAATGAATAATAGATGTGAGACACTGTGCTCTACCAAAAGGCGCCGGTCATTTACTTAGGCTAACTTTCGCAACATGAAATGAAAATAAAATCAAGACAATCTGAGTTAGGGTTCAACTTCGTTACTATTTTTATTTTCATCAGCAGGTATGAAACCCTAAGAAAAAGAGGGCTTTGGCGTTATGAAGCAGTCATATAGATTGTATATTGTCAATGCTTTGTTTAATACTGAAATCTGACCAACCATAGACTTATAATTTCTGCTTCTTTTGTGTGACAATTTAACAAAGGTGGGCATTCCGCAATTTTAGTCCGCAATTCCTAACTTGCGGAATGGGGAATTCGGTTGCAGAATTGCGCAATTGCTGATGCCTGAAAAAATTGCTGAATTGCGGGTTGCGGACCGTCAACATTTTGAAACGCAATCGCAATAATTGTGACGGTCACCACCTTCAAAGTGCGGGGGAGGAGAATGAAGATTAGTAGATTACTTAGATTAGTGATTACTAGCCAGTTGACTGTGAAGTGTAAAAGTAAAGAAAAACACTAAAAGAGACAAAGACTTAATTGTGAAGGACAAGTAACAAGTATAGACAGAAACAGAATAGGAATTCAGAAGTATTAAACACTAATAAAGAGTCTAGAGACATTTTTTGTTTTAATTGTAGGTGTTTAAGAGTCTAGAGATGTTTAAGAGTCTAGAGACATTTTTTGTTTTAATTGTAGGTGTTTAAGAGTCTAGAGATGTTTAAAAGTCTAGAGACATTTTTTGTTTTAATTGTAGATGGTTTTTTTAATTATAGGTGTCAAAATTAGTTTGTGGAATTGCGGAATTGCGATTGCGAAAAGGCCTATCTGAAAAAAATTGCGGAATTGCTATTGCGGAATTGGAAAAAAAATTGCGATGCCCACCTTTGTAATTTAAGGGCTCCTTTTGAACTGTGACAAAACTGTGTTAACTCTGTGTCTTGTCCATCTGATATTATCTTCACATTTCCTGAAAGTTTTTTGGTGTCTCATCTGTCTGTTGCATTCCTCCTTTCCTCTGATCTCTCCACCTCTCTCTTGTCCTGCTCATAAATAGGATGCCATCAGCATACGCCAAGTAACATCTAGCCAAATGTCTTGTTTTTTACTATCATTTTGAACTGGCCCCAGTCAGAGGTTATCTAATTCTTGTAAAAAAAAAATATATAAAAAGGCTATTTGAGATACTCAAATTCATAATTATTAGTTATATTAGTTATATTAGTTATATTCTATTATTAGGGTATTCATAAAACATTCGGGGCTAAAGTCGCTAATGCCCAGGCCTAACTACGCCCATGGTCTTGACGCGCACACTCTCACACACAGGTCATCTTACCGGACGCCAAGGCAATCTGGAACGAAATGAAGCTTTGTTCCCCAACTCAGGCCCTTCCCATGACACAGGTGAGAGGAAAAGCAAAATATACAAATAAACATACTATCTCCTCCATCCTCTCCCTTCATCCCCTCATCTTCACTATTTCCCCTACACTCATTTCAGGGAAAAGCGGATACACATTGATTCTTACACAGGACCACACGGGTACAGAGCTCAGGCTCTGCATACAACTTGCTTAAAAACACATACCTTATTCTTCCCTCCATTGTATTATATTTTGCTCAATTGGTATATTCTTACCTATCATTTACATCTCTCTACTTTTTAAGCTTTATATTGTTCATTTTTTATTTGTTTTCTTTCCTTCTTCACGCCTTGGTCTTAAACTTCTTTTATAAGTGATCATCTCATCTCCTTATGTTATTATGTCCAGAGTTTTATTTTATTGAAGATCTAAAATACCTAAGTTTTGTTCCAATATCTATTAGAATTTAATCTCAATCTCTGTCTGTTTGTCTGTCTGTCCCTCTCACCCTCCCTTTTTCTCCTATCTCTTCCTCCTCTCTCTCCTTCCCACCCCGCCCGTCAGGGTGGCAAGGTTGGTAGAGACGTGAGTTTGCAATGTGCAGCGTCCCTGTGCATTCGGTCAGCGGTTCGAGTCCGCCTAGTTCGTGCTGACGTGGCGGCGCTTTGTATAGTCAATAACCTTGTAGTTGGTACTTGCAAAGTGTCTAGATAGGATGAAAATCTTATCTTATCTCCTTCCCACCCCCCTTAGCACACAACTTCCATCATTCCCAACACACCATCACAATGTCTCAACACTCTCACCCCCCAGGAGGGCCAAGTGAAGCTATGGCAGATGAGTGGCCCCAAGCTGTCCGATTACGATGTGGTGATGGTGGACGAGGGGGAGGACATGAACCCCGCCATGCTGGACGTGTTCCTGCGACAGTCCTGTGCCAAGGTGAGGGGGGAGGTTAGAGAGGGGACGATGTGTTTTTCAAGGTGGGGTCGGGAGGGTTGTTTAGGGAGGGAGAGAAAGGGAGGGTGAGAGCAATAACATAAATGAGATGAGATAAACACTTAAAAAATGGAGTTGAAGACCAAGGAGTGAAGAAAAAAAAAGAGAACAAATAAGAGTGAAGAGACTGTGTTGTTGCAGGTGGCAGCGGTTTTCTATTTGTAAATGACGAGCCAAATCACTTGATGATAAATGGTAATATATGTTAAATGCCTCAGTAACCTACGAAATACTCTTTTGTACGATTGAACTTGTGAAAAAAAAGAGGTAAAAATGAAACTATTTTGCCCGAGTGATTGAGTTAGGGAGGGAAGAAAGGATACAGGGATGAGGTGAGGGAGTATAGGAGTGAGTGAGTGACAGGAATTTTTTTGTGTGACCAATTTCTCCTGATCAAGGTTTGAAGGTGGTTTTTAAATGACTTGAGGATACTGAACAAAATAAGCCCCCATGTCCCTCGCAAAAGTGCGGGCTAACTCCGCCAGGGAGAAAAATCCAAGATGGCCAACGTGAAAACTAGATTTGTCATATCTTCACTCATTTAATAGCTATTAAAATAAAAATATGTTCTTGGTGTTTAAATGTGTGTTTTTTCGGTCAAGGAAAGCAATAAAGACATCATAGAGATGATTTGTGGACAAAAAGTCATTGTAAATGATTATTTCATTAAAAAATGAAGACAAAACATTTAAATATTCATCATTTTCGAGAACCGTATCATGCTTATTGGCCACTAATCACAGGAAGCTTTTTTTCACTGGATTATAACTCAAGTTGATGTTACTGAAAAAAGATGTAGCCCAATTCATCTCAAAACGTGTTACAAGAACTCCAAGTAACACGATATGGCTGATACACAATTTGAATTTGTTCTATTAGTATGTGTATATTGCCGATGTATTCTAGATAAATAATACTAGACAAATAGGTTTTTCAGACCAAGGTTTTCAATGCTAATATACATTAATTAATTTGTTTAATCAAAATCTAAAACAATTATATTGATTTATCCTAACTCATTACATATTTCAGATCAATCAGGTAAAATCCACAACCTATCATAACTATTTAACTGACAATTATGGATAACATGAATGGGCAATATCATCAATGACATCAATGTTATTATCCTCGTCTTCATCATATGAATCGCTCTCTCCTGAATCAGTATCTCCTGGTGTTAGGTCTTGAAGTTGAACGACATCCTTCAAATGCATTGGTAGTGGTGGTCTTGTGTATCGCACTGGCTTACACAAGCCATTCTTAACAGCCCATCCATGTGAAAGTGGAGACGGAGAAGGATCTACCTTATGATAATTGAGAAGCATGTGTGTTTGATCATTTCCTCTTGTTACCTTCAGGTCATGTGAATCTCTATCTGGTGGAAGTCTCGGTGTTGATTTTCTCCTCATCTGGTTCCATTTTCGTGCCCTTGCTTCACCCATAGATTTGCTCACCTTGTCATTAGATGTATCTTAAGGTGAATATTGCCATGTTACTGGCAGACGTTACTGACGCTTCACCTTGAATGATGTTCGTTTCCCCGTTATGTATGAAGTTAGCAGAGATGTCAGTGCCAGCACTGCCGGGTCTTTTTGGTCTTCACCAGCCTTTGGCTTCTTCAACAAGGTTACAAATTTGTACAAGAGCTCCTCCGAGTCCTCCGAGTCCACCAATTCATCGACATGAGGTGGCCATGACATCACTTGTGCCTGTGATGCATGTGCATTGATCCGTTGTGCTACGGTCGAAATCAGTTGGTCGTCAATTACACCCCAGCAGTTGATAGCAGCTTCTGCATAACTACCCCCAGAATAGGTCCAGGAGAGACCTATTACAGGAGAGGTCCACGGAGAGATGCCACCGAGCGCCTAACTTCTGATCTTTCTATAATTTCTGATTGGGGCAAAGCAAACCTTGTTTTGTTTAATGCCTCAAAAACCCAATTTCTTCACCTATCTACTCGACAAAACCTACCAGATAACTATCCCCTCTTCTTCAATGACACTCAACTGTCTCCTTCTTCTACAATGAACATATTAGGACTATCCTTTACTAAAAATCTGAACTGGAAATCTCACATCTCATCTCTTGCTAAAACAGCTTCTAAGAAGTTAGGTGTGCTGTGGCGTCTGCGTCCTTTTTTTTCTCCCTCCCAATTGCTTGCTCTCTACAGGGGCCTTATCCGCCCATGTATGGAGTATGTCTCACATGTTTGGGGAGGATCCACTCATACAGCTCTCCTAAACAAGGTTGAGTCAAAAGCTTTTCGTCTCATCAACTCCTCTCCTCTGACTGACTGTCTTCAATCTTTAAATCACCGCCGCAATGTTGCTTCTCTTGCTCTCTTCTACCGTTATTTTCATGCTAACTGCATGCCTCCCCCCCTCCCGCGGCCTCGCTGCACAAGACTTTCTACTCATTCTCATCCCTATTCTGTCCATCTTCCTAATGCAAGAGTTAATCAGTATCTTTACTCTTTCATCCCTTGCACTGGTAAACTCTGGAACTCTCTTCCTGTTTCAATTTTTCCACTTTCCTATGACTTAATTCTTTTCAAAAGAAGAGTAACAAGACACCTCCCGAACTAAATTGGCTCACCCCTCTTTTTTATTTTATTCTCTTGCTGTCTTCTTTGTAGGGACTGGCAACTAAGCGGGCTTTGTGTTACCTATTTTTGTTGTGCCCTTGGCCAATCCCTTGTTGATGTAAAAAAAAAAAAAGTAAATTTGTCCATAAACCCGCCCAACTATCTGGCAACCCTGATGTTACAGTTAACCAGTGTTTCCACTTGCAAGGAAATGTCCTGCTTTCAAGTAAATTTACGCCTGAGAAGGAAATTTATAAGGAAACCCAAAATCTAAGGAAATCCTAAGGAAATTAATTTTTTTCGAACATGTTTAAATTTGTGTGTATTTAAAATGCATTAACAAATGTATTTAAATACAATTGATGTATTTAGTATTTAAATACATTCGTAAAATGTATTTAGTATTTAGTATTTAAATACATTTCTCCCATGTATTTAGTATTTAAATACATTTCTCCCATGTATTTAGTATTTAGTATTTAAATACATTTCTCCCATGTATTTAGTATTTAGTATTTAAATACATTTCTCCCATGTATTTAGTATTTAGTATTTAAATACATTTCTCCCATGTATTTAGTATTTAGTATTTAAATACATTTCTCCCATGTATTTAGTATTTAGTATTTAAATACATTTCTCCCATGTATTTAGTATTTAGTATTTAAATACATTTCTCCCATGTATTTAGTATTTAGTATTTAAATACATTTCTCCCATGTATTTAGTATTTAGTATTTAAATACATTTCTCCCATGTATTTAGTATTTAGTATTTAAATACATTTCTCCCATGTATTTAGTATTTAGTATTTAAATACATTCAATGTATTTAGTGCCCAGCTCTGGTTGTGCTACGGTCGAAATCAGTTGGTCGTCAGTTACACCCCAGCAGTTGATAGCAGCTTCTGCATAACTACCCCCAGAATAGGTATCATAAACCAATGCACTGTGGTTCTTCTGGTATCGTTCATGAAAGCCTATGCAATCGTGCAATTCTTCCTGTATCATAGTTTTGACGGTGCATGATTTCACCACTCCATTCATTCATTCATTCATTCCAAAATTACGCAGCATCTGAATATAATCTTGAAGAAGGCTCTGTAATGTGCGAAGTTCATGCTGCTCCAGCACAACATTTCGAATATGTTTGAACCACATCTCTTTCACTTCTGATAAATGCACATGCTGCAGATGAAGATTGGGATCATCTTTTCCTGTATCTGAGGTGGCTGATATCTACTTTACCCAACATGCTCGGTGATAACGGATTTCAACTGCAAATGGGTCTGAAGTTGACTCAATAAAGGTCAACAGCCGTTCTCTCATGGTAAGATCTTCTAAGTACACAGTGTGGCTTTTGAAGGCATACCATGCATTCAGCTGTTGCATGATATGCCACTTGTCTCTTCCGCGATGTTTCTGGTCTTCAGGTTTCATACACCATATGCATAGGTTCTTGTCATGTACTAAACCTGTGATCGAACGTGTTTGTCTTGTACCAGTTTCAATTGGACCTTGACTTGACGCGGGGTCAATTTGCATCTGTGCTGCAGTTCCTACATTTTCAGCATGGCATTTCTCTTTTCGACTCTGGGCTTGCTTCAGTTTTCTACTATTGAACAAGTTCGGCTTACAATTTTGATGGAAGTACACACCATTCGATCTATTTTCCCAGACAACTTCATCATACACTGAACCAAAGATATCCAGCCCTACCCATTGCTTTGCATGCTCCTTAAGATTGTTCCAGGCATCTAGGTTTGTGTTGTTCCGATCTTCATCACAATCAAGATGACACAAGATACAGGAACCAATGGCTGAATCTTCACTCCTCCGCTTTCGACTTTTCTGTGGTGGTCTCGACATCTTCCAATCTGTAAACAAAAGGACATGTTATTAAAAAGATGATAATAAGGCAATCATATCTTAATAAATTTAACTGTAAATCAATGAGTAAATATGCTTGATACGATTATTGACGATTATTGAAATTTTTCGTGTTAAGTTAGTTAAATAGCAAGTATAGCCTGGCAACCCGGTGCTGGCAGCATTACGCCTGGCAACCCCGTGTGGTAGCCGGCTAGGTGGAGTCAGTAGAGACACGGACGTTTTGGATATTAAAGGCGCTCTCTCGTTCCCTCTCGATCGCACTGTAAGCTAATCTAGAATATACCTACAAGAGTAACTTGTGTTTCTGTGATCCCACTGGACTTAGACTGATCACGTTACACTCGAACAATGATGTCTTTATTGCTTTCCTTGACCTAAAAAACATACATTTAGACACCAAGAATATATTAATAGCTATTAAATGAGTGAATATATGACAAATCTAGTTTTCACGGCCGCCATCTTGGATTTTGCCCCCTGGCGGAGTTAGCCCGTACTTTTGCCAGGGACATGGAGGGCTTACTTTGTTCAGTATCCTCAAGTCATTTAAAAACCACCTTCAAACCTTGATCAGGAGAAATTGGTCACGGGCTCAATGGTAAGGTCCTCTACTATTAGTGTAGTTAATCATCATTTCGCCTCTTAAGTAACCCTACAGACCCTTCTAAGTTCCCGCAACCCTTCCTTTCAGGTCATCGTTGGGGACCCGTACCAGCAGATCTATTCCTTCCGGGGTGCCATCAACGTCCTGGAGAATGTGACGTCAACCCACGACTTTTTCCTCACCCAGTCCTTTCAGTTCGGCTCTGAGGTGGCGTTTGTGGCCCAGTGTGTGCTGGAGACCCTCAGCAGGGTGGAGAGACAGACACTGGTGGGTGGATACAAGTGGGGCTCCATCACTGCCGAAGAGGAGGACCTGGAAGACATGGACCCCACCAGAGGGATGCGCACAGTCTACCTGGGCAGCTCCATCTTAGAGGTGTACAAGACGGCGCTTAACACGTGCCAAGATTGGGACATTTCGGGTCAGAAGATGGGGACCCATGCCATTGGTGGGGGCCTGGACAAGTTCGGGCTGGAAACTGTCCACGACATATATAAGCTGTCGAAGGTGGCGAAGGGCCAAGGCACGGCAGAGAGTCTAGGCATCAACAACCGGGTGATTGCGAAGTTCCAGAGCGTCGGGTCGTTGAAGAATTTCGCCAAGAAGCTGGACGACCGAGAGATGCTCGAAAAGATCGCTATGTTTAACTACAGCGGCTCAAAACCCCCCCGGCACATCAGGCTCCTGAAGGAGAGATGTTCGGAACCGCAGGACGCGGCGTATATCACCTTCTCCACCATCCACGATGCCAAGGGTATAGAATGGGATCACGTGCTCTTACTCGAGGGCAGTCTTGCCACCTACCATAGCCTCTCGGATGTCAACAATCCGCGCGGCGTTTTAGGGATAGACGAGACTAACTTGCTCTATGTGTCCGTGACGCGAGCCAAGACGATCCTGACGGTGAACCCTACCATGCTGGAGGTCATGAGGCTGTCCAAGGAGAGGATGGAGGTGCTGGTGGCGGGATGGGAGTTGGAAGAAGAGTGTGTGTGTGTGCAGTGTAGGGCACCGGTGGATGGCAAAGAACTTCTGGTGACTAAGGTGTGTTTGACCCCTCCTCTCTCTCTCTCTCTATCTCTCTCTCTCTCTCTCTCTCTCTCTCTCTCTCTCTCTCTCTCTCTCTCTCTCTCTCTCTCTCTCTCTCTCTCTCTCTCTCTCTCTCTCTCTCTCTCTCTCTCTCTCTCTCTCTCTCTCTCTCTCTCTCTCTCTCTCTCTCTCTCTCTCTCTCTCTCTCTCTCTCTCTCTCTCTCTCTCTCTCTCTCTCTCTCTCTTTTTTATGCACACAAGCACGCACTCTCCCTATAGAAGTATAAAAGTCTGTAGTGGACTAGAAGGAGAGGTGATAGTAACAAGAAATATGCATAACAGAACCACTCTCTCTCTCTCTCTCTCTTTTTTATGCACACAAGCACGCACTCTCCCTATAGAAGTATAAAAGTCTGTAGTGGACTAGAAGGAGAGGTGATAGTAACAAGAAATATGCATAACAGAACCACATAAGTACATCTCAGGCCCTGCATGCTAGAACTAGATCAAAACACACATAGACACAATTTCACACAGGTAGGATATCATGGTAACTGTTATTCTTGGTTCTTCTCTCTCAGGTGTTTAATATGATCGGGATGATGAAGAATTATGACAATCCTGACGATCAACTGGTATCCTTGGATGGGGGATACCTGTGCCACGCCTGTTCCACCCAGCCTTACCGGACTTACCTTGAACCTCCTGAACATGGGTTGTTGGGTTTTTGGGAAACGTAGGTATAGGTAGGTGGTAGGGGGTGGATGGATGGAGTAGATGGAGGGTCGGGTGGTAGGTTATTGGTGTATCAATTAATTTAAGACTTGCTTAATGGCAGTGGCATAGCATAGTATCCATCATTGAGGGGCCGCACCTGAGTATGGGGTGGCACTAAGCGCTTATAGGCAGGCGGAGCTGAGGTGCATGCTGATGCCACATAGAAGGGTATAAGGGCATTCTAAGATCAGATCAGTGTTGGGTATTAGAACATTATACAGAATATGGCAACCATGGCCAGTGGGGGGGCACGTGCCCCCCAATAGCTACGCCACTGCTCAATGGTCATTCCTTTCATTATACTTCTTGATAGATAGATAGATAGATATTGGAACACAAAAATACAAATATATGATTCATACAATTTAGGTTATGGTCCATATAAAAAACTTAAAAGTAACATTTGCAAAACAGGATGAAAAAAAGAGCTACGCACTACATTATTAAGCGCTTGTCTGTCGCATAGGAGGACACTGCTGAGCGCCCTGCAGCCCACCCAGGACTATTCTAGGACTGCCAGGATCATGCTGCTGTGTGGCCGTCATCCTCAACAGCCCACCACAGACTAAGCAGGGCCTGTGTGTGTGAGTGTGTGCTGCATGTGCCCTGATACATTAACGGAAAACCAAGGTTAGGCGTATTTAGAATGTATCACCTCTATGCACTGTTGCTTCTCTTCTTTAATATTCATCATCTTTCTGTTTAACATCAGATTTTCCCATAATGTCTTATTAGTTTAGATCGTTAGACGGCCGATGATACGCTTCCAACTACCTCTATCCATTGCCTCAACCTGTTCAATGGCCAATGCTGCCAGATCCTCTTCAACACACTGCCTCCATGTATGACATTAGTCATGGGTATTATTGCACCGTATTATCATTCATCATTTGTACAGTAAGGTCTCGCATTTGGTGGGTTTTGATTAGGCGGTTCTTATCAATGTTTCCCCGATTCCCATTTGTCCGTATTTTTAACCATTTACCGATTATTTGCTCCCCCGGAAAACACTAGTAAATTTCCTAAATTCAAAACGGCTTTAAATTTCATCTTATCGTACTTTAGTTGTTAAAATTAACTTTTCATATTCCAGACATCTTAGTAATTCATGGGATGATCTTTCTCATCTGTATATACTAAATTATCATTACTCTTTTATGTGTAGTCTGGATGCAAATAAGTCATGGAAGTACCATAAAATATATGCTAGGTATTGGTTGTAGGCGTGTTGAGAGGGGGGGGGGGGTAGGCACACTTCATAATTGCATATCACTGTCCTTTGGTGCGTCAGGATCATGGAGCTATTATAATAATACCTCCATGGTCAGGATAGAGTAAACCTGTGATATCTCCCTGCCCTTTATACTTCATACACATGACGTATCATAAACATTACTTTTATATATTTCCACATTATCTTTATTTGATAAGACAACACTTGATTATTATATCATTGTATTACGTAATATTCTTTTCTCTTATAATAAATTTGTGAGGTATGTTATTATGTATAATGCAATGATATTGTTGTCATTGTTGCTGATTAGTTTTCTAACAATGTCATCTTCGTCATTATTATTATTATTATAATTACTATTTTTATTATTACTATGAGAAGCAGTAGCAGAAGTCAATGTAGTAGTAGTAGCAGTATAATCATTATCATGTACAAAGACTAGTGGGAATGTGATTCATATCAGTAATTCATAGTAATAAATAGTTCATAGTGATTCAAGGAGGCTTTATATAACATGGTATTGCGTATGAATTAAGGTGCACGTCTATTATATGATCGGTTTTATAGAAATCGAAAAATTCTATGAAAACATTTAAATGAAATTTTCTTAATTAATTACAACCCAATTTCCTTTTGCTGCAGCTCAAATGAAAGGCCTTTATCTAATTTTGTTTTATTAATCAAAATATTTTTTATGTAGCTATCATTGTTTTTGAGTTAAGAAAAACTGAAGAAAAAAACGGATAGCCTAGCTTCAGTAGCGCCGCCAGGAAATTATGACTGGGGTGGCCAAAGTTAGACACAGATCTTGTGTGGGGTGGCCATGGCATAACCATTTCAATACATGGTTAAGTTTTCATTATATATCTGACCCAGATCTGGGGTAGCCAATGAGCTGTGATCTCCCCCTTGATCCGCCACAGCACACACAAATCTTGAAATCATAATGTAAATGCGTACTGTGGAAATTATCCATCAACCACCCTCTCATAATTATCAAACGATCTTTGCGAACATCCATCCGCCATATTTGTTCGTTGTTCCACCGTAGTGCTAAGGTTGCTGAGGACCACTCGCACACTGTTCGTAGGGTCGCATGATGAAGGTTTTTCTAATATACAAGCCATATAAAGTTATGTTATTAGTTGTTTATTTCATGTTGAGTTGTTTATGGTTGGTCAGGACGCTGTAGGGGGAATGTAAATTAAAAAAAGGGTGCAATGAATGGTATGCTGCCGAATGCCTATAGGTGACTGGAATGAGTGAAGTGCAAATAAAAAAGAAATGTGTCTTGTGCTAGAAGTGTATAGAGAAGATGATATGGGAGAGAAAGATGCGGGAAGTGAAGGAGGAGAATAGGAGACAAGGATGAGATGGAGAGAATGAGTCAAGTGAAGGATACGGGTGGACTAGCAATACAGGGAGTTTCGTACACAAGTTTTTTCATACCCAGGTTTTGTTAGCCGTTTCGTACAATGATTTTGAGTTTTTTCGTACATATATACCTGGTGTGTCGATTCGTAACTAGTCATCAAGTTAAACTCTGACCTGAGTGTACGAAACGACTATAGTTTCATATAGACTACGAAACAACTTTTAGGTCTACGAATGATCGAATCTACTGGTGTACGAAACAACTTGTGTACGAACTGACTGCATCCTCCTCTCATCAATGCTACGGAGAGGCAAAGATAAGAGACATTCGAGCACCGGTGTACTAGTTAGTGCGTGGAATGCATGTATACTGTAGGTGGAAAAGTGGAATACATAAAGTTTTTCTTTTTTTTTTTTTCTTTTTCTTTATAAGTGCAGTATAGACCAATACAATACAACACAACCAATCTGTGGTTTTAAGTACCCTGAACGTTTCGTTCTTATTATAAGGAGTACTTCTAACCCACACAAAAGCTGTCTGAAATGTAAAAATAACACATGGGGTCGGGGGGGGGGCGAAACCCCCCCCCCCCAGTGAGGCTAGGTTACGTAATCAATGCCCGAGTTAGATTAGTAACTAGCAGGGGGTCTTGGAGGGCGTAGCACCCCCAGTTATGTCAGAAGAGTATTGGTCATAAGGGAGTATTGGTTGAAACTGCATATTTACCTAGAAGCGTGTGTAGAGGATAAAGGATCGATCGTGATTGGTGGGCAAGGATGTCTGAGAAGAGTAGATACATTCTACTCCAACTCTAAGAGATGGTATGTGAGTAATGCGAAAGTATTAAATGAATGATTCAATGATGGAAGCTGGGGTAGTGAGATGTTATTCTAGGCAAGTTCACGACCACTGAAATTGTGGGGTTAAAGCACATAAAAATCACTAGAATGCAGGCTTTCATTTCAACCTAACCCATCTACTGTAATATGTCAAGTCGGTATTATTTCAGTGCTGAGCTGAGGGGGAATCACCCCCGCTCAATCACTAAAGGCCGGTTCCCATCAGCCCGCTTGTACGGCCGTCTTACAACAACACCGCTCAACAATGACGTCACCATCATCACCGCTTGAGTGGTATTTTTGGTAACTGGGCACAGTTGGCAACTCCGCTCGAGCGGACACCGCCGAGCGGGAGAGATGACTTGAATTTAACTTTGTACGGCGGCCGTACAGCGGTACGGCGGTGCGATAGACTTTTTTGTGACGTCTTTGTTGTTGTATGGCGGCCGTACAAGCGGGAAGGTGGGAACCGGGCTTAACCTAACCTAGACATATAGCCAACTGGCCAATCTAGCCTAACCTAACTGTTCAGGCTAAAAAAAATAGGAACGTTGGCGAGAATTCCTATCGGCGACAGTTCCAGGTATTGTCTAGTTACTTGGATAACACTGGTCGACACCAAAAATGGTTCTGAGTTCATTGTGTGTGGGTTGGAAAGCATTTTCGCTGCTGATTTCAAAAATGGCATTGCTTTTTCTCTAGCACGTATAGTTTTTAAAATATCGGCATTTTAAATTTTAATAGCTATTATAATTATATACGTATATATAATTATATAATTAATCGAAACAATCCCCCTACGTTAATATATATTACTCGTAATTAAATTGAAAATGTGCCACATCTTGGAAATATCCGAAAATATGCCAAATCACAGTAAATTTTAAACTATATATATATATATATATATAATATATATATATATATATATATATATATATATATATATATATATATATATATATATATAATAATATTATATATATATCTGTATTTTGGAACACAACTTCGAGATTTTTTTGAGAGAAAGATGCGCTAGTTCGAAGAACAGTCAGATCTAGACTGTTCTTCAGAAGAACATTCAAGATCTCAAATTGGTATTAAATATACATATGATCAAAACTATACCTAACACACAAAAGTACTCACCCTGCTCCATAGTACATCAGAAGTGTTTCTGTAGTTTGCTCTTTCGTTTGTAGGAGCAGCTACTTTCACGTTGTAGCGTCCAGCAATAGTCCCCTATCATGTTGGGACTGAATCGTCCTTGGTATCGGGTTTCCATGATGGCAATGTCCTGGTGGAAACGTTCCCCCTGCTCATCACTGACCGCGCCAAGATTCGTTGGGAAGAAATCAAGATGTGAATGGAAAAAGTGGATTTTGAGTGACATCCGAGCCCCAAGCGCATGGTAACTCTTCAACATGTCATTTACAAGTTCCTCATAATTCGATGCTCGAACATTACCTAGGTAGTTCTTTATAACAGCAAAAAAGCTCTTCCAAGCAGCTTTTTCCAGGGCAGTTAGGCTCTTTACAAAGTCATCATCATTGAGTAGTTGACGAATTTGAGGGCCATTGAAAACACCTGCCTTTACTTTGGCTTCAGATACAGTGCGTTCAAACTTTGCTAACAAATACTGAAAGCCAGCACCATTTTGATCCATGGCCTTCACAAAAATTTTCCTTAACCCAAGTTTCAGATGCAATGGAGGTAAGTACACCTTTTCACTGTCAACAAGAGGTTTGTACATACAGTTGAACCTGCCAGGTGAGTCTTTCGGTCGTGCTGGCCATTCCTTTTGTTTGTAATGTCTGCTGTCCGCTCTAGAGTCCCACAAACAAAGAAAACACATGTGCTTAGTGTAACCTAACTGGAGTCCTAGAAGCAAGGAGATTACCTTCAGGTCCCCACACAGATTCCACTGATGTTCTTCATATTTAACAGCAGATAACAAAGTCTTCATAGTTTCATAAGTTTCACTCATTTCATGGCCATGCGCAATTTGAACACTCGGAAGCTTATTTCCTTTAAGCGGCTATCACACGGTGCGTTTCGTCGGACTGTTTCGTCGAACTTGCCATTTGGTTGGACTGTTTGGTCGAACTTCGAGGGTAATTTCGCCGAACATGTTCGATGAAATGGTTTTGTGAAATTATACAAAATGTTGCACATTTCGTCGAACATACTCTGGGGTCAAAATAAGTTTTTACTTTTTCTGTAAGTTATAAATAGTTTTAGCAATTATTAAGCATTGAAATGAACACCATCATATAATACGTTACAGTAAAATTAATACAGATCAGTCTATATTATATATGTGATAGATTTTCAGAAATATGAAGCTGATTTGATGTGTTTGCGGTAGAATGATTACTAGTAAAATATGAGATCTGAGAAGTATACCGGGGAGAAAATGGAAATGATGCGTGTGGTTTTCACTGAAAATGGGATGTGAAATGAATGAGGTGGTTGAAAGGACAGGAAGAGAATGGCTGTTATTTCTGCTGGGACTGTGTGATGACTGGTGAGACAAGGGGACGGATGATTGAGACAGGGAAAGAGTTTGGAGAGAATGTGGTGTTTGTTTGTTTGTTTAGAGGATAATTCCTCAGAGCCATAGTGATCTACCGCTCGGGCTTAGTGTTGGCCGAAGCCACCACCCCGGGAGGGGGGTCACAAACCCTAACACCCGGTACCCATTCACTGCTGGGTGGACAGGGGCTCGGGTTTTAAGAAAGACCACCCATCTGTCTTGGCTCCGCCCGGGGATCGAACCCGGGACTTCTCGGTTGTGAGCCGAGCGTGCTAACCACTACACTACGGGGCCACCTGTAATATCAAGATCCGGTAAAATGGACGAGGACTGCGCGGTCCTTTCCTGAGACACTGACTACATATGGTATTATTTCACACTAGGACCGAAATTGCTTACACAATTGGGCGTGTGGTTTTGGGCAATTGGGCGGGCGGGCGGGCCGCCCGCCACAGGTTTCGGTGGCCACAGGTAACAGTGGCCGGCGGCCGCCCGCCCGCCACTCCATTTTGGGCTCTGCCACGCCTTGCTGGGATGAAATTATTACCCTAACCTAACCGAACCTAACCTAACGGGAGGGGCTCCGTCCCCTTCGACCCCCTGACGGGATTATTAACCTAACCGAAACTTAACCTAACCGGCGCGCAGTTCTCGTCCACTATAACCCATTTAGCTCACATGAACGCGTCTTCATCTGTCGCTGTTCTCTTCTAACAATCACCTCCTCTCTTTTCATCACCAGTAGCTACGTATATATATATGCCCCTAAAGTTAAAACATTTAACAACAAATCTACGCGCCTCTCGCTGTCATCGCTTCATCTTTGTTTGTTATTGTTGGGTGAAGCGGTTGGCTCAACCGTGTGCTAGTGTTTAGTCAGTGTTCGACGAACAGGTCCAACCAAATGCATGTTTGGTTCGACGAAACAGTCCGACGAAACGCCTCGTGTGATACCCGCTTTATGCAGAAGAACGGCCTTTAGCGTGTTTTTTCCTGAATCTATGAACAGCCGCCACTCACTCTTATCATAAGTGTGAGACTCACAAAGTTGTTCCATGAGTGTGTCAACATCAAAGCAGTAACAGAGCTTGTGTTCCATCTTGAAGAAGCTTGAAAGTTTTTTATGTCTACGACGAAACGTGGTGATGAGAACTCCTTCTTGTAGCAAATTCCATTCCTTGAGACGAGATCCAAGGACTTCACTTTTCTCCTTGGGTAGATCTAGGTCCCTAGTAAGGTCATGTAGCATTTCCTGACTGATGAATTTGGGCTCTCTGTTGTCTGCCATTTCTTGAAAGTTTGTATCCATGGGATTATCCTCCTCGTTCGAATCTGATTCACTTATAGCACTTGCAATTGGAACATTTGGAACTGGGAGATCAAGACCATGTGGCACAGGCCTGATGGCAGAAGGTACGTCAGGATACCTGATTTTAGCTCGCGTTTTTACTGAATATCCTTTGATGTTAGTGAGGCAGAAGTAGCAGTCAGTACTGTGATCCTTTTGTTCACGCCAAACCATTGGGATGCCGAATGCCATGCCTGATGGCCGTTTGCCACGCATCCATTCATTCAAGTGGTTCACACAGGGGTTGCATGCTACGTGAGGGGCCCACTTCTTATCTTGATCACCTATACGGCACTTAAGTAATGCAGATAAGCTGCTTTAACATTCTTTTTAAGAGGTTTCTTCAGACTGTCAGGGGTAAAAATTCCACATATGTAACAAAAACTGTCCGATGCATTCACACAGTTACGGCGCTCCATCACAGCCCGGTACAAGGTACTATATACGGTAAACCAACTAAAATTAGGCTCCACTAAATCAAACACATCATATCTGCAAAGAAAAAGAAAATGTTTAAACATATGTCAATAGCTGTACGATCAGTAGGTAAAAATGTACTACACAGCCTGCTAACCCCTCGCCAATACGCAGCGCGCACACCCTCCCCTGCTCACTGCACAAACCACACTGACTCAAAAACACTGCACTGCCCTAAATAGGCTTGAGAAAAGAAAAGATTAAGAGTTTAAAATGAAAACATTGGTGAAACCTATTTCTGCTGATTTTACCCATATTTTTTCATGAATTGCGTCTGGTTCTCAAAAACTGGACGTGATAGAGTTAATTGAACATCAGATTCGAGTTCAGCAGGGTCGATTTACCTATAGGCTAATTTTGGTGAGAGAAGCCGTAAGAAGCCGGCTTCTTGCGGCTTCTCTCTCGTTTTCGTGCCTCGCCAGAACGGCTGACAGTGGTGTTCGAGGCTCGCCCGCTCGGCGCTCACAGCTGATAACTGTAAACAAAACAACCACACTGACGAAAGTGTACCGTCGAATGAAAGCCATTAATAAGTTACGATAACTGACTGACGATATTGTGAATGGATCACAACACATATCCTTCACATTAATGTTTTTTTGCTCCATAAACCAAGGACTATTAATAGGGCAAGGTAAAGAGGCGGGCACCTACGGACATCATATGGGGCTGGCTGGGTCGAGTTCCACATTAGTCACACGTTTTTAGTGACTTATTTTTTTATTAACTGCTGCACCTGATGGCAAGGGTCAGGTATAATGAGGGATTTCATTAACTGGCCATCATCTGCCCGCCAGTGCCCGGGATTTTCCGCTTTGGTGGTTGGGCTGATTTATATTTTGCTTGGAAGATAGAGGGGCTGTTTTTCATTCTTGGCTAATTTTTGGCATTAAATTAATCTCTCTCTCTCTCTCTCTCAGCTTAATGAATTACTGTATGGGTATATGGGACTCAACAAATACTTTTCTCAACTTTACTTTTTAGCGTTTTAAAACTGCAAAATATTGCAGCTAAACTAGCTATTGGAGCTAGAAAGAAGGATCACGTTACTCCTATCATAAAAGAGTTAAAGTGGTTAACAATTAAAGACCGATATATTTATGAAAAATGTTTCGCTGTTTATAAGGCTGTCAATGGGTTGTATCCGGAGTGGTATCTAGTTTTCTATTGTCAGGGAAAATACAGCCAGTACAACAAGGCAGCTAAAAGACCTTTATGTCTCAAGAGCCAGAACAGGCTGGTGCCAGACCCATTTTACTGTACAAAGGCCTTAACTATGGAACAATTTGCCTTTATGCATCATTAATTATGGAGGTCTACACTTTTAAGTCTTGACTTATAAATTTACTTTTAATTGACCCTAAGTGAACTATAATTTGTTTCCCCATATCAAATAGCAGTTGCATATGTTAGTAGTATTTTAAAGATATTTGAAGTGACTTAGTTCTTATTGTTTAATGTTATAATTAATTTCCTTTTAATGTTTCGTTTGACTTTCTTTTTATGTATTTTTTTTTATTTGCGTGACTTTCAGAAGAAGTTTCATTTTTAGTATATATTGCATAGAACATCTGTGATGTAAGTTTGATAGTAAAACCATGTTTCATGGAAATAAGATATTTATTTATTTATTTACTCCCCCTCTCACTCCTTCTCTCAGAGTCTTCTTCTTCATCTTCGGTCGGATAACACTTCATGCAACCGGCACATACATACCTGAAACATAGACTGTGTTACTATTGCAGATTAAACCCTTGCCATGAAAGGAAATAGAGACAGACAGCATTATAGTGTTTGTTCATACATGACAATAGTCATGTTCATAGTTTCATCCTAAATTTTACCGATATTTACCACCTTTATAGATAAACAGGGTAAATATACAAGGAAATGCAAATAATATAAAAAGTATGTTGTTGATGTGTACCTTTATAGAAGTTTTATAAGGACAAGTAAAAATTAATAACAGAAGCAAATAATCCAACTATACACTAAAATAAAAAATGTATTTAAACCTCAGATTTTAATGCACAAAGGGCCAGTGTAATACTGATTGGTCAGATAATTGCAATCAAAGTAGCCAGTAAATACGATTAACATTCATATTCAACAAATACAATTTCTCATAACTAGTTTCATAATTTTGTATTTCCTATATGCAGAAACACTCTTGACCCATAACCTAATCCTACTTAATGTCACCAAACCGAACGTATTAGGTATATACACTGATGCTCCTGTAGTACTTTTTCAAAGTTTAGTGTATACACACAACCCTCGCTTTTACGGACCTTTATATAACAAATATCGGCTTCAACACTTTTTTTGCCAGTCCGTTATATGTGTGCTATTACCGAATAAGTTCAGTATATGCGTTGTACGTTTCTGATTGTTTTTAATTGCCCTGTATTCGTGTAGTATTTGTGATGGCTGCATGTATGTAAGTATATGAACTTTCGTCAGATGTAACGGACAAAGTTCACGATACACGGAATTATGTAGTCGGAAATAGGGAACTTTCACCTAATATAACGACCACAATTTGTTATATGCGAAAAGTTCGGATCACTCGGATAATTATAATCTCGCATCCTTCCCCCAATTTGTTCGTCAAAGCGAGAGTACATCATTTACACCATTAATTTTATGTCAACATAAAAATCAGGTACACCAAAAATAGCCATTAATCCTTCTTTCATAAACATACTAATTTAACCAAAATATACAGAAATACACCATATATAAATATATATATATATATATATGGTAAATCTTAAGAACAAGGGCTCCACCCCCTATCTTCTTCTTCTTATAGCCAACAAGCTTGGGGACATGGTGGAAACTGGGGGTTTTGGGTGGGGGAGCACACACATAAGGGAAATATGGCCCCCACAAAAAAATCCATAAACTAGGGAAATTTCCCTAGTTCATAGACTTTATCGGGGCCATATTTCCCTTATATGTGTGTTCCCCCACCCAAAAACCCCGGTTTCCACCATGTCCCCAAGCTTGTTGTCTATAAGAAGAAGAAGAAGAAGAAGATAGGAGGTTGAGCCTTTATTCTAAAGATGACAAAACTCTACAGACCTAACCTAGCACCCCCCCTCGGGCCCATCGGGCTGTGCACTAACCTAACCTAACCTGACCTGACCTAACCTAACCTACTGGACTTAGTTTTTCTCAAGAACCTGAAATTTAATATCGGCCATGTAGGCAAAGTAAGGATCGGCACTCATTAAAATCTAAACAGATGTGTTAAGGACAGTAAGTATAACACATAGAGCCAACATTTGGGTCAGCTTACCGTGGAGCCCTTGTTCTTAAGATTTTCCCTCAACGCAATGCTAGTCATTTCCACAATACCTATCAGCACCTCTACCTACACATTAATATTGTTCATGTCCGTCAACAGTAATGTAATGCATACTTAAGATATCTTGCAATGTTTTGTGGTGGAATTCGGATGATGGTGAAGATTTATGGTACTCTCGTCTCCGTCGGCGAGAGTTCCAACATTTTCACGTTCTCAACAAGTGTGAGAGATCTCTAAGAACCACAATTGGAGCATAATGAATCAGCGAAAACGTTTCCGGTCTGGTTTTGATAGCATAATTAGTAAAATTAGAAAAACAACGTCTGGTGTTATGGTTAAAAAGACTAGAGAAAGCTATTTCATCAGACGATCGACGTTCTCCTATCACCATGTCATTCCATTTTAGCTCTATTAGTGTGGTCCGAAAGTTAAGCCCGTGCTACTAAATGTACAAAGCAGGCTAATTTGTGCCATATTATCAGCGAAATTCAGCAAAAACTACTACGTCGCGGCTAGGCCCTATCGTCAGCCTGATAAGACATGATCATTCTTTCACCAGTTTTAAAGTTGTCCTGTCGTGTCATTAACCTTGTATATTCTTGTTCGTGGTCTTAAGGTATGTCCATGCTTCTGAATGTACATCTATGTGTTTACTTGTGTCCTGTTATCTGTAATTACAGTATTTCTACGACGATACTCACTGTGTCAGAATCTCTGCCTACCCGCCATATTTGTTGTTATCTCTGACGTCACGGCAACAAGCGGGAAGAAGCCGTGGTAAGCGAGCCCTGGCTCTCGCTTCTTATGGCTTCTTACGGCTTGACCAGCTGGGCCAATCCGTAAGAAGCCGGCTTCTTAAAAGTGCCTCGCCATAACAGAAAACGCAAGCTGCAAGAAGCCGGCTTCTTACGGCTTCTTCACCAAAATTCGCCTTATAATCAGCTTCATTTAGTCCAGAACCATATCTTCGATTTTTTTTTGTCGACCAGTGTAATGTATCCCATTAATAATACCCACCCTAAAATGGGTGGGTATTAGATTGGTAGTGGGCTTTCAAAAGTCTTAGGATTCTTACCTACATCATCGTGTAGATTTCTTCATTCTGAGTATTTTGAACCCCATTTCCCATGGTACAATTCAATAATAATGGCGTTACATGTACGTACTACCGAAAATCTACCGTTATTTCAGCCATAAACTGTTAAGTTAGGTTAAATCAGATTAGGTTAGTTTAGGTTGGAGGTGGGGTTTGGTGTAGTCGTCTAAGTTAGGTTAAATCAGACTAGGTTAGGTTAGGTTAGAGGTGGGGTTTGGTTTAGTAACATGATATCAAGAAAAAGAAAAAAAAATTCAATATCAAGACCCATCAAGATATTATCAAGACCTTCACAAATCCCTGCAAGTACCTCTAAAACGTAATTATAAAGTGGGAGAGTTACCCCCTTTAACATCCCCTTACCCCACCTAAAGTCCTAAATGACCCCCTAAAATAATACTAACCTAACCGGTTACTGGTCATTTCGCCCACACGTCAATTCGCCCACAAGACATTTCGCCCACATGTAATTAAGAGTCAATTCGCCCACAAGACATTTCGCCCACATGTAAGAGTCAATTCGCCGACAA
>JACEEZ010023855.1:227973-255473 GCA_016584305.1 Chionoecetes opilio | reverse complement strand
AATACTACATAATCTTGCAACACATACACACACACAGTAAGAACAACAAACTTATAAGCAACACACATAAATAAAACACTTTTCCTTTGGCAGTGTGATGCAACTTATACCTCTGAGCTTACTGTGGAGGCTACGTGACGGGCGCAAAGATCTGGCCGAGCTTGGAAGGAAGAAGTAACCACCACCACCACACCTACCAATAGCATGCAGCAATGGCAGAAGGAGTTGTAGGTGAGAGAGGCTTTGCTACTCTATATGTTCCTTGCCTTAACCTTCCCTTAACAGGAACTACCTCTTGTAGGTCTCACGGCCTCTTGTAGCTTCCTTGTTTTCTTATGTTCTAACTCACACAAAACCCATGGGTATCTTAGCTAGTAAGTTAGTGTTTTAGGCCCAGTCACATGACGTAGTTTGCTAGTTATATCCTCAAGTGGGTTTTTTTCGTGTTTTTTCTGAAACTTGCAAACCCTGGCATCCTTTTTCTGACTTCCAACATTACATTGGTATTCTAGATTTGAGTATTATAGGGAACTAGCCGCAAAGCCGCCCCCCGGGCGGACTTTTTGGCTAGCTCCTGCGGAGGGCTATTGGTGGGCCTTCGGCCCATAAAACACAGACTCCCCAGATACCCCCTTTCTATTTTTCCCTGAAATCATGGATGTAAAATGGAATGTATTAAGGGCCCAAACCTATTCACATAAACCCCCAAACCCATTCACTTCCACCCATTCCCCATCCCCCCCCCCCCCCCATTAAACTCCCCATTCCCCCCCCCCCACCCCCCCCCCATTCACCCCCTTTTTATCCATAAACCACACACCCTTTTTCACTCACCCTTAAACCCATCCCCCCCCATCTTTTTTCCCTCACCCACCCCCCCACCCCCCCCCCCCCCCACCCATTCACTCCCCATCAACCCCCCCCATTCCTCACCCATTCCCCCACCCCCCTAAAAATAAAGGTTTTTCCCCCAATTTTTCGCAAACCCACTTTTTTTTTAAACAATTCTCGCTAAACTGCTAAAAAAAAAAGAAAAAAAGGTGTCGGATCATCTCAAAAAATGGGGGTTTAAAAACCCCTTCCCCTGCTCGAGCCGGGCCCCAAAAACCTGGGCCATTTAAAGGGGATTCCCCAAAAAGGGGGGCGGCACCGGGGCGGACAAAACCACACACACAACACACCACCCACCCCACCACACCCCTCACACACACCCCACACACCCCCAAACAAAATTTTTCGCTTATATTATTATTATGGGGAAATTTAAAAAAAAAAAAATTTTTCTGCAAAAAGTTTAGCGTCTTTTGTGTATGTATGCTTGTTTTTTGATAATGAGATGCCTTTTTTAATTATGTAAGTTTTTTTGGCCTGTTTTTACCATCCAGTCAATCCATTCTTTCAGATTTTAAAGGGAATAATGGAAGGGATTAAATCTATCATGTTTATTTACCCCCTTGGGCCCAGAACGTTTTTCCCATTGTAATTTGGGTCCCTAATTAGACGTTTTTTTTTAGTAAAATAAAACTTATTAATAATTGCCCTTTTTTTAGAAACCCTTAACCCTAACAAATTTGGTATTTCATTCATTTTTCGAAATTCTATGGCTCGACCCCCCTAAAATTTTTTAAGCCAAGGCAAAAATTGGGCGTGAAGGGGTTAAATTATGTTTTCCTCCTTTCATTCCAAGTATCTAAAATTTGACTATGGGGGGTTTGTTTATAGCCAAGGCAAGACGGGGCGTAAGGGGGGTTTAAGTATTTTTTTTCCCCCCTGCATTCCAAGTATTTCATATTTGTACTATGGGGGTTTGGGTTTATACCCCAGGCAAGATTTTGGGGTTTAAGGGGGTTTAGTAGGGTTTTCCTCCGCCTTCCCAAAAAGCCCTATATTTGTACATGGGGGGTTTGGAAAAGTTTTTGTCCTTAAAACTTTAAAGGAAAAACCCCTTTTTATTTTTTGAAACCCTTAAATATGTTAATGGGGGAAAAGTAGTTGGTGTAAACCCAAGGAAAAACTTCCACGGGGATCTCTCTCGTCTCTCTCTCCCTCTCTCTCCTCTCCCCTCTCTCTTTTCCCCCTCCAGCCTCCTCTCCCGTTTTCTTCTGTCTCTCCTCCCCTCTCTCTCTCTCTCTCTCTTCTCCCCTTTCTTTTCCCCCTTCACTCTCTCCTCTTCTCTCCCCTCTCTTCCTCTCTCCTCAAAACCCTCCTCTCTCCTCTCTTTTTCCCCCTCATTTTTAGCGGGCTTCTCTCTCTAAATTTGTTAGCGGGAAATCTCTCTCTTTTATTAATTTGTTAGTTTGGCCCATCCTTCCTCTCTCTCTCTCTCCTCCTCCCCCCCCTTCCCCCTCATCTCTCTCTCTCCCTTTCCTCCTCTTCTCTCCCGTCTCTCCCTCCTCATCTCTCCCCTTTTCCCCAGCCTCCTTTTCCCCCTTCCCCTTCCTCTCTCTCACTCTCCTCTCTCTCTCTGTAATATATTAATATATATATTATTTTATAAAATTTTATATATTTTTAAAATTATATTATTATAATATATATATATATTTTATTTATATTATATATAAAATATATATATTTGTTGCGGCATCTCTCTCCCCTCTCTCCCCCTCCCCTCTCTCTCTCTTCTCCCCCCTCTCTCTCCCCTCTCTCTCCCCTCTCCTCGTCTCCCCTTCCCTCCCTCTCCCCTCTCTCCTCTCTCTCCTCTCTCTCCTCCTCCCCTTCTCTCTCTCATTAGCTAAAAGGGAGACAAGAGGGGTTTCCAAATTTTTAGGGAAAATTTAACCCATTTAAACATAGCTACATAAAAAATTTTTTTTTCATGAATCAAGTAAAACAAAGGCGGAAAAAAGTTATCAAATATCTTCAAAACGAATCCCACAACTAATCAAGAAGCCTGTTAGATACGAAAGGGGCGGGAAAAATATAACTATAAAGTATTTTCTTCCTGCATTACCTTCCCTTTAAAAACCCCTTTGGGGAACCCAAAGGGCCATTTCCATTGTTTTTTGGGTACCATTAAAACGTTTTTTTAGTGAATATGGGAAATTTTTTTATAGCTATACCTGTTTGTACCCTTGTCCACTATTTTAATTTTGGGTAGTTTTCATTCACTTTGGGAAATTTTTTAGGGTTTCCCAAACAAAAATTGTTTTATACCCAAAAGGAAAAAGATGGGGGCGTAAAGGGTAAATTAAGAGGAAAAAGAAGGAAAGGTTTTCTTGACAGCCCCTTCCAGGGAGGGCCCGGGGCCGATATCTATAGCCCCTAGGCATTTTAATCTTTAGGGGAAGGTTTATTGAAAACTAAAGATATTTGTGTAGGTAGGGGAAATATGAAAAATTTTCTTGGGGTCAATTTTTAAAGAGGGGGAAAAGGAAAGTATAGATCGAGGGGGGCCCTTGAAACTGACGCCCAGGGATCTACCTTCAAGCCAAATGCCCCCCGTCGAGCGAGCTGGAAAACCAACAAACCCCCACTTCCCCGCCCCTTTTTTGCCCAGATTATTAAAATAAAGTGATTAAGTACTAAACCTATCAGAGCCCATTGGGCCCATAGTTTTTTAATATGGGAAAAACCCTACTGACATTTCAAAAATCTAAAATCCTGAATTTTTTAAACCAAATTTTTTGCCATCATTAAAAAAAATTTTAACCCAATACCTCAAATATCCATCAAATTAAAACCCAAAAATTTCCTTGTATTATCCTAAACCTAAAATTTACCACGTTTTTTCCCCCGGAAAAAACCCCTTTTTTAGGGATATTTTCAGTCAGAATCTCCAAAAATCCGGGTGTGGGGCGTCCTGGCAACAGTGCGGGGGGGCTTTTTTGGGGGTTTGTGTGGGGGGCCCGATTCGAGTGTAACTTTAAACTGTTCATCGGAATGTTAATGTCCTCGCTGAGCGAGACAACTGCCCCAAAACCGCCCGCCGCTCCCCCCGCTCCCACCCCCGTCTGCACACATATTTTCGTGGGCCGTATAGGTTGGAAATGGGTGCTAAGCTCTCGGGAAAGGCACAGCTTTCTTGCCGCACCCATACAGGATGCAAGTATATCAATCAATCATTAGGGGCATACGCCGGGGGGCGCGTCGCCTCGCCCACCCTACGACGCCACTCCCGGGGGTCACCACGCGCGAGTTCCCATGCAGGCTCCTTTCCCATACCAAGCAGCTCTCGACAAGAAACATCAACTTGCCCCAGCCACGAGCGTTGTGGGCGCCCCCTTGGCCTCCTCCACGCCGGATTGTCTCTTACAGATACAACCCGATGGGAAGGATCGGTTTCAGGGTAGCGTGCCACATGCCCATATAGCCGAAGTTGGCGCTGACGGACTATGCAGGTAATAGGCCTCGATTCAGTCTCACGGTGCAATCGCTGATTTGACACGTAATCATCCCAGCGATACCCCATGATTCTGCGAAGACACTTATTACCAAAGGCATTGATTCGTCTCTTCAAGTCACTATTTAGTGTCCATGTCTCACAACCATAGATTAAGACAGGGATCACAAGCGACTTGAAGATCCGGATCTTTGTCCTCCTGCACAGGTACCGGCAGCGCCAAATACTCCCGCTGAGCGAGTCCATAACACCGTGGGCTATGCCAATCCGCCGTAAGACTTCTTGACGTGACCCGCCGTCATTATGGACTGCGCTACCAAGGTATGTAAAACTTTCCAAGATCTCAATGTCCTCGCCACACGCATGAACAGACTGTACTGCTTCATCTAGTAAGTCTCCAAACACCTGGACCTTGGTCTTAAGCCAGGAGACCTCAAGTCCCAAGGGCTTTGCCTCCTCGTGCAGCGCCTCGAGAGCCATCACCAGGACCTCTAGCGACTAGGCAAAGATTACTGCATCATCGGCAAAAACAAGATCAGTGATCTTGGTGTTGCCAAGATGGCATATACTTGCCATGCAAGTATATGCCATATCGCAAAAAAAAAATATCAGAAACATCCAAAATTCTTCAAGTACTATATTTTTTTGAGTCTACTACGTGTATTTGTATCTGGGCCGGGGTGGGAGGCTTCCTGCTGTGACGTCACCACCATGTTTCCCGCCACGGCTGGAATGGGGCTGTTGTTTTTCGCGCGCTTTTTACAAAAGTCATGTTTTTAGGGAAATAAGGCGTGGAAATGAATATTTTTTTGTGGATTAGGTATTTTGAATGAACATTCAACATAATTATGCAAAGAAGAAATGGGTCTGGACGATTACTTTAAATTAAAATAACTGAACTTCAAATTAAAATAACTGAACTTCATATTAAAAAATCAACTTCAAATTAAAATAATTTAATTTCAAACTAAAAGAAAAAATCCATCTATTATATTTTGAAACTCATTTGTCTTATTTTGAAGTTCTGTTGTTCTAATTTGAGAGTGAAAAGGTGTATTATGAAAACCCCAGAAAAGTAACATATTTCTTCCTGCAAACTTTTTCTGATCTTTACCAGAGTGCTGCCAGCAAAGGGAAGAGAGGGAAAAAAATATTTGTGAAAAGATATACCATTCTTTTTAATATTTTTACACAGCATACTACATAGATAAAGCAACACAGGATGAAGTAACGTATAGCTATTCTGTGTATGTTAGTACACATACTGTAGTTATACAAATGAAAACAAAAGCTACATTTTTGGCACTTAATAGTTTTTGGCACTTAACATTTTTTGGCATGGAGTATTGGAGGAGGATTGGCTGGAGTGAATGTATCAGAAGGCCGGCCGGATCATCATGGAGGTTCGATTCAGGGAGTAGTACCAGCCGAGCCATTGTTTCCAGAAGATGCTCTCAATGTAGCCTGATGAGCCTGGTGAAGTAGCGCCCTGATGCTGGTAGCCATTCAGGTTGGAGGTGCCGCAGTCTGTATACCACCAAGCTCCACGCCTCCTGGTAAGCATGAATGCAAAGCTCATTTCAGACACATGCACCTCTTTATTGTCTTGTCTAGTTTACATGGATGCCTGATGGATGGATGCTCTATTTTTACCATCTCTATATTTTTGTATTGCTAATGATATTATACCATCAGAACAAGAAAAGTTTGATCATTTTGAACATTTTGGCGGGGGCGTCGTGAGGCCCGATATTTATCCAACAGTGTTCGGGGTGACGAGCCACTGAAGAATCCTGTGTGGAGTGACGCGCCGGGCAAGGATTTGATATTTTGCAGAACGGCCCGTGGCTGTTCCCGGGTGAAAAAATGCATCGTGTGACGGGGCCTTGACATAAGGTCCTCCTCTCATATTTCCAGCATCTTTTTTCCTCTAGGATATCCTTCTTGTCATTCCTCTCTCATCCTTCCTGACAGGACTATTAGGCTCTCTAGTGCCTTCTCTATTTGATTTCTCACTTCCCTTTCTTTCATGATGTGATTCAAAGATACCACTACTTTTCTTCCTTGTGGGGGCCTCTCTATCTCTCTTTCCGTGCTCCCGTACAATACTTGCAGGAGATGGAGCCAAGCTCTTTAAATTCATTTACCTCCTCAAGTTTGTAGAAACTAGAAAATATCTTAGACGTAAGATACATAGGTGTCCTTTACTGAAAATTGTGCTAACCATACTTTTCAATTATTAAAAAAAAAAATGCAAATTAAAATTTGGGAGCAGATTTGGTAACAACAAGCTTTTATAATTCTTATGGACATAGTCCATCAGTGCTCTTCACACTATGCAATGCTTGACCAGACATGTGAGCAAGACGTTGTATTGATATGTGCCAACAGATATGGAGGTCACTTAAAAAACTGACAGATCTCACTACTAAACCTGCACACTTTGGAGTTGACAATACTCACAGTTCGGCACAGTTGTGTTCATAAGCGTCGTTGTCCTGATCATGGGTACTGAAGCTGTGACCATGGTGGACTTGCATGGCGTCCCCTGCGTCGCCACTGTACCTGCCATCACATTCCAGAGATAACACATACACAATAATAACTTTGTTATTTACATTATGTGATATGTGTGCTAAAGTGACATTGTGATCAAATGAAAGATATATATATATATATATATATATATATATATATATATATATATATATATATATATATATATATATATAATATATATATATATATATAATATATATACACAGTAAAACATCCATAAGTCGGAATTATGGATCTATAATGATACTGATCCTTTTCTTCTATCTATACTGACATCTTTTGCATCCATTTTTGAGAAAGTAAAATTTTAAATTGGCCCAAACTAAATGAGCACACACTTATTGAATGCATCTCCCCACCACAGATCCCTTTGTCACACTGAGAAGCAAAAGGTGCATGCATTGCCACCTAGCATCCTTACATTGTGTTTCCTCAGTGCTACACCCTGCTTTGATACAGTATATCAGGTACTTTGAGGTAAGATGTAGCAGTATATGGAGAGAAGGCTGTCTAACAAGGAAAGAGTACGGTAGTTATTGCATGGAAGAGCATAATAATACAGCCCCAGAGTAGGTTCTTCCACTTAGTTGATACATAATCTGAGAAGTACTTCCACTTCAGTAGATCCACAGGTGGATATTGAACAGGACAAAATAGAGATAATAAAATGATCGGAGGTCAATGGAAAGAAGTGCTGAACAGACTGAACAAAAGACAGCGGATTGGAACATTTCTAAGAGGATGTAGGTGGGATGTAGGTAGGTCTGGGGGTCTCACCTTCCAATACTCAGGCGGTACTTGGTCTCATCTGAACCAACATTGAAGAAACCATACATTGCCCATCGTTCCCCTCCCTCGTAATCTGCCAAGTCAATCCGCAACTCATGCAGAGTCGTGGAGGTCAGGACGTGAAGAAGGTCTAGGCCCATCCAGAATTCTGTCTCTATGTTTCCAAAGCCCAGCTGATACTCAATCCAGGTACGATTAAAGTCCTGGCGGATTGAATCGTTGGTACGTCTTTGAAAAACCGTCCAGCCTCCGCCATCGACAGTGTGGTCACAGAACACAGTCACGTGATGGTGGGGTTGCCCGGGATAAGGATACACCAGGCGGAGGCCACTTCCTGTGTCCCCAGAATCCAGTAAATCCTTGCAGTGACGTGGACGGGACTCAAACTTGTTTACCATAACACTGACCTCCTTCAACACCTCCTTTGCTTCCTGTAACACAAGGAAAAAGGAATATGAATTATACCTGAAAACCAAACAAACTGTCACTCCAGTCAAATCAGAAACAAGGTTTGTGTTCCTCTTGGACAGAGATGTGAGTGACCTGTGTTATGTTGCCAGTCATGTACAGGTCACATGTTTTGTGGTACTGAGGGACGCTGACCACAGACATTTCATAAGGGAGTGTTGTGCAGCCTGATGGTTAGTGTTCATTGGCCACCTGCATGGATGTTTGGATTGGATGGATTGAAAAATAAGCCGGCAGACCCAAGCAACAAGCCGGCAGGCCCGGAACAAGTTGTGCTAACTGTGAAACCGCACTCTGTGGTACAATGAACTACAGGATCTCCCCTACTTAAGTAGTGCATAATGGTTCCTGGGGTTTGTAGTTCATTTGAAATGTAAGTCCAATACTACTGAATATTGGTCATTCGTTGTCTGGCGGAGAGACAAGACGTGTATTACCGGGCAGCTCCTTGTGTGTGTTGTGTGTAATGAGTGGGCAGTCAGATGGCAGATGGAATTTAATATTGATAAGTGCAGCGTTATGAATGTTGGTAGAAAAACCCCTGGTAATAGATACACCATACGCAATGTATCGCTGAAAAGATCAGAAGGTGAAAAAGATCTTGGAGTGAGGGTGAGCCCAGACCTCCGACCTAGGAAACAATGTATTGAGGCTAGAAATAGAGCTAATAGAGTGTTGGGAATCATTACCAGAAGTGTTAAAAGTAGAAGTGCGGAAGTTATTCTAAAGCTTTATCTGGCTTTAGTCAGACCTCACCTAGACTATGCAGTTCAGTTTTGGTCTCCATATTACAGGATGGATGTGGCCTTGTTAGAATCAGTGCAGAGAAAGATGACCAAAATTATTCAAGGGATGCGTAACTTTAGTTATGAGAAGAGATTGAAGCTATTATAGTTACACTCACTCGAGAGACGCAGAGTAAAGCCGGTATTACACGGGCACTTTTCTGCTCAGTGAGCAACTGCTCACTGAGCAGATTTCACTGAGCTGCTCAACGAAACTATTACACGGTGATCTGTGTTTGTGAGAAATGCATACAGACCTGAGTGCGGTTATGATACAAATGATCATAGCGCTTCCTAATAAGCGGTGCTTGTTGTAATGGAGATAGCTTTATTTTGCGCAAAAAAAAAAAAAAAAAAAAAAAGTATACTTTGTGGTTAAAGTTAGGTTAGGTTTCATTACAACCTATAAGGTTAGGTTAGGTTTCATTAAAACCTTTAAGGTTAGGTTAGGTTTCATTAAAACCTTTAAGGTTAGGTTAGATTTCATTAAAATCTATAAGGTTAGGTTAGGTTTCATTATTATTATAATTTTTTTTTTTTTGGGGGGGCGGTTGCGTAAAATAAAACTATCTCCATTAGAACAAGCACCTATTGTAGGCCAAGAAAAAATAGTTGGTGTCTCTGAAAACGACCGCGAAACTCTCGTCCATTATTACCAACAGTTGTTTCGTAGTCTATATGAAACCATAGTCGTTTCGTACACTCAGCGCAGAGTTGAACTTGACTACTAGAGTTACGAAATGACACCAGGTATGTACGAAAATACTCAAAATCAGTGTACGAAACTAACTATATACTTTCAATTCAATATACCTAATTAAGAAAGTTTTTTTGATTAGGCCAAAGGTTTTTGATTCATTTAAACTTCCTGTAATCCCCGAGAGTAACTTCTATGGACCACTGTGGCCCGCGCCGTACCCGTGGCCGCGGCGGTACGGGGCTGACGCCGTTATAGTGGACGAGAACTACGCGTTCGCTCTTTAGGTCAGACACACACACTCGGGGGCTAACACCGCACTCTTAGCCTGTCTCGCTTTACCATATACACCACACCTGTCACTACACACCTGTACGGCCTCGCAACACACCTGTCGCCTGTGTATCACCGTAAATAAATTACTTGGAAGTTCAGGCTTCTTAGGTATTGAGGGTGTATGTTTTCTTTTTTAATGGTTTTTTTTAACAAATAAAGGGCTATATATGTTCCATATTGTAGGATGTGCCTGAACTAAGTCAATCAGTAAGCTTTCCATCTCGTCTGTCCAGTCAGCAGGCATGTTGATGTCTTCTTGAGGGTTTTAGAAGAAAATTATCTTGCAATAAATAATATAGTCATCCACTAATTTCGGTCCTTTATAACAGAAAAAGTTTTTGCTCACTCAAAGGACGAGCAAAAATAGCTTCGAAGTAGTTCCCTGTTTGCTCAACCAAACAGGCTTTCATTGAGCAAAATCCTCAAAACTGCTCACTGAGCAGAAAAGTGCCCGTGTAATAGCCGCTTAAGGGGCGATCTGATAGAAGTTTTTAAGTGGATAAAGGGATTTAATAAAGGAGAGGTAGGAAAAGTTCTTACGGATATTAACCAGGGTAGAACAAGAAGTAACGGATTCAAGCTGGAAAAGTGTAGATTTAAAAAAGAAATAGGGAAAAACTGGTTCACAAATAGGGTGGTGAATGATTGGAATGGACTCAGTAGACAGGTAGTTAGTGCGGAGTCATTAGGGAGCTTTATAAGGGGGCTGGATAGGTTCATGGATGGGGATGAAAGGTGGATGTAGGCAGGCCCACCGAGAGGGGGGGTCTGCCGGGGCATTTGCCCCGGGGCCCATGGGGTTCCGGGGGGGCCCCTTGGGTTTTTGGGGGGCCCATTGAGGCTTTGATGGGCCCATAAGACCCATCAAACATAGAGGCAGGGCCGTTTCTAGCCTTTTTGGGGCCCTAAGCAGAATGCTGTTTGGGAGTCCCTATCTTATAAAGCTATGGTGAGTTCATGCATTTAACATTTAAATACTTCAATTTGATGCACTTTATGAGGTAAAAGCGGCCAGAACGGCGACAAACTCTTAAAGTAATCGTCCAGACTATTTCATCATTCCTGATTTAATGCAATCAAAGTATAGCCATTAACGAGTATATCAACAATATGTCGTCACTTTTTGCATCCAGTCAGCCGTTTTTAAATAATCCGCAATCAAAATCTGCAAATTCCCCGAGCTTCCAAAACGCCCCTTACGACAAGCAGACGATGCGCCACGGCTCGGTGACGTCACAAAAGGAAGCGCGCTAATCAGAAGCACGCTAACACAAAAGATAAATTTAGTACTTGAAGATTTTTGGGCGTTTCTGATAGATTTTTTTTGCGATATGCCACATGCATGCATCCTTTATGGGTGCAGCAAGGCAGTTATGCCCTCTCTCTCTCTCTCTCTCTCTCTCTCTCTCTCTCTCTCTCTCATCTTCTCTCTTCTCCTTCTCTCTCTCTCTTCTCCTCTCTCTCTCTCTCTCTCTCTCTTCTCCTTCTCTCTCTCTCTCCTTCCTTTCCCTTCTCTCTCTCTCTCTCTCTCCTCTCTCTCTCTCCTCTCTCTCTCTCTCCTCTCTCTCTCTCTCTTCTTCCTTTCCCTTCTCTCTCCTTTTTTTTCTCTCTCTCGTGGAGCATGAAGAGGAGAAGGAAGAGGAGGGAGAAGAAATAGATAAGAAAGACGAGAGAGAGAGAGAAAAGAGAGTAGACGAGAGAAGGAGAGAGACTGAGAGAGAGAGTCAGAGAGAGAGAGAGGAACTAGGGAAAGTGAAGGAGAGAGAGGATGAGAGAGGAAGAAGAAAGAAGAAGAAGAGAGAGAGAGAAGGGAGAGAGAGAGAGAGAGAGAGAGGCAGGAAGAAGGAGAGAGAGAGAGAGAGAAGGAAGGAGAGAGAGAGAGAAGGGAGAGAGAGAGAGAGAGAGAGAGAGAGAGAGAGAGAGGAAGGAGAGAGAGAAGAGAGAGAGAGAGAGAGAGAGAGAGAGAGAGAAAGGGAAAGGAAAGGAAGGAGAGAGTGAGAGGCTCTTACTTTCTGACGTCATCAATAACATTCGTAACCCTGTTGGCGGGAAGAAAAAAAAATTCGCGCGCTATTTACAAAAGTCGTGTTTTTACGGAAATAAGGCCTGGAAATCAATTATTTTTGGTGGATTAGGTGTTTTGAATGTGCATTCAACATAATTAGCAAAAAAAAATGGGTCTGGACGATTACTTTAATATCTTTTATTTTAAATCTCCTGTAAAAAAAAACAAGTTGACCCTACAAAAATGATAATAAATGTGACACGCTGGGGCTCCCGCCGCTACAGCCAGGATTTACTGAATCTGCATTGTATCATCTCCCAAAATGAGTAAATAATGCAAATAAGTGAGACAAGATGATGTTTTTTTCCTGAAAATCTTGTTTTTAATCTAAGGAAATGTTAAACTTGTTAAAAAATCTAAATTAGGCAAACGTTGCAACTGATAAATTCTAAACATATAAAAATATCCCAACTTTTTCAGGACTTCAGTAGGCAGGTATCCCCTCAATAACACAGATTTGCATGATCAGTCTTCAAAACTTCTGCCTTCTGACTTTTTTAGAAGCAAAGTCATTGATGACCTCATCGTATGATAGCTGCTTGCCTATCTCCTGATTGATACTGATGATTGAAAGTCCACTGAGGCGATTCTGTCCCATGGATGACCTCAGGTAGGTCTTAATGAGCTTAAGTTTTGAAAAGCTCCTCTCTGCTGAGGCCACGGTCACAGGAAGAGTGCAGACTATTCTAAGCAATCCACAGATTGGGGTACAATTCCTTCAACTGCTTTTTGTGGATGTAGGAGAGAAGCTGTAGTGCAGTTATGTCATCTGAAGGTAGGCTTGGCAAGTTGCTGATTTCAAGAACCAGTTCCTTTCCATCAATGTCTTTTTCATCCTCGGTACTTAATGTGCTGCAGAACTCGTCACACTGGTTGGACAGTGCCTCACCATCCAATTCTTTAAAGTTAAGCAGCACGCCAAATCTGGATCTCATTACACCCAGGCTTTCAAACCTTTCCTTTAATGACTCAATAGTGGTGTCCACAACCACATTAAAGAATGCAATTTCGAGTCTTTTCAAGGCATCTCTGATAGGCTCGTCTGGGGCTTCATAGGCAAAGTGTTTCCTTGTGCTTCTAAGCCTTTTCTCCTTAAGTACAGCCTCCACATTCATCTCGTCACATATGTCTTTAGCAGAGGCCTGAACTGCAGAAAATCCAGTGTCTCTGTATCTTGTCAGTGAGGTTTTTGCCTTCATGAGGTCAACTGCTACATCAAGCTGCATTGTGGCAGACTGCAGGAGCTTGCTTATATGGTTTATTTGGTGAAGGATATCATACCATACCACTGTACAGATGTGGAACCGGTATGACTCAACCTCCTCGGCCAAAGCCTGTGCTTCTACCTTGGTCAGGGCATCTGTGGCTTTGTCCCTGACCTCCAGCAGTGCCTCCCTTATGTTAGGGGCCTGGTACCGCACAGCCTCAATGCTGTTAATACGGCTCTCCCACCTCGTTTCACTCCAAGATTTCAGTGTCAGAGTCACATGGTCCTTCAATATTGCCCATCTTTTTGGTGATACTGAGAAAAGGTTATACAAAGCTTTTTTCTTTTTTCGGCTCCAGAAGGGTATGTCCTTTTCGATGCCATGATGTTAGAGCGTCACTCCTCGCTGACTCACGGTTGACTCAGCACTAGTTTAGCGTTTCAGATGGGGCGGCAGCTGGTAGAAATTTTTGAACCTTAGATTATCGTACCAGGTCAGTAAAATTATATATAATATAAATATGTAAATTATATATAAAACAAATATCACAAATCTACACATTCAATTCAGTCCCATCAAATAACACAAAACGTTAAGGGCCCCATACACGATCTAATATGCTTGACAAGCATGGTGCTTGTCCAGCATATTGGATTGTGTATGGGGATGCTTGAAGGTATGCTTGAAGATGCTTGATGAAGATCCATCACCGTTTGATTTTTCGTCAAGCATGACGTCAAATGTCTGGCTATGTGTGGCAATGAGCGACCAACAACAAAAACATAACAAGCGGCTTGTCAAGCATGCTTGATCGTGTATGGGGCCCTTTAGCTTCCATAGGTATCTCTATGGAATATTTTGTCCCTGAACTACGTACTGCTGATATAATAAACACAAAAATTGTATACAAAAGCATGTCCTTATAATTAATACAACTATATATACTTCATACTGGCTAGATACTTCATACTGGCGGGATATCGTCTGCTAGCGTAAATATATGACACCACGCGACTCCTAAAGGAAGACCAAATGGGCCTGACGGGCGTGGGGCATCAGAGGAGTTACACATTTTCCGTAGAGCTAAGCTAAATAAAAAGGGACCGAAAAGTATTATTGGGCGACAAAGGGTTAAACACGAACCTCCGCTCAAGATGGCTGCCGCTATAATAAAGCGTAAACAGACAGGGCAAGAGACTACGAGCATAAACAGACTACGAGCATAAACAGAGATCGCTAGACTAAAGATTTCAAATCTACTACAAACTTATTTCGTTTTTTCTATTGGTATAAGCAAAGATGGGCACGGTATCGATAATTCGATAAAAGTTAATTATATTTAATAAAATTGTGGAAAATAAATATAATAAATAAATTAATAAACTCAGAACAATGGAACCACTTTACACATATTTTTATTTCTTAAAAAGCTAATATTGGCAGCTTGGGGGCCCCTAGTGGCATCGGGGGCCCTAGGCGACCGCATAGTTCGCCTATAGGAGGAAACGGCCCTGCATAGAGGGATTGCTTGTAGAACTGACAGATCTCCAAAATAACTGAAAAGCTATGTGGAATGAAGCAAAGCTAGTTACTTCAAACCTGGACATCGAGGTGAAACTGTATCGTGGTCGTGGTAAAGCAGCTGGACCTAAACGCAAAAGAAGATTTCATGATGATGGTCATGGCACAGCAGTTCAGATTTATCAGAACAAAATGAAGCAGATGAGTCACCTGAAGAAGAATTTTTCAGAAAGTCTGCGTTATATATATACATTATTGAATAATTAATTGGCTGACTGACTGTTACATTCAAAGCTGCCAAGAATATTTCTGAAAACTTCAGTTTCCTCTGGAAGTACCTAACAATATCAGCAAAGGAGCTCACTTAAATCAAAATCACCGGCAGATAAGTATCCTGCCGATATCAGTCATGATATCGTGGTGGAAATGAAGCACCTACAAACAGTTCATCGCTCAAATTTTGGGCAGAACCAACAAAGCCTATTGCAGCTTTTGAATTGCTTGACAGAGTGCAGACTAGAAGGGCTCTTCCCAAATGTATCTGTCAGCCTGCGCATTCTGCTAAAAATCCCTGTCACTGTTGCCTCTGCAGAGCGCTCATTCAGCAAACTCAAGCTGATAAAAAAAAAATGTCTACGAGCAACAATGAGCCAAGCACGACTTGTGGACTTGGCTAGATTCAGTATTGAGTCTCATCTTACATGATCTCTTGATTTTGATGTTGTGCTTCATAATTTTGCCAAGAGGAAAGCAAGGAAAGCGCCATTGTTTGTCAAATGAATGTGCCATATATGTGTTATGTATGTAATCTTGATGTATTGTATTATGATTTTACTTTTATTATTGATTTCGCAGGATTATAATATGTTGAATCTGAGTGTTGTGTTAAATGTAATATTTGCCAACATTATGCAAGGGGTGGAGGAATGAGGGATGCAAGGTTAAGTTTAAGAGGTGTGAGGGAAGATATGAATGTCAGTCAGTTATCACTCCTAACATATATATTAACTTGCATAACTATTACTAGTGAATTACACCTAATTATCAAACAAAGTGTCTCACGTATTATAACTTCCATACAGGATATGTGCATGTACTTTACATCAAATGAACCAGTGTATTTTTAGAAACATTATAAACATATAATTATATATATATGTAATGTATATATAATTATATGTATATGTTTCCTCCTATGTTCCTCTGTGAGAACCAGTGATAGCTTGCACTCTCTAAGTATGTCACAGGACAAATGCTACACCTATCAGCAGTTTGTTAGGGTCAACGAACTTCGGAACGGAACAGATAAAGGCATCAGAAGCCGGGTGAAGAAGAGAAAGCCTCGGAACACACTCGCTACCAGAACTCATCCCTGGCACTCCCTGGCTGTGTTCAAGACAACTGAACAACTCGGATCTTCACTTTACCAAGACGCTCCTCTCAAGCTGTTCATCCTAGGACTCCCTGGCTTGGTGTCACTACATAATTGGTTGTAAATATTCTATGTTCATTATTGGACTTTAAATAAATGTGTACAAGCTGGAAGTACTCAGCCCAGAAAAGTCTCTACAAGTATCAGACTTATATGAAGGGTGTGAGGGAGGGTATATCAGGTGTGAGGGAAGGCATGAAGGGTGTGAGGGAAGGCATGAAGGGTGTGAGGGAAGGCATGAAGGGTGAGAGGGAAGGCATGAAGGGTGAGAGGGAAGGCATGAAGGGTGTGAGAGAGGGTATATCAGGTGTGAGGGAAGGTATGAAGGGTGTGAGGGAAGGCATGAAGGGTGTGAGGGAGGGTATATCAGGTGTGAGGGAAGGCATGAAGGGTGTGAGGGAGGGTATATCAGGTGTGAGGGAAGGCATGAAGGGTGTGAGGGAGGGTATATCAGGTGTGAGGGAAGGCATGAAGGGTGAGAGAAAGTAATCGTCCTGACTATTTCAGTATTCCTGATTTCATGCAGTCAAAATATAGCCATTATCGAATATATCAACAATATGTTGTCACTTTACATAGACATATTCAGGTGATTAAATGTCTGTGCAAAGACTACTGTATACAGTAGTCTTTGGTCTGTGTAAACCACAATTTGTGTTAAGAGACAAGTTTGTATGTAACTCTGAAAGTTTATAATTTGAATGTATGAAAATAGGGGAGTTTCAGTCTTGGTTGTAGTGCTAGAGTTAGCGTAGGAAAAAATTAAGAGCCACCAAGAAGGATTAAGCAGGATCATGTAATTCAGAGCAGAGTGGTGAATGACTCGTTAGGGAGAAGGGAAGCGGTGCAGACCCTTACCTGAATCAAGGATGGTTGTTGGTGCTGCTCTGAGATAGGATTGCAAGCCTCTAGTGCAGTCGCCACACATGTATCGCTGTAGCCCCAGTGCACAATGAGGTTATGCAGGAGCGAGTAATGGCTGTGCAAACCCGGTTGACTGGTTGCTGGAGCAGGACTGGTTGTGCTGTATGGCCCTCCTGCCATGGCCAAGCCTACGGTGGTAAGCAGAATTAGCAGCATCACAAAGATGACGTTTGCTTTTAAATATCTTAAAGGTATCTTCTTAGGAAGTACCACGTGTAGGTCTCGCGGCCTCTTATAGCTTCCTAATACTCCCCAAAACCTTTGTCAGAGGAGCTTAGTGCTACGACTGTTCTAGGCAGTAGTCAGTGGTGGTGTGTGTGGTCGTCACTGCTGTGCTGGGAACTCACTATCTGTTACTTATATATCCTATGATATCTACGACAACACTAGGCTCTTTGTGGCACTGCCCTCCAGACAGACCCCACACCCTCCACTACCCCCCAGACCCCACACCCTCCACTGCCACCCAGACCCCACACCCTCCACTGCCACCCAGACCTCACACCCTCCACTGCCACCCAGACCCCACACCCTCCACTGCCACCCAGACCCCACACCCTCCACTGCCACCCAGACCCCACACCCTCCACTGCCACCCAACTGATCCCCTCCCTACACCAACTCACACCCACACTCGTACCCCCAACACATCCCCCCCTCTCTAGATACCCCACCCACCCACCCATCAGTACCCCCAACACATCCCCCCTCTCTAGACACCCCACCCACCTACCCATCTCCACCCACCCACAACACACCACACACACACACACACACACACACACACACACACACACACACACACAACACACACACACACACATACAACACACACACACACACACACATACAACACACACACGCACACACACACATTCTTACGATAAAAAAAAATCTTCACTTTACATTAACTTACCAATTATAATATAAAAAAACAATATTAACTGATGAAAAATGATATTTCATATTTTACGTATTTATATAGTTTTATCACATTTCTTTATTCATATTAAGATCATGTATGTACAACTGTGTGTGTGTGTGTGTGTGTGTGTGTGTGTGTGTGTTTGTGTGTGTGATTGTGTGTGTGTGTGTGTGTGTGTGTGTAATCTATTTTCTCATACATTTTCTTCTTAGATATAATTGTATCACTAAATATGGAGTAAAAAAACAAAACAAATAACCGCCTACCGTCAACAACACTATAGTCGCCACTGCACTAATGTCGCCAGGCGCCATATGTTACGATTCTTAGCATCACTACAGACTTGTATGTGCCACTGAAGAGGCATGCACAGTAGTGTATGTTATGTATCTGTCTTCGGTGGCACATACAAGTCTGTAGTAGTGATTGACCGAATATCAATTTTCCATATTCGCGAATGCGAATATTTGGTTTTAATATTCGCGAATGCGAATGCAAATTGCGAATATCACATAATATTTCAAGTAATACACTATTGTTGATATCATACAGGTAACTGAAATATTTTGAATGTATTGTAGGAGTTCAGCCATAGAATTATGAATGTCTAAAGTAAATTCCATTCAATTTCTATGTTTCCAGGTTGCAGCACGAGTACTCACTCCTACACGAATACTTACATGAGCATATATTACATGAATAATTATTATTGCAAAGTTTTCACTATACAATGTCATTAGAGATAATCTCGAAATAATCCCAAACCACGTAACTGGCGTGACTGGACGACATTTCGCAGTAGGCTGCTGTAATACTGTTCTGTTTCAAAGAAAGTTGACTGTGCTCGTGGGGGACAGAAAATCGCGTATATGCTTATTACAGACAGTATGGCGCACGAAGCAATTAGTTGAGTTCGGTAACAGTGAGAGACCTTGAGAGTAGTGGCTGCCACTCTGTTGGAGGGTGGAGGATGGAGGTAGTATTCGAAGGACAATGGCCTTGACTACCACTACGCCTCCTCACCCTATTTATTTAACTAACGCTCGGCTAAACTATTAATTTATGTATATGTTTGCTTCTGTAATATTATGTTCACTTGTGATATTTTTTTCTTATTTCTGTAAGTTTATTGATTTGGGTAAAATATTCGCATATTCGCAAACAACTTCGAGTGGGAGTGCGAATGCGAACGCGAATACGAATAATGAAAAAACATGCGAATATTCGCAATCGCGAATGCGAATGCGAATATTCGGTCCATCACTAGTCTGTAGTGATGCTAAAATTTGTAATATATGGCGCCTGGCGACATTAGTGCAGTGACGACTATAGTGTTGTTGACGGTAGAAGACTTCGGTGATACTGAACACAATTAAAACGAAGAGAGAAAGAAAGAAAAATACCCTGAATAATATTGGAATCACTATAAACGTAACTCTCTCTCTCTCTCTCTCTCTCTCTCTCTCTCTCTCTCTCTCTCTCTCAGTGAATGGTGTCTCTGTCTCTCTCTCTTGAGACAGACAGAGACACCATTCTCTCTCCCCCTCCCTCAATAAACATTCAAATAACAACCACAAAAAATGCACCACCACCATCACCACCACCACCACCACCACCACACCTCCACCACCACCACCACCACCACCACTACTACCACTACTACCACCACCACCACCACCACCACCACCACCACCACCACCACCACCACCACATCACCACCACATCACACCACCACCACCACCACCACCACCACCACCACACCACCACCACCACCACCACCTTTCCTAAGTATGTATTCCTGTGTATGTATTTATGTAAATCTACAAAACATTGTATTTTGTGCTTGCAAGAGAGGAGGAATAGCAAGGAGAGGAACAGAGAAATCAAGGCACTAAATGAGAGCAAGAGAGAGACAGAGAGGGAGTGTGGAAGGCAGAGGGAGAAAAAGAACATATGTCAAAGATTCATAACATTCATTTCCTTGTGAACATAACATGAGAGAGAGAGAGAGAGAGAGAGAGAGAGAGAGAGAGAGAGAGAGAGAGAGAGAGAGGAGAGAGAAGAAAAAAAACACAGAAAATAGCAAAGAAACAGCAAGAAAGAAAGAACAGACAAGAAAACAAGAAAAAGAGGACAGGGAGAGACATGAAAAACAACAATAATACAATGAGAATGAAAGAGAGAGAGAGTATACGAAAGAGGAAGACAGAATATGAAGAGAGAAGAAGAAGAAACAAGGAAAAGGGATAAACAAGGGGATGAGAAGAGGGGAGAGAAGTGAGAAAATGGGCAAGACGAGGAGAGGGGAGAGATGGAGAGATAGGAGAGGGGAAAAATGGGTAGGCTTAGTGTAAATGGGTGTATAGGCCTATGTTATGGGTTAGGCTGGATGGCAGCACGAATATTAATAAGTCACAACATCCATAAAAAATAAAACTTCCTTACTACCATAAAAAAAACTTCCTTACTGCCATAAAAAAACCTTCCTTACTGCCATACTACCATAAAAAAATTCCTTACTGCCATACTGCCATAAAAAAAATTCCTTACTCCCATATACTGCCATAAAAAACTTCCTTACTGCCATACTACCATAAAAAAAAACTTTAACCCGTCAACTGCGGATACCTGTGTGACAATATCGCTGTGTAGCCTACGCGGGACTTTTGCCAGAATTCTTATAGTCACTAAACAAACTTGAATGTATATCAATGTATTCGCCATATATTTGTGCAACCGCTAAAAATTTTGTTTTTTGCTAAAGTCTTGTGGTTATTCTATGATTGTACTTGCAATATGAAGAGCGTTGAGGTTTATGGAATCCATGGTACAGCTCGTTCACAGAAAACAGGCCGCAGGGGTCTTCCTCTCTAATCTCTCTGCCCGCGATAGGGAGAGACCTGTCAGCACCTTCACCTTCCATGCTGGTCACTGGGTCACTGAGCCTATGTGTGACCCCTGGGTCATTCTCAGGTAAAGTAGAGTTGCCAGATTTCACCGGCCGAAAAATTTGCCCACCTTTTTGAATTTGGCGGCCGCCCAATGGGGAGTTTTCAAAGCTAAGCCGCCAGATGTCTCTCGCGCATCTCACATCCACTGCCCTTTGAGCGTGAATGATCAATCATTTACCGTAAATTCCCTGTACTTTTTCGGGACATATCAGAATTACCCTTCAATACAACAACTGAAACAGTTCTTAATAAAAAATGTAGTTTATTATTTCATTTGTCTGCAGTGGATGAAAATATTGGCAAAACAATTGAATACTTGAAAACTCAATCTTTAAAAATCGTCTTTTCATGAAAATACGCAAGTTGAAGCAGAATGAGGCTTCAGGAAATATCTACTTGTATGTAAACATTCACTGAGTACCTATTTTGGGTGTATATGTCTCTCTTACGACGAACATTTAACCAAGACAAAGTGTGGCGTTCAGCATCTCCACAGAAACCATCCCGCTGGCAGGATCTGCTATCACCCACTTTCCTGTTGACACGACACGGGGATGGACAGCTCAGCCGCCGCTCCCTTACCTCACTGCCCATATCTCTGATACTCCTAACTTCTCAATACCAGAGGCTGTCATCCTATAACTATCATCATCCGCTTATCTCATCACACTCTCTATCCTCTACTGGAATATTCGTGGCATCCGCTCCCACATGCCGTTTCCCACATAAAGGAGAGTCTCCTTATTTCACCTGCTTTGTGAAATTCCCCCTATTTGTGTATAGTCCCCCTGCTTTGACTGTGACTTTGTGTTGTTGGAGCGGATCGGAGTGGCGCGTGTAGTTACGTGACAGACGTGCATCCACTATTGTACTGTGGGTAGTAGTAGTTTGCGTAATAAAGCCGTGCACAGCAGTAAAAGTCTCCTTGCAGTCCTTCTCGTCTCCTCCATAGCCCTGAGCCGTTAGTGTGTGACGAAGTTTGAGAGGGGTGGGTTGCCCACCCCCACCTCCTTCGTTACAATAGGATAAACCAGAGGACATAAGGTATTCAGAGAGAAGGGTTGGTTGATTGATTCAGAGGGAAGGACATTGAGGTGGATCGAGGGGGCGGCGGAGCTCTCGCATGTAAACAAACGCTTTCAACTGTCTTCCATCCCGTACTGTTCTCGAGTTGCCAAGCACTTAAAATTACTTCTTGGTTAAATGTTCGCCGCAAGACAGACAGACACACCCAAAATAGGTACTCAGTGAATGCTTACATACAGTTAGATATTTCCTGAAGCCTCATTCTGCTTGAACTTGCGTTTATTCATGAAAAGACGCTTTTAAAAAATTGAGTTTTCAAGTATTCAATTGTTTTGCCAATATTTTTACCAAGTGCTCACAAATAAAATGATAAACTACATTTTTTATTAGGAACTGTTTCAGCTGTTGTATTGAAGGGTAATTCTGATATGTCCCGAAAAAGTACAAGGAATTTACGGTAAATGATAGATCACTGCCTCAAAGGGCAGTGGATGTGACAGCGCGAGAAACAGGCTTGAGCGTGAGCTTATTAGAAAACTCCCCATTGGGCATACTCGCGTTTTCTTAAGCGGCTATCACACGGTGCGTTTCGTCGGACTGTTTCGTCGAACTTGCCATTTGGTTGGACTGTTTGGTCGAACTAAGAGGGTCATTTCGCCGAACATGTTCGATGAAATGGTTTTGTGAAATAGTACAAAATGTTGCACATTTCGTCGAACATACTCTGCGGTCAAAATAAGTCTATACTTTTTCTGTAAGTTATAAATAGTGTTAGCAATTATTAAGCATTGAAATGAACACCATCATATAATACGTTACAGTAAAATGAATACATATCAGTCTATATTATATAGATGATAGATTTTCAGAAATATGAAGTTGATTTGATGTTTGTGTTTACATTTTGCGGTAAAATGATTACTAGTAGAATTATAGAATATGAGATCTGAGAAGATAACGGGGAGAGAATGGAAATGATGTGTGTGGTTTTGACTGAAATGGGATGTGAAATGAATGAGGTGGTTGAAAGGACAGGAAGAGAATGGATATTATTGCTGCTGGGACATGTGTGGTGAGACAAGGGGCGGATGATTGAGACAGTGAAAGAGTTTGGAAAGAATGTGCTGTATGGCAAATAGACAATAAAACTGCAGGCTTGTATGTAGTTTTGTTTTCTTCTGTTTCCCTTTTGTGTGTTTTTTTTTATCCTACAGGAGCAGCCGGTTCAAAGGCCTGGCCTATGAAGAAAAGGCCACCTGTAATATCAAAATCAGGTAAAAATGGACAAGGACTGCGCGGTCCTTTTCAGAGACACTGACTACATATGGTATTATTTTACACTAGGACCGAAATTCCCTACACAATTTGGCGTGTGGTTTCTGTTTACCTTATTGGATTCTAGGAAACATTATCTCTATGAGCTTCCATTGCAAATCATTACTTTTGGAGATAATGCCATGTTTTTCATGGCATTATGACAATTCCAGCAAATTGTCATAGGGAGGCGAGACAAGAGTTTACGTCCGCCACACTCTTCTTCCTCTTGTGACCTGCATCGCCCCGATCTGTTCTTTCCTTGCCTCGGACACTTTTTTAATGCAGATTTGGCTTTAGTTAGGAGGTTAAAGCGTGGGACTAGGTTAGGCTAGGTTAGATTAGCGAGTCTAAAGGTGGGGTTAGGTTAGTTTAATTTTCATATCTCATATACACTCCTTCCTATTAAAAATGTCTTATATCTCCGAAAGTAGTGATTTGCGACGGAAGTTCATAAAGAAAATGTTTCTTAGAATCTATCAAGGTGAACAGAAACCACACTCCCAATTGTGTAGGTAATTTCGGTCCTAGTGTAAACATTTACCCTACATTTACCTGGCCAGAAATAGTTGCTTTTTCAGATGGAGATATTTTTATGGTATTATTTTACGATGGCACCAAACTTCCCTACACAATTGGGAGCATGGTTTTTGTTTACCTTATTGTATTCTAAGAGACATTTTCTCCTTGAGCTTTCCGTCGCAAATCAATAGTTTCGGAGATATAGAACATTTTAGGTGGGGGTAGGAATATGTCTCATTGTTTACAAAATACCTACCTCTTCCTCTTCTTGTGACCTGCATCGCTTTTGTTTGGTATTTTATTAAACTTTTATAATTGGACCCAGTTAGGTTAAAGGTTAGGTAAGGTAAGGTAAGGTTAGGTTAGGTTAGGTTAGGTTAGGTTAGGTTAGGTTAGGTTAGGTTAGGTTAGGTTAGGTTAGGTTAGGTTCAGGTTAGGTTAGGTTAGGTTAGGTAAGGTAGCCACGGGTGCGCCTCCGAAAGTAAAGCAATGCAGGTCACAAGAAGAGGAAGAGGGAGGCATTTTGTAAACAAGGAAACTTATTCTTCCTCCCACCTAAAATGTTCATATCTCCGAAACTATTGATTTGCGACGGAAAGCTCAAGGAGAAAATGTCTCTTAGAATACAATAAGGTAAACAAAAACCATACTCCCAATTGTGTAGGGAAGTTTGGTGCCATCGTAAAAATTTACCTTTTTTATTTTCCGGAAACCTGTTAAAAAGTTTTTTTTCTTCCACCAAATCCTAGGGTCACTTTTTCATTGATAACAATGTATCTCCATCAGAAAAAGCTGTAAAACTTGGCCAGGAAATAATAGTCAGTGTCTCAGACACCAGGGAAGTGACGGAATTGTACGAAAGCAACTGTGCCCCGCCCCGCAGGTTCTAACGGGAGGGGTTCCGACCCCTTCGATCCCCTGACGAGAATATTAACATAACCGAAACTGAAAGTAATCGTCCAGACCCATTTTTTCTTTGCATAATTATGTTGAATATTCATTCAAAATACCTAATCCCCAAAAAATTATTCATTTTCACGCCTTATTTCCCTAAAAACATGACTTTTGTAAAAAGCGCGGGAAAAACAACAGCCACATTCCAGCCGTGGCGCGAAACTTGCTGGCGACGACACAAGAGGTAAGCCTCCCAGCCCCGCCCGACACAGACACACGGAGACTCTGAGAAAAATGTAGTACTTGGGGAATTTTGGGTGCTTCTGGTATATTTTTTGTGCGACACGGCACATACTTGCATCCTGCATGGGCACGGCAAGAAAGCCGTGCCATTCCCGAGAGCTTAGCGCCCATTCACAACCCACACGGCGACGATATATGTGTGCAGACCTTTGGAGCGACGGGGAGCGGCTGGTATTAGCCAGGGTACTGCAGCCCTCTCATCTCGGTGGCCTTGCTACTACCCGCCGCTCCCCGCCGCTTGCCGCCGCTGCACACATCTGCACACATATATCGTCGCCCCACAGTTTGCAAATGGGTGCTAAGCTCTCGATAAAGGCACAGCCCCCACGCTGCACCCACACAGGATGCAAGTACATGCCACATCGCACAAAAAATATATCAGAAACACCCAAAATTCCCCAAGTACTACTTTTTTCTCAGAGTCTCCGCGCATATGTATCAGGCGGTGCTGGGAGGCTCCCTGTTGTGACGTCGCCGACCCATGGTGCGTCGTCTGCTGATAAACAGTTGTGTTTTGAGAGCACGGGGAATTTACAGATTTTGAATGCGGATCATTTAAAAACGGGTGACTGGATGCAAAATGTGAGAACATATTGTTGATATACTCGATCATGGCTATATTTTGACTGCATTAAATCAGGAATGATGAAATGGTCTGGACGATTACTTTAACCTAACCTCCTAAGGGATGGGGGTGGGTGGGAGGGAGGTCGGGGTGTGTCTATGCATTATTAGACAACTCTTATAATTTCTTCAATATATATATATATATATATATATATATATATATATATAATATATATATATATATATATATATATATATATATTGAAGAAATTATAAGAGTTGTCTAATAATGCATAGACACACCCCGACCTCCCTCCCACCCACCCCCATCCCTTAGGAGGTTAGGTTAAGTTTCGGTTATGTATATATATATATATATATATTTTAAAGGTTACGCATGCAGAAATGGATTAATACTGCACATTATACTAAGCAAAAAATAATCTGTTAAGTGGTAACGGCGGTAGCGATCGACCGCGCAGTTTTCGTCCACTATAACCCATTTAGCCCACATGAACGCTTCTTCATATGTCGCTGTTCTCTTCTAACAATCACCTCCTCCCTTTTCATCACCAGTAGCTACGTATATATATGCCCCTAAAGTTAAAAATTAACAACAAATCTCCGCGCCTCCCACTGTCATCGCTTTCATCTTTGTTTGTTATTGTTGGGTGAAGCGGTTGGCTCAACCGTGTGCTAGATGTGTTGTCAGTGTTCGACGAACAGGTCCAACCAAATACAAGTTTGGTTCGACGAAACAGTCCGACGAAATGCCTCGTGTGATACCCGCTTTAGTGAGGGACCAAATGGGCATAGCCGCGCTTTCCGGGTTAAATGTTATGAAAAATGTTATGGGTTAGGCCAAAGTAACTAAGAACAAGTGAGCCCACTTCGTATGTGAATAGAAAACTCTGGCAACTCGGGTCCAGTAGTGAGAGAGTGGTTGTGAGTGTCCCGTTGCAGCCACCTGAGGTCACAGCACACTGCACTCACTGTTCTCCAAAGGCCGAATACTTGTGCTATTTTTGGATGCCCCTCACTTCTCTCTCCCCCCCTCGCTCTCCACCGCTTTCTCCTTCCCTCTCTCTCAGAGCCAAGAGTCAGCCTAGCAACTGGCATCCAGCTCCTCCCGCTACCTCACTATTGGACCCGAGTGAACAGATATGTCTTTTCCTATACGAAGTGGGCTTTAATTAATTAATTAACACATAAAAATAAAATTATAATAATAATAAGTAAAATAAAATATATCACCAAAAACAAAGGTAACATATGTATAATTTTTTTTATATTAATATGTATGTAATGTACAGAGCGAGAGAGAAAAAAAAAATCAAAGAATATAAGCAAACAGACGAATATGACAGACAACCATCTCTCTCTCTCTCTCTCTCTCTCTCTCTCTCTCTCTCTCTCTCTCTCTCTCTCTCTCTCTCTCTCTCTCTCTCTCTCTCTCTCTCTCCACTCCTATGCAACACAGTACAATCTTTACAAAACACAAGGGAAGCAAAATTGGACTCACACTAAAAGAACAAGAAAAGAAATCAATTTGCAGTCAGACGAGAGAGAGAGATCGAGAGAAAGAGAATGATAAACAGAGAGAGAGAAAGAGAATGATAAACAGAGAGAGAAAGAATGATAAACAGAGAGAGAGAGAGAGAGAGAGAGAGAGAGAGAAACATACTTAGACAGACATAAAGAGAATGATAAACAGAGAGAGAGAGAGAGAGAGAGAGATGAATGGAATGGAATGGAATGATTTATTGTTGGATATACAACAAGGGTGGGAGGTCGGTGCCAGCCGGCCTCCCCCCAGGCAGTGTACATAATATATAAATATGAGTTACAAGTTGCAAGTTATGGGTATCAGGG
>JACEEZ010023855.1:112973-215473 GCA_016584305.1 Chionoecetes opilio | reverse complement strand
ACCACCTCCATCGCTTACTCTCACCTGGCACTTCCACTCCAACAGCTCTCCCCAATGCCTCACCACCTTCTCTCCTCTTCACGTGCCCAAACCACCTCCATCTCCTTACTCTCACCTGGCACTTCCACTCCAACAGCTCTCCCCAATGCCTCGCCACCTTCTCTCCTCTTCACGTGCCCAAACCACCTCCATCGCCTTATTAATTTAAGGTAAGGTTACACTAGCCATAGCATGCTCTGGACTCCAGTAATTCAGCTGGATAAACAAGGACATTATTCACTTAAGAAGCAGATACATACCAGAGTATTACAGGTTACACCCAAATCACTCTAAATTTACAATGCTGATGCAGAGCAAAAATGTAATATTATTAACAAATTTAGCACAATTTGTAAATGTTTTGATTAAGCTGTTTAGATGATGTTTTTGTTATGAATGTGTACATATATTACACAGGAGCTGTGCTCCATACTTTTTATAAAGTCTGAGCAAATAAATATATTATATTCTATATTCTATTCTATTCTATTCTATTCACACACACAAACGCACCACACACACACACACACACGCACACACACTATATATATCATCTGGACGCGTACAGCCTGAAAAACACAAACCTAGGAGAGGAAATACTGTCTGGATACAAACCATAATCCAGGGATCATAAAACGCATACACACGCACTCTCTTTCTCTATTTTCTTTCTCTTCTCTCTCCTTTCTCTCTCTATTTTCTTTCTCTCTCTCTCCATCTCTTCTCTCTTCCTTCTCTCTCTCTCTCTCTCTCTCTCTCTCTCTCTCTCTCTCTCTCTCTCTCTCTCTCTCTCTCTCTCTCTCTCTCTCTCTCTCTCTCTCTCTTATATCTCCTCTCTTTCTCTCATATCCTCTCTCTTTCTCTTATCTCCTCTCTCTTTCTCTTATCTCCTCCCTCTTTCTCTTATCTCCTCTCTCTCTGATCTCCTCTCTCTATCTCATCTCCTCTCCTCTCTTCTCCTCTTTATATCATCTCCTCGCTCTCTCTCTTTCTCTCTCTCTCTCCCTCTCTCGCAAATCACCAACATTGTGTAAGCGATGGCAGAGTGGTCATTGCCTGCATATGGTATGTTCGGGGTGCAGAGTTCGATCCCCGAGGAGTGCCAAAATCAACTTAAAACATTTCTGCACCGTCGAGTGGCCTAAGAAAACCCACATGCTGCTCCCATTCACTCTACCTTCGAGTGCATCGGAGGACACAGGGGGGCGGCATGAGCCTCTAATCACAGGCGTCACTATAAGAATCCTACCTGCGGCCTATCATCACAGCCCTGGAGGTCACTGCCTACAGGCTCTATAGGCTGAAATGTAACGAAAAAACAATGGAAATCAACACTCACCACGTTCCTCCCTTCCTTCCGTCCTTCCTTACGAATCGTCAAGACACTTTCTTCTTATCTGCTGGAGAAAGAATAATAAAATGACTGAAATAATGCAGCTCCTTTTATGAATACATGAAGGAGAGGTGAAGAGAAAGGAGTAACTTAAACTTAACCCCTTGAGGCCCAGAACGTAATTTCCATTGTAATATGGGCACCATTAGACAATTTTTAGTGAATATAAACAATATTTTATTGTTTATTGCACCTGTTTAGTATCCTTGTCAACTAACTAATTTGGTATATTAAGTTAGTTTTTGTAATTTTATAGCTCGACAACATACATTTTTTTATAGCAAAGGAAAGATCTGGGCGTCGCCGACTGCCCTGGCGTGGCAGTCGGCGGGCAGCCTGTCGCCATTTCGGGTAACTGTAAGTGTGTTTGTGTGTGTGCCAGTGTGTGTGTGTGTGTGTGTGTGTGTGTGAATTTTTGTACATACAGTATATAAGATATACTAGTTTTATAAGTATTTTGACAATCGCATGGGTGGCTTAAATAGGGATTAATAATACTAATACTGAAAATACAAATACTGATCGTTGTATTGAAGTAATGATTAATCTAGCAATGCCTATCATATTTTTATGTCTTGTAGTAAGTTTTGTCTAATTTGTGGTTTTTAAGGAATATCTGGAAGTATCATGTCATTGTGAATTGGCTGAAATAGGGACTTCTAATCATTGTAACTGAGAAGTGACTCCAGATTCGTGTTCAGCATGCCCGATAACTGTTAGGAACTAATTTTCAATCAAATCTATTTAAAAAAAAGTATTGCAAATTTTGCAAGGGATATAGACCGCACGCTATAGTAGCACCAAATAATGGCTATAGCAAAATATATTCGTAACACTGCGAGCAAGGTGTGACCATCCCGGTGTGTATTCCATTATGTGTGTGTGTGTGTGTGTGTGTTGTGTGTGTGTGTGTATTCATCTAGTTGTATTCATCTAGTTGTATTTTACAGGGCCTGAGCAACGCTCGTATGGCCCCGTCTCCATCTATAATAATATAAGCGAAAGTGTGTGTGTGTGTGTGTGTGTGTGTGTGTGTGTGTGTGTGTGTGTGTGTGTGTGTGTGTGTGTGTGTGTGTGTTTCCGCGATAGGTGCCGCCCCCTGTGGCGGAATCCCACCATAGGTCACAGTTTTGGAATCAGGTTGACCAGGGGAAGGTTTTAAGCCCACTTATAGGATGATCCGATCACTTTCTTTTTTTTCCAGCCTATTAGCGAGAACTGTGAAGAAAAAAAAGTGGGTTGCGAGAATTGAGGAAACCTTGATGTAGGGTGATGGGTAATAGGTGAGTGAATGGGTGGGGTGATGGGTAATGGGTGTGGGGTGATGGGTGAGTGAATGGGTGGGGGGTGATGGGTGATGGGTGAGGGAATAGGTGGGGGGTGATGGGTAATGGGTGAGTGAATGGGTGTGTGGTGATGGGTAATGGGTGAGTGAATGGGTGTGTCGTGATGGGTAATGGGTGAGTGAATGGGTGGGGGGTGATGGGTAATGGGTGAGTGAATGGGTAGGGGGTGATGGGTAATGGGTGAGTGAATGGGTGGGGGGAATACATACATTTCAGGAAAGTTAGAAGGGGCTATCTGGAGAGTCTGTGTTTGGTGGGTCGAGGTGGTGGGTAATGGGTCTATCTGGAGAGTCTGTGTTTGGTGGGCCTTCGGCCCACCAAACACAGACTTCACATAGAAAAATCAACATCACTGCCCAAGTATATGAGGCTTGAAGATTTCAAATAAATCCTTACCTCAAGTAGAGTAAACGGGTCCATTAACCTGTGTCCCATATGGCGGGTGGACAAAGTGAACTGATGATCACTTGACCTCAGTACCAATCGCTTCAGTACCAAATGACCTGCACCCCCCACAGAGATACCTGTAGTGGACGCACATATTATATAGGGCCCACTGTTGATGGGTGTGGGTGGCGAGCGAAGCGAGCCTACTCAGCTGGGGGGTCCGGGGGGACGCTGTAACCCCCCCCCCCTCATTTTTTTTGCCGTTTTGATCAATTTTAGGTGCATTTTGGGGCCTCATAGGGCCTTATAAGGGGCCTCATAGGGGCCCCTAGGGGGGCCCTTATAGGGGCCCACACATGCCTGGAGGCTTATAATGCCCGGTTCACACTTCACGTTTTTGCTACGTGCGTCTTGTTATCGTGACGTCACCGTGACGTCACGATGACGTTACCTCGTCTCACTCCCGCTCGCTCTTATCAGAAAACATTGCAGTATAAAACCGCCTTGCTTTCCTTACTTCCTCCCTTTGGTACCCCATGACACACCTATTACTCTCTTCACTATATCCCCCTTCACTCCCTGCCCTACCTATATAGCGCTACAATCCCTGTCAACAGGCTATTGCAACGGTTACAAGTGGATTCTGTATAGCGGGGGCCACAGGTGTTGCCATATCGCAGTCGTGGCGCTATTTTTCAAGTCACTAATAATTACTACCTATTTCACGGCCTGTAGAGGGTGTTGGTGGCGTAGCGTGATGCTGTAGGAAGGATGGTATATAGTAGCTACTAGAGGGGCACGTGAGAGGGTTAGAACTAGAGAACATGAGAAATAACGCAGGAAAATACACAAGAGGTAGTGATGGTGGTCGAGCTTAATTACATTCAAGCAGCGTGCCGCTGTTCCGCCTTCAAGCAGCGGGGCACAATATTTTCACATCATGTATGTCTTCCATTACTAATATTGTCTTCCAGAATCACTGATAATAAATATATTTTAAATCAGACCTTGGAAACAGCATTATTTTGATATTGCAAAACTTAGTTACGTATAATGTTCTATAAATTGTGGCACCACCGCTCATGCATTCTGGAGAAAGCCCGCCAAAAGAATTGGCGGCTCCGAATCTTGGAGCCTCGAGACGCACGTCTTTCATGGTCACACAAGCAGGAAGTGACGTCACGGTGACGTCACGATGACGTCACGTTGACAAGACGCACGTAGCAAATACGTGTAGTGTGAACCCCGCATACAGTGGACGCACGTGCGTCCAGTGCGTCCGCCTGTGGGCGCCCCTGATTAGGAGTGATAGGAGACGGTGAATGGGATAGAATACGAGGTGGATGGGGGAATCCTTACTGTGCTAGGACTGAATGGGAGTAATGATGAGAGAAGGAAAATAGTAGAAACAACAAAGGTGTTTTTAAAGCAGGCTTGGGAAAAAAAAATGCGAGGGAATGTAGAAGATGTATAGGAGGGTAGCTGATAGGAGGGACTTATGTCTGTGGATATACTGCCCTGTTGTGCCCTTCTCTCCCCACAGGTGGCAGGGAAAGAAAGGGCTACAGAGGGGCAAAGAAGGAAGATAAGTGTCAAGTTCGACCCCGAGCTTGACAGACGACCTACAAAGCGATAATAAGCAGAAAGGTCACAAGAAGAAGAAGGCCGCGGATGGTGCGTCACGCGGCAAAAGTTTAGTAAGTTTTTCGATTTTCATGATCGATGTCATTTGTTGCCTCTAATTCATAATTAATTGTGTTGTTGAATATGCCTGGAATGTGTAGGTAAGGTGCTGATTATCGAAATAAATATGTTCCTTTGAGAAGTCGGAAGAGATGAGCTGTGTATAGAAGCATCCAACCAGCAGGTCACTTCTTCCATTCTTTGTTTATGTTCAACACGTGCTGCCGGGGACGCTCTGTACAGCAGCCATCTGAGTGCAAGGGCGTAGCCAGAGGGGGGGCCAATGGGGCCATGGCCCCCCCCAATTCAACACATCTACTTTAGGAGTGTATGGTATAATTTAATCAATTTTACTATATTGAATATCATGCAAAAAACCAATAAATAACCCCCCATAAGGCTCAATATGCCCCCAATTAAGTCATATCTTAAAAAATATTCTCTGGGGGGCTTACAGCGCCTCCCAGACCCCCAGCTGATTAAGGCACCCACCCCTCAACCATCATTGGGAGGTGGCCCCCCCATTATTTTTCCTGGCTACGCCCTTGTCTGAGTGTACGCCCTTGTCTGAGTGTACACACAAACTGGGCATGACTGACAGCCCTCACTGCCCCTGGTGCCCCACACAACTGGACACACCTGAACACCTCCTGCACTGTCCTCGCCACCACTTCCACCGCATGGCACTCCTCCAATCACTATCAGCACTCCTCCGCAGACCAACTCAAGCTGACCTCCTGGGTGGCTCTCCAGACCCCGGCTTGGCCTTCAAAATCCTCAAGCACACCAGGACCTTCCTACACAAGTCAGGCCAACTGCACAGGATCTAACCTGCTGATACATCTGCATACTGCACCTTCGGGACACTAGAGGCTGTGGCACCACAGCCTGCACGGCCCCATCATACTCGCAACAACAACAACATCTGAGTGTACGTAATATCTACAGGAATAAAAGATTATTTCACTCATAATATGGATATATAACGTGTAGTATTGGTTAATATTCCGCAGGAGTTGGCGGTAAGGTGGCCACACGCAGGCCCGTAGCCAGGACTTGATATTTACCGTAGATAACACTAGTCGCCACCTGCACCAGTGTCGCCAGGCGCCATATATTACGAATTATAGCATCAGTACTGATTTGTATGTGCCACTGAAGATGATACACAGTAGTTTATATCATGACTGTATAATCTACCCTGTTTCAGCGTTGTTTTATACCTTGGCCTTGGTTTTATATACTGTATCTGCAAGTATAAACGGTTTCAAATTTTGTTACTCGTTTTTTTTTCGGGCGACGACGACGGCGGGAGGACACTCAGAACATAAACACTAGCTGGCGATCTTAGTGTAGGTCGCCACTCGGTTGATATTTTTGTAATTTGTTCATTTATAGCCATAATATGACACATGAAGACACAAAATGACACATACTCTCCAGATAGCTCCTTCTTACTTTCCTGAAATCATGGATGTAGAAATGTAAGTATTAACGCCACCAGACGTCTGTACATCTAAAAAAAACGTTGTCCTGGCGACTTTAGTGTTATCTACGGTAGGGGAGCTATTTCCATCGTATGGGGGGCTTTACTTTTTTATACTTTTCCTTCCACGTATATTTCTACTAGAATGTCTTTCGGTATACCTGTCTTTCTACTATACGAGTATCGGCTAATAGCTAGAACATGCCTGTCTGGATTAAAGTATTTTTCACCTTTTTACTGTTTCTATAATAGGTCAGAACGAGTGTGAAAGTAACAATAAAATGTGGTAACTTTCTAGAGTCCTTTCCCGCCCTTATTAGTGGGGTGTTTTTCTCCAGACCTTCACAGATCCCTTCAGATACCTGGGTGTTTTTCTCCAGACCTTCACAGATCCCTTCAGATACCTCTAAAACGTAATTATAAAATGGGGGAGAGATGCCCCCTTCAACCCCCCTTCTCCCCTATAGTACCCCCCCTGGACCCCCCAAAATAACATTACTAACCTAACCGGAATTATTCTAGTGTTTGCCCATACTCCCCCTCTCCCACAAAACAAGCTTGGGGACCGGAGGCAATGCGGGATATTTGGCTGGGGTACAAAATATGCGTCGCAACTACATAGCTTTTGAGTTAGGGGTGTTGAAAAAATTCCCTAGATCTAGGGAAAATCCATTAGATTTCTTCTGAAACTTCAGACGTAAACCTGACGATCCTCACATAATGATGACCGAAGTGTCGAGAACCCACCCAACCTCCCGTTGGGTAATTTGTTTAGGGTAGGTTGGATTTGGTTAGGTTAGGTTAAATTTGGTTTGGTTAGGTTAGGTTATCGGTGGGTCAAGCCCCCCACTAGGTTAGGTTAATTTTGGCTAGATTAGGTTAATTTTGGTTAGACAAATTTCTCTAGATATAAGGAAATTATCCTAGATCTAGGGAATTTTACCCCCCCCCCCCCCTCCTACACAACTCTTAAATTACGTGTTTCCGACGCATAATTTGTTCCCCACCCGAAAACCCCGCATTCCCACAGGTCCCCAAACTTGTTTGGTGGAAGTGGGAGAGTATGGGCAAACACTAGAAATTTACCACCTAACCTAACCTTACCAATAACCTCCTAGTGAGACCTAATTGCGGGAAAGAACTAGAATTTTACACCAGGTTAGGTTAGGTTAGTAATATTTTTGGGGGGTGATCTCGCTAGGAGGTTATTAGTGAATTTTTTTAGGTTTTGGTGAAGTTAGGTTAGGTTATAGTGAGGTTAGATTAGTAATATTAACCATAATTGATTTTTAAAGGAGTCCAGGGGGGTCGTTTAGAGGGGAGGAGAGTTTGAAGGGGACATCTCTCCCCCACTATATAATTACGTTTTAGAGGTATCTGAAGGTTGGAGAAAAACTTGAAAATAAATTATGGTTAGTATTACTAATCTAACCTCACTATAACCTAACCTAACTTCACCAAAACCTAAAATAACCTACTAATAACCTCCTAGCGAAATCACCCCAAAAAATTATTACTAACCTAACCTAACCTGGTATAAAATTCTAGTTCTTTCCCGCAATTAGGTCTCGCTAGGAGGTTATTGGTAAGGTTAGGTTAGTAATGTTATTTTGGGGGGTCCAGGGTGGGTACTATAGGGGAGAAGGGGGGTTGAAGGGGGCATCTCTCCCCCATTTTATAATTACGTTTTAGAGGTATTTGAAAGGATCTGTGAAGGTCTGGAGGAAAAAAACCCACTAATAAGGGCGGGAAAGGACTCTAGAATTTTACCTTAGAAACTTGTTGTCACTTTTTTGAATTGCACAAAACACTTTTTTGAGGTTTGCAGTTTGCACAGGAAAAAAGGGTATTAGTTCGGTAGTGGGCTTTCAAAAGGCCAAGGATTCTTGCCCACATCATCGTGTAGATTTCTTCATTCTGAGTATTTTGAGACCCATTTGCCATGCCGCAATAGTGGTGTTACGTTGTACTTACTACCGAAAATCTACAGTTATTTCGGTAAATTTCCAGATGAACACCGAACTTCCTTTGGTGGACCAAACTATTTTTTTCTGGTAAGTTTCGATGTTTTGAATTAATCGGCTAACTGTTTCTGTCGCAAATCACTTTTTTTTATATTTCTTTGTTTGCAATAAAAATGACAAAAAAAAAAAATATTGAACCTAACCGAACCAATACCCAACCTAACCTTTACCTAACATAACCTATACCTAACCTAACTTTTACCTATCAAAGCAAAAAAACAAAAAAAATTGATTTGTGACGGAAATGGTTAGCAGATTAATTCAAAACACACTAAAACTCACCAGAAAATATAGTTTCGTCCACCAAAGTGAATTCGGGTGTTCATCTGTAAAAAATACCGTTATTTCAGCCAGAAACGGCTAAGTTAGCTTAAATCAGATTAGGTTAGAGGTGGGGTTTGGTTTAGTAACAGATGATATCAAGAGAAAAGAACATTTTCAATACTATAGCCGTGTTTTTGTCTTCCAAGCACCGTCTTGAATACGAAGACCGTTTTTTGTCGTGCTTGAAAAAGGATTGGTTTCTGCGACAAAAACACAACAAGCTTGGTAGGAGCCGAAATAATAATCAATGCAAAACATTGCAAACAATATCACAAAGTAGTATAACGCACATTTCAGCAAGTGTTATTGGATTGGGATTCATAATCCAAGACGGTGCTTGGACGACAAAAACACGGCTTATGGCTGTGCGAAGCAGAGCAAGTTTTGCGGGCCGGGAGGGGCAGGGCAAGGCGGCACCCTCTAAACCTGTAAACAAAAATATATATCCGACAAAAACGAGTGCCTGATTCAACCAATACACATCAAAACTATTCAGAAAAAGTCTGAAAAACATCACATAACTATTAAGCGAAAAAAATCAAACTTGTCTGAAAATCTTGCAACAGTCTTTAAGTAAATTTTTAGCATTTGTAGTATTCTGGTTGGTGAATGTGATGCAGTACTTAATATCCTGGGGAAACTTAGAGAAGCTTGAATATATTGAGGTTAAAAGTTTATGGGCTGGCATGCCGGGTGCCACAACTCACCCCTTCTAATGTTACCCTGGCACTGGCCCTGGAGTGAAGAAGTGCAGTTGAGGAGTAGAAGTTAAAGTGACCAATGGGTTATAATAATAATGTGATATATTTAACATGATTAAATTAGTCTTGGTTAGGTTAGGTTAAATTAAATAATTTGAGGTAAATTTCTGGAAAACCACCGAATTCACTTTGGTGAAAGAATTTTTTTTTTTCTGGTAAGTTTTGATGTGGTTTGAATTAATCTGCCAACTGTTTTTGTCACAAATAAAGTTTTTTTTTTTTTTTTTTTTTTTTTCTCGACAAAAATGAGTAACAGAATAATACAAAATACACCAAAACTTACCAGAAAAAACTGTTTCGTCCTCATATATATATATATATATATATATATATATATATATATATATATATATATATATTATATATATATATATATATAAATATATATAGTCGACTCGATTTAACGGACTAAAAGGGGGGAGAAGTGGTCCGTTAACCTGTGGGCTGCGGCATGCCTTCCGGAAGCGCAATTTTAATAAGCATACAAAAACCGCGCCAACATTCGTAGAAGTCTACAAACGGTGTCACATACACGCCTTGATGTCAGCCCTCAATACCACACACCATCATCTGCCTAACTATGCTCTACGCTGGGATACCACTCCTTGGGTTTTTTTCCGAAGATCTTGGGATTTAGGCCCTGGCGTTGGGATATTTTTTGTCTATCTTGGGACTTTTGGAATGATTATTCAAGTATTTCTCCAGTAGTTTATCTCAAGGTACGGTACAACGGTACCTATGCTTACCTTGAGATAAACTACTGGAGAAATACTTGAATAATCCCTTCAAAATCTTGGGGAAAATCCCAAAGAGTGGCATCACTGACCCTACTTCAGTAGGCTCTCGCTAGCGGTTTGGTGCCATTCGCGCCAGACATTTCAACTCCCGACCACAACCACACCACAACCCCATACGTTTGGGTTAAAAATAGATATATTGCCATATGCGGATTTTTACTAACTTGACGTTGATGTGATTTTCATCCAATTCTGTAATGGTCACTGTTTCACTCACATTCCCGCACTGGCGGCACTAAAAGAAACTTTGTTCCCGCAGTTTTTTTAGTTCAAGCCGATTGTCCGTTACTGCGAGGGTATTTTCCCAAGGGTGTGAAAATATAGGAAAAACAGGAAAAATTGTGAAATAAATAAGAAATAATCACAAACACAACCAGACCAATTGGGGAGGCGGTAGCGGAGTGGTTAGCGTCTCCGACTGGCGTTCTCAGTGACCCGAGTTCGATCCCCGAAGAAACCCAAAACCTTTCTGCATCGTCGAGTGGCCTAAGAACACCCACATGCCCTGCCCATCAACTCTACCTTCGATTGCGAGTGCATCGGAGGACACAGGGGGGCGGCATGAGCCTCTAATCACAGGCATCACTATAAGAATTCTGCCTGCGCCACCACGGGCGAGGACCAACCATCATCAGAGCCCTCAAGTGAAGCCATCAAGTAGCCCTCCAGAGCCTACCATCCGAGCCCTGGGTCACCACTATAAGGTCACAAGGACATATGATTGCATTTGGATGGATACCATTCATATATATGAGTAAAGAGATGAAATACAAGCAAGGGACTCATCCACGTTTGGCAGCGCGGCCTTTGGCAGCAGCAGCAGCAGCATGAGCCGGCCCATGAAGCCCGTGAGGTGGATATCAACACCACTAGACCAAGAGAGATAGATGTCTTTGGTAATATTTAGTAGGGGAGCGAGAACCCCTTGAGGAATCCTATGATCCCTGGTGATATCCTATGGTGCTATCACAGGCGTGGGAGCTGACTGTCTTCAGGAAGGCACAGGTGAGGCGGATGACGGCGGGTTTTTACTCAAAAGTTTTGAGTGGCGGCGCCGCTGGAGCCGCCACCTCCGCCACTGTAGGTTTGGGCAGGCTTAAACTTCTTATTACTCGTTATTATACAACTTAGTGATTATGGTGAGATGTTATATATACGTGTCATTATCTAAATCAATGTAGCACCGTGTGTCACCTTAAATAATGGTGATTTAAAGATGTTATGATGGAGGTGACTGCTGGGGCAGTGAGTGACGGAGAGATTCTTGCCGCGGCCCCACCACCCCATAACACAAATATTCACTATTTCAACCCACACACACACCTTCTAACACCAAAACACTAGCAACACAGGCTCCTCCCTTATATATTTTACTATTTGATACATTAAAACTCCTTAAAACGCAAGCATTCCGAATAAAACGAGAATTAGTTTGAGATGACGGGGACAAGGCGGAGAGAGGCAGTCTGGCATGCCATTCTTGCCCGGAAATATGTCTCGCTGGCTTGTGATTGGTCGAGAAGTTTTAAAAACAGTTTATCATTGGCTGGTGACTGATGATGAGCTTGATGACATCATTTATGTTTTATGTTTAATTAATGTGCAGTTATGTTATTTTGTGTGCTATTTTCTCTTTCAGAATGGTTTTTCTACAGAATAGGTAGTACAGTGTAGGTAATATAGACGCTGTGTGTTTGTTGTGTTTGCTAGAGTTTATTTTAGCTTGAAAAACATGTCTTTTTTTTTTTTTTTTTTTTTTTCCTTTTATATTTGATGGGGTCCTGGAACCAAACCTATATTTTACCATTAGTTATGTGTTTCGTTATACGAGATTTTGCTTTACGAGTATGCCAGGTGGAACCTAACTGCTCGTATCTTTGGGACCTCCCTGTACTGATAAACTAGTCTATATGATAGTCCATAGACCACTATATCTCTTTGTCGGGCGCCCCGCAGGCCCCTATGCAGCCCCGCAATTCAAAACATTGTCTCGTGCACAGTCCAGGTATACAGTGGTCTATGGTATAATATATATATATATATATATATATATATATATATATATATATATATATATATATATATATATAACTATATATATATATATATATATATATATATATATATATATATATATATATATAATATATATATACTAGCCGCAAAGCCGCCCTCCGGGCGGACTTTTTGGCTAGCTCCTGCGGAGGGCTATTGGTGGGCCTTCGGCCCACCACCTGTGTTTGGTGGGCCCAAGGCCCACCAAACACAGACTCTCCAGATAGCCCCTTATAACTTTCCTGAAATCATGGATGTAGGAATGTATGTATTCCCCCCACCCATTCACTCACCCATTACCCATCACCACACACCCATTCACTCACCCATTTACCCTTCCTACCCTCCCCCACCTATTCCCTCACCCATCACCCATCACCCCCCACCCATTCACTCACACCATTACCCATCACCCCACCCATTCACTCACCCATTACCCATCACCCTACATCAAGGTTTCCTCAATTCTCGCAACCCACTTTTTTTTCCACAATTCTCGCTAATAGGCTGCTAAAAAAAAAATCTCGCTAATAGGCTGCTAAAAAAAAAAAAGCTAAAAAAATATCGGATCATCCTATAAGTGGGCTTAAAACCTTCCCCTGCTCGACCCGGTTCCAAAAATGTGCCATATGATGGGATTGCGCCACGGGGGACGGAACCTGAAGCGGACACACACACACACACACACACACACACACACACTTTCGCTTATATTATTATAGATATATCTGTATAATATTATATATATATATATATATATAATATATATATATATATATATATATATATATATATATATATATAGCCAAATTCCCAACATCCGACCTCCAAACATCCGACTTGTCCAAACAACCGACTTTTTTCACCACCACATTGTGTCTTGTTTTGGCCATTTATTTTACTTAGTTTTTTTTTATAAAACATTGATTTGATGGCTTTATTTATGCATGAATTTTACTTTCGCGTATACCACTGGATCGGCCTTCAAGAGCTGCATCTTTTATGTTCTATACCATTTTGTCCTTACGTTTATGATTACTGTGATATCCGAACATCCGACTATTCCAATTATCCGACCTACCTTCGGTCCCCCCAAGGTCGGATAATTAATACTTAGCTGTATATATACATATATATATATATATATATATATATATATATATATATATATATATATATATATATATATATATATATATATACAAACCTAGATTTCCCGGACCTCCATTTCCCGGATATCGGATTTGCCGGACAAAATCAGAGGTCCGGGGATATGTCAGTCTCGGACAATTATTATTATTATTGTTATTATTATTATTTTTTTTTTTTTTTTTTTTTTTTTTTTTTAAACGTTGAAATGTCTGGTCCTGTTCGTAAATTGACAAAGTTGTCCGGCGGTCCGAGCGTCTCCTGTCACCCATGGTCAGTGTCCGTGCCTCCCGCCAGGTGGCAGCATGCTCAGCGGTCGTATTGTTTACATTTGGGCACACGACACTCACAGTTCACCTGCACCACCTCCGTCAGTCCCCTGACTCCCACTGCCCCTGGTGCAGGAACATCTCTGAGACTATTGAACACTTTCTGCTGCTTCCCGCCAGGTGGCAGCATGCTCAGCGGTCGTATTGTTTACATTTGTACACACGACACTCACGGTTCACCTGCACAACCTTCGTTAGTCCCCTGACCCCCACTGCCCCTGGTGCAGGAACGTCTCTTGAGACTATTGAACACTTTCTGCTGCCTCCCGCCAGGTGGCAGCATGCTCAGCGGTCGTATTGTTTACATTTGTACACACGACACTCACGGTTCACCTGCACAACCTTCGTTAGTCTCCTGCCCCCCACTGCCCCTGGTGCAGGAACGTCTCTTGAGACTATTGAACACTTTCTGCTGCCTCCCACCAGGTGGCAGCATGCTCAGCGGTCGTATTGTTTACAATGGGGCACACAACTCTCACGGTTCACCTGCACTGCCTTCATTAGTCCCCTGACCCCCACTGCCCTTGGTGCAGAAACGTCTCTTGAGACTATTGAACACTTTCTGCTGCCTCCCGCCAGGTGGCAGCATGCTCAGCTCTCGTATTGTTTATATTTGTACACACGACACTCACGGTTCACCTGCACAACCTTCGTTAGTCTCCTGACCCCCACTTCCCCTGGTGCAGGAACGTCTCTTGAGACTATTGAACACTTTCTGCTGCCTCCCGCCAGGTGGCAGCATGCTTAGCGGTCGTATTGTTTACAATGGGGCACACAACTCTCACGGTTCACCTGCACCGCCTCCGTTAGTCCCCTGACCCCCACTGCCCCTGGTGCAGGAACGTCTCTTGAGACAATTAACACTTTCTGCTGCCTCCCGCCAGGTGGCAGCATGCTCAGCGGTCGTATTGTTTACATTTGGGCACACAACTCTCACGGTTCACCTGCACCGCCTCCGTTATTCCCCTGACCCCCACTGCCCCTGGAGCAGGAACGTCTCTTGAGACTATTGAACACTTTCTGCTGCCTCCCGCCAGGTGGCAGCATGCTCAGCGGACGTAAAAGTCCGAGGCGGGGTAGTTGATATTGGCGGTTGCCGGACAGTATATACTAGAGTAGGATAAACGTCCGGGGGTGTGTAATGGCACCAGACTGTTGCGATTCCCGGACTTTTGCGGTTCCCGGACCAGTGCTCCCCCCTATTAGTCCGGGAAAACGAGGTATGTGTGTATATATATATATTATATATACATATGTATGTATATATTATATATTATATATATATATATATATATATATATATATATATATATATATATATATATTTATATTATATTTTATATATATATATATATATATATATATATATATATATATATATATATATATATATATATATATGCACCTCTCAATTTACGCGAGGGTTGTGTTCCTGGAGACCTCGCGTAAAGTAAGTTCCGTGTAATGTGAACATAATATTCCCATAATATACAGACAACCCTCTTTTTCCCGGACTAATAGGGGGGAGCACTGGTCCGGGAACTGCAAACATCCGGGAATCGCAAAAGTTCGAGGCCATTACCCACCCCCGGACGTTTATCCTAGTACTCTAGTATTTACTGTCCAGCAACCGCCAATATCAACTACCCCGCAGCGAACTTTTACGTCACTTTGTTGTTGTTTTTAAGGCTGCAAGGATCCCTTGGGGAACACTTTAAGCCCTGGTGTTGTCCTATGATTCTATCACAGGTGCTGTAGTTGACCTGTCTTCCTCAGGAAGGCACAGGTGAGGCGGATGACAGCGTGTTGCCAGGAGGGGTGGACGCCAACCGCCGCCAGCAGGGTGGGCAGGTCACAGGTGGCGACGTTCAGGGTGAGGAGTTGAGAGCGTAGCACTACACGGTGGGAGCGGACACTGTAGCAGAAAGTATTCAATAGTCTCAGAGACGTTCCTGCACCAGGGGCAGTGGGGGTCAGGCGACTGACGGAGGCGGTGCAGGTGAACGGTGAGTGTCGTGTGCTCAAATGTAAACAATACGACCGCTGAGCATACTGCCACCCTCGCTGCTGTATTGGTGGCGACGTTCAGGGTGAGGAGTTGAGAGCGTAGCACTACATGGTGGGAGTGGAAGCGTGGACACTGCAGCAGAAAGTATTCAATGGTCTCAGAGACGTTCCTGCACCAGGGGCAATGGGGGCCAGGGGACTGACAGAGGTGGCGCAGGTGAACCGTGAATGTGTTTTGCCCAAATGTAAACAATACGACCGCTGACCATGCTGCCACCTGGCAGGAGGCACGGACACTGACCAGGGGTGACAGGAGACGCTCGGACCACCGGACAACTTTGTCGATTTACGGACTGGACCAGGCATTTCTCCGGGACTCTGACATATCCCCGGACCTTGGATTTTGTCCAGCAAATCCGATATCCGGGAAAACGAGGGTTGTGTGTACGTACACATAGCTGTAAAATCTAAATGATTCATTCCAGGGGTAGCATCTTTTTCATTCTCTGCATCTCTGTTGGTCGTGCATAGGAAGACTTAGAACCAGAGAGTGGAGTTCCTGCCTTAACACTGGCATAAATTTTCTTCCCACATCAGTATCCGTACTTTCTCGTCGGTCCGCGAACGGTACCAGACGAGCCTCCAGTGCTGGGCTATACTGCCAGATGCCAGACTTCCAACACCCTACCAGACCAGGTGACCCTGAAGGATCGGGACACCTGGAACGGGAGCAGCGGTGGACCACCACGGCTGTGAGGCGGGCCTCTTAAACTATTCAAAGAATCCAAGAAAGGTCCATGGTCTTCACAATCACTGAAATGTTCTGGCCCTTATCGATGCTGTCGAAAACTTCCAGGTTCTGCTCGAGAGTTGGGGCTTTCCTAGTTTTCTTCGGTGCACTACCAGTGGGAGTACAGGCAGAAGGGCGCTTGGAAGCCATGTGGTCGAGGTGAGATGGTGGTGCGGGAGAGAGCAAGACTGACGTGTTTACACTGCGACAAGGGCACAGAGACTGAACCCCGGGTGACGCTGTGGGATAGAAGATGTGCGGGAAAGCAGGTGGCATCTGGTGGCCACTGTGAAACTGCACCAGATGCGCATATTTTTACTTGGAGCATACCGCATTATTCTAAATAAAAATTTAGAATTGAAAAATATGCTCCATTTTTCACATCGCGTTAATTCAAAGACCTGTAGTTTAAACTCGTGTAAAATGAGAGGTCCCTGTATACAGTAAACTCTCACTTTTGCGGACCTCGATATAACGAATTTCGGCTTTAACAAACTTTTTCTGCCAGTCCGATATACCGTAAATGGGGGCCTATAAGTCTACCCCAAGATTATTAGCTCAAGATTACGGCTTAGGCCTATACTTGCCGTATAAGTCGGCCCCCAAAATACGGTAGGCTACGGGTAGGCCAAAGCTTCAATGTGGACAGGCTACGGTACTGTATACAGTAACTTGTCCCAAAAACACATAGCACCCAGAGCTGGGCACTAAATACATTGAATGTATTTAAATACTAAATACTAAATACATGGGAGAAATGTATTTAAATACTAAATACTAAATACATTTCATGAATGTATTCAAATACTAAATACTAAATACATCAATTGTATTTACCGTATTTGCCGGCGCATAAGACGCAGTTTTTTTTCTAAGAAAGGGAATGCAAAATTCACCCTGCGTCTAATGCGGCCATATTACTAATGAGAGGTCGGGTAGAGAAAGCAGAATGGCCAGTGGTGTATTACTAAGGGGGTCTGGAGTGATCTGTGCTGAGCTGTAGACCACTGAACACAAATTTTTAACTGTGTTACTAATAATATCGACAATAATGCATAATACCAAGAAAAAGTTGGAGTTTAAGAGAAAACAAGAGGTGGGGCAACAAGGTGGCTGTTTCTGCTGCCAAGATGGTCGTCATATGTAAACATCACCCCCCTCCCACAGTCCCACTGCCGCTCTCCACTGTAAATGGATGGGAGACAGGGTAGGCGTTAATACCACCTCGATCCCTCAATCCTCACCCCTGTATCTCTATGTATAAGGAAATTGTAAACTGTAAATGGAATGAGTGCTAGTAAAAGGTTGCAACGGTACCAGTAGACGGGACAGAAGCCTTCCACACATTACACCAAGAGCCATCACGGCGCCACAACTTCATCTGTCCTCAAGGCCGAATCACACCATACCATCATGCCTTGACCTGTACCTTTCTGAGGAAGACCAATCAACCCTCGTGACTGTGATAGATTCTCAGGTGTAAACAATGGCGAATATCTTCGATCCCGTCATCGGTGCCCTTCAACAATAACAAAAAGGTAGAGATGGTTACCTTACAGTGTTACCTTAATATCTTGCTACATTTTTGTTATTGGGCAACAACCGATTTCGAGGCCGAAACTTAGTTTTCCTGAATAGTTTTGGTGTTTTGAATTAATTTGTCTCTAGTTTTTGTCAGAAATCAAGGTTTGTTTACATGTGGGGGTGGGGGGGGTGCCCGCCCGGACCCTCCAGGCCCGCCCCGCAAACATTGCTAAGCTTCACACTGCCATAGTATTGGTAATTTTCGTTTTATCTCTATATTTTCTTACTAAACCAAACCCCACCTCTAACCTAACCTAATCTGATTTAACCTAACTTAACTTTCTGGCTGAAATACCGGTAGATTTTCGGTAGTACATGTAATGCCATTAATATTCGATTGCGCCATGGGAAATGGGGCTCAAAATACACAGAATGAAGAAAGATACACGATAATGGAGGTACGATCCTAGGACTTTTGAAAGCCCACTACCGAAATAATACCATTATCTTTACTGCAAATTTTCCACATAGTCTAAACACATAGCAGAAAAGCAACAAAGGCATACTTACAACATTAAATCTAAGCTAAATGTCATAGGTAGATTATAATATTAGAATATCAATTCGTGGAGCATCCTGCAATAAATGATGACCGATTTTGGTTACCCTACACATTCTCTTTACATTTCAACTAGTATAATTTTTCATTCACATTCACTGCACTGTGAATATTGTATTTAGGTACATGCTCAAAATCATTTGTTTTCCCCTATAAAGCCTTTTTTTTAATAACTTAATAAATTTACGAAAAGTAAATGTCTTCAAAACACTAATAATTTTTTTTCTCAAAATCTATATATATAAATTTCAGAACTTGTCTGTCTGTGTCTGTCTGTGTGTCTGTTCGTTATAGACTCTGCTACAGATGGAATTTGTAAATCACGCACATATTTGCAATCCTCATGACCCAACGAAGAACATAAGCTATGTTTCGATGGCCGACCCTGGTGGGCGTGGCCAGCAAAAGCAACCTAAAAACGGCTGTGGCTTGGCTACAGATGGCCAAAACCCCACATGCCGCACATATTTGGAATCCTCATGACCCAGCGGAGAACATAGGCTATGTTTTGATGGGCGTGGCCGACCCTGGTGGACGTGGCCAGCAAAAATAACCTAAAAACGGCTGTGGGTCGGCTACAGATGGCCAAAACCCCACATGCCGTACATATTTGGAATCCTCATGATCCAGCGGAGAACATAGGCTAAGTTTCGATGGGTGTGGTCGACCCTGGTGGGCGTGGCCAGGAAAAACAATCTATAAACGGCTGTGGCTCGGCTACAGATGGCCAAAAACCCCCCATGCCACACATATTTGGAATCCTCATGACCCAGCGGAGAACATAGGCTATGTTTCGATGGACGTGGCCGACCCTGGTGGGCGTGGCCAGCAAAAACAACCTAAAAACGGCTGTGGCTGCTATAGTCTCTGCTGGAACATTTTCTCTAAAATTCATACTACAGAGAATGAACATTTTATGGGGATACTATTATTAACAAATCTGTGGGCCTGCACAGGAGCTAGGAGAAAGGTGCGGCACCCTTTCTGCTAGTATTTATATAAAATACGGGTGCGTCGTATGCAGAGGTGCGTCTTATGCGCCGGCAAATACGGTAAATACATTTTAAATATACACAAATTTTAACATGTCCGAAAAAAATGGATTTCCTTAGGATTTCCTTAGATTTGGGGTTTCCTTAGAAATTTCCTTCTCAGGCCTAAATTTCCTAAAAATAAGGAAATTTCCTTGAGAGCGGAAACACTGGTTCACTGTAACATCAGGATTGCCAGATAGTTGAGCAGGTTTATGGCCAAATTAACTGATAAAAAAGTATTTACATTTTTATATTATGCGTATTTAAATACTCATAAAAGTATTTAAATACTGTATTTAAATACATGACAACCACTGTATTTATAAATACATTTCTAAATACACAAATGTATTTAAATACTGCCCAGCTCTGATAACACCACACCACTTATATGAAGATATGAATCTTTACTATAGGTCCACCTCTTGTTTTCACTTGAAAAACACCATAGTCCCCTGATAGTACCGCTACATACTGTATATTATAGTAAAACACATAATGCCTAAGACTGGACTGCACTTACCGCGGTGTCCTCCGCCATTTGCATTCGCTAGTGTTTACACTTTGTGTATCAGCTATTTCCATCAGCTGTTGGGTGGAACTGCTGCTAAACGTCTTCTCCAGTTATCGCTTTTGCTCTGGAAGTGGTGCATATTGTAATTGTCTGACTGGAGTTACGGTAAGTGGTGTACAGCGATTGTTAGTAGTGCTGATCCACTTGTTTACCACTCGGTGCTAAAGGTTCGCATTTTATCCTTGCCGTATAAGTCGACCCCTAGTTATGGAGAGATTTTTTCAGGCTCAAAGAGTCGACTTATAGGCCGCCATTTACGGTATGCGGGGATTTACCGAATATTCGGTAAATGCGGGGTTTGGTTTGGTGGTGGGCCGGCCGAATATCTCTAAAATATAACGCATATAATATAAATATAATATAGATAATAACGCAGGTCGGACGGCGGCAGTGAAAACAAAGCTAACCTAACCTAACCGCAGCAGTGCGCGACAGCATGCCGATCAGTCTGGCTTTGTCGGCCCAAGTGTACACCTCCTCTCACATCCTCCCATGCTTTCATCACCGCATCCACAAGTTATCCACATATTGTATTAATTTCCCTGTATGAGTGTACTACAGTGGTCCCTCACGTTTGGCTATTTAATTAGTCTTGCCAAACCATCGGCAAAAGTTAATTTCACCAAACGTGAATACAGGAAAACCTCGTTTATCCGGCACCCTCGGGGGGGAGCGCATGCCGGATAACTCATTTTGCCATTGTTTTGAGAGTTACTCTTATGGAATCGCCCAAAATCCCAATATTTTTTTCTTTCTTTTCTTACATCACAAGGAACTAGCCAAGGGAACAACAAAAATGGGAAACACAAAGCCCGCTTAGTTGCCAGTCCCTATAAAGAAGACAGTAAGAGAATAAAATAAAAAAGAGGGGTGAGCCAATTTAGTTCGGGAGGTGTCTTGTTACTCTTCTTTTGAAAAGATGTTAGTCATAGGAAAGTGGAAAAATAGAAACAGGAAGAGAGTTCCAGAGTTTACCAGTGAAAGGGATTAAAGGGTTGCCAACCCTGCTTACCCTGCCAAATTTGAACTAAATTTCTGCAAATTTCCTCAATTTTTGAAATAATTATACCTAATTAATGCCTGGGTTATCCTGCTGAGTGCCCCTTTCTACCCCACACTCCTCGTCAGGATGGACAAGCCATTCCTCGTGTCGCACGCCAGCAGCACGAACACTCCTCTCTTTTTTCACAGGATCAGGACCACGGGCTCAAGCTAGCCCGTGGTCCTCCTGCTGGAGGCCGGGGGAAAAAAAAAAAAAAAAAAATGCTTGGGTCGATTATTGCCGTTGTTTTGAATGCCGGTTAAATGAGGTTCTCCTGTAGTACACTAGGGTCCCGCATAAGATGTGTTCGCATAGAGCGTTTCTGCTGTAAAACGAACGACCTAAAATATTAAAGTAATCGTCAAGACCCAATTTTTTTTTGCCTAATTATGTTGAATAACACCAAAATCAAAACACCTAATCCACCAAAAATAATTTATTTCCAGGCCTTATTTCCGTAAAAACACGACTTTTGTAAAAAGCGCGCAAAAAAAAATGTATTCCCTCCTACAGGGCTACGCATATTATTGATGACATCACGAGAGGAACGCTCCAATGTAAACAACACTTGTCTGCCTCTGTGAGACCTGTCAGCAAATGTTATGATGAGCGATTGTACTTCGGTGTCAGACAGTGAATCTGTCGCTGTGATAGATCTAGAGTACGATGCTCAATCTGAGACCGAACTAAATGACGCTGCTCGCGTATATGAGGAAAAAGAACATCAGATTGTGATGGGAGCCCAACCCTATATGTTTGAGCCAGAGTACGAGGTGGATGAACAGGTGTTAGCGGAGCCTGCTGAGGTTCAACACTACTACACACACAAACACTTCTACACACACACACAAACACTACTACACACACACAAATACTACTACACACACACACACAAACACTACTACACACACACACAAACACTACTACACACACACACACAAACACTACTACACACACACACAAACACTACTACGCACACACAAACACTACTACGCACACACACACAAACACTACTACACACACACACAAACACTACTACACACACACACAAACACTACTACACACACACACAAACACTACTACACACACACACACACAAACACTACTACACACAACACAACACTACACAACACACACACACACAACACTACTACACACACACAAACACACTACTACACACACACACCACACACACACCACACACCACACACCACCACACACACACCAACACTACTACACCACACACAAACACTACTACACACACACACACAAACACTACTACACACACACACAAATACTACACACACACACAACACTACAACACACACACACACACAAACCTACTACACCACACACACAAACACTACTACACACACACACACAACAACTCACACACACACACCAAACACTACTACACACACCACAAACACTACTACACACAAACACACACAAAACACTACTACACACACACAAACACTACACACCACCACAAACACTACTACAACACACACACACACACCCACACACACTACACACACACACACAACCACACACACACACACAAACTACTACACACACACACAAACACTACTACACACACACACAAACAAACACACACAACAACACACACAACAAACACTACTACACACACACACAACACACTACACACACACACACAAAACTACTACACACACACAAACACTACTACCACACAACAACACTACTACACACACACACAAACACTACTACCACCAAACAAACTACTAAACACACACCAACACTACTACACACACAAACACTACTACACACACCAAACCACACACAAACACAACACCTACTACACACCAAAACTACTACACAAACACTACTACACACACATACAAACACTACCACACACACACACAGCAGCGCGGGAAGAGTAGCCTTCCTTCCGTGATGTCACCGAGCCGTGGCGCATCGTCTGCCAGTTGCCAGCAGCGTTTTCGAAGCTCGGGGAATTTACAGATTTTGATTGCGGATTATTAAAAAACGGCTGACTGGATGCAAAAAGTGACAACATATTGTTGATACACTCGATAATGGCTATACTCTAACTACATCAAATCAGGAATAATGAAATGGTCTGGACGATTACTTTAACATTTAAAGACATTTTTTTTTTTTTTTTTTTTTTTTTTTTTTTTTAATACATAAAATTCCAAAATTTTCGTTAGGAACGAATGTGATCATATAGAACGATTCCGCCATCAAAGTAGGGCAAATCCGAGGAGTTCTCATATAGAGCACCGAAATATCGTACAGAACGAAGTCCCTGGCATGGGGTGAGGTGGGGCACGGCGGCGCCGTGTCGCCACGGAGGTGGGGTGAGGGTGGCATGAGGTGGGGAACAGCGACACGCAGTTCTCGTCCATTATTACCAAAAAAAATATTCATGTGAAGGATACATGTTGTGATCCATGCACAATATCGTCAGTTATCATAATTTATTGATGGCTTTCATTCGACGGTACACTTTTGTTGTTGTGGGTTTGTTTACAAGTTATCAGTTGTGAGCGTGCGAGCTCAGACCGATGTGACGATGAGTGACCTCCAAGATGCCTCGGAACCCATCGCCCCCTGTAGATAACCCCTATTAGATTTAAGGTAAGCAACAATATGCCTATTTCATCATTTCTATGCATAACTTATCATTTATATATTTTTTGATATGCATGGGTGTGAATGAGTATAAATGTACGGGTATGCACGGGAGGACCGATCAACCAATATCAATTTTTCCCATAGGTTATGTGTTTCACATAGAGCGAATTCAGATAAAACTACCTCGTTTATCGACCAATTTTTTGTTTAATATGGGACCCTAGTGTACTTTCAATGGAAAAATTATCCATTAGTCTTTGACGAAGCCCCAAGTTTACCCTTTTGAACTCAATTTTCATACTTTAACTGCATAAAAGCAAAGACATTATAAATGAAACATTAACAGCAATACAAAAGACAATAGATAATAAAAACAGACGTTATTTTCCCAGAATTTTTAGAGTTAGGCGCCGATGTAATGCATAATACGTACTAAAAAAAACTCGAGCTGAGTCAACAAGGTGGCGGTTGCTGCTGCCAAGATGGCCGTCAGATGTAAACATCAGCCTCTTCCCGCTGCCGCTTTCCACTGTAAACGTCTGATATCTCGGGTCTGCCACTTCACCTGGGATACCTTTCCCGTAGGCAAAACGCCTCAGTCCCACCACCATGGGTCTTACGCTCGGCCCCTCCTCCCCGCCCCCAGGATAAGAAAAACATCCCGCTTCCTGGATGTCTCCCTCCCCCTGCCGCCACTGCCCCACTCACCTGGGGGTGCCGCCACACAACACTCACGGCCCCCTGACGATGGCCTAGTCTTTGAGAGGGCATGATTCCCCTTTTGACCTCCTTTTTTTTGTACTTTAACGTTTAAAAGTAAGACATTCAGAACATTAACAGCATAAAAAAGAAAATAGAAAATAGATACCAGATTTTTATTTACCATAAATTACCGTATTTCCCGGCGCATAAGACGCATTTTTTTTTTCCCTTAAAAAGGACTAAAAAGTTCCCCCTGCGTCTAATGCACCTTTTAGCAATGATGGTCGGGCGGGAAAGCAAACACCGGGGGTGCATTACTAAAGGGGTTGGAGTGATCTGTGTTTAGAAGTGTTCACGGGCAAAATTTTGAACTGTGTTATAAACAGTAATGCATAATACTAAAAAAAGGTTGGAGTTTAAGATAAAAAAAAGAGCTGGGGAAAACAGATAGCGATTGTTGCTGCCAAGATGGCCGTGTGAGTAACATCACCCCCCCCCCGCTGCTGCTCTCCATTGAAAAACGTTTATATCTGGGGTCTGCCGCTTCACTGGAATACTTCACTGGGCCCACCCCCCCCTTTTGCACCTCCCAGGGGTCATTCCCCTTGACTCCTCCCCGCCCCCCTTGAAAAGACAAACTTTTCCCGCTTTTAGTTGTCACCTTAAACCCCCGCAGTCCCTCATTCGACTGGGGCCACAAATTTTTGACACAACAAAGGTTGGGAAGGGATGTAGAAGGGAGGCAAAAAATGGTGGGGGAAATTTTTTCGCTGGAATGAGTATTGTTGATAAAAGGAATAGTAAACAAAGAGCTGTTAAAATTTTATTTTAAAAAAGTGTGAGTGTGCAGGGATGTGTGGGGTTCTTGGGGGGACTTTTTTACACAAGGATGGAGAAAGGGCGTCGTGGCTTTGTAGTTTATTTGACAGCGAGTCAATGTACAACGTGGGGACAAGAGGTGCGCGGCGTGTGTGTCTCTGTGTGTCCTGTGGCTGACTGAATTACCTGGCTGGTGTTGCAGTTGTATCGGCGAGGACAAGTCAGGTCAGCGTCAGATCACCCTCTAATCCTGGTCCCAGGGTGGTGGCCTAAGCCGATGCAGGTGTGTGTGTGCGTGTGTGTGTTAGCGCCGCTACAGTGGTAAGCAAGGTGGGATAGGAGACAGCATAATCCTTTGCACCAACTCGACCCCTCAATCCTCACCCCTGTACCTCTACGGATAAGGAAACTATGAAAGAGTGCTTGTAAAAAGGGTGCAATGGTACCTGTAGACGGGACAAGTCTTCCACACGGTACATCAAGGCCAAGACCCATCACGGCGCCACACCGTCCGCTTCAAGGCCGAATCACACCATACCATCATAGTGACACGGCACCGTCTCATCACATCCGTTATAATTTCTTACATTCAAACAAATAGACGTGTTACACTAAATGGTGCGCAGCCGTCACGGCTCCAATACATCACCGTCCTGTCACATAACGGTTTCTGGGGAAGAATATTTTAACGTAAGGAGACTGTGCCGTGCTGATAATTGCCTGCCTTCAAGTTTTCTCAAGGCTTTATGTACCCAAAACAGTGTCTTTTAGAGTTCAACTCCTCTTCTTCATCCAACAGAAGTGCTATTAATGCAAATTTCTTCAACCATAGCCTCTGAGGCACCATGTCTGCTTAGAGGGTGAGCAGGAACTGCCGAAAATGACGGAACCGTGACGAATAGTGTGAATACAAGGCACGGCTGACGGAACGCTGCCGTGATTTCAGAGTGTGAACCAGCCTTCACCTGTACCTTCCTGAAGAAGACTAATCAACCCTCGCGACTGTGATAGATTCATAGGTGTAAACCAGGGCAAATATCGTCGATTCCGACAACGGTGCCTTTCAACAATGGGGAGTTTTCAAAGCTAAGCCGCCAGATGTCTCTCGCGCATCTCACATCCACTGCCCTTTGAGCGTGAATGATCTATCATTTACCGTAAACTCCCTGTACTTTTTCGGGACATATCAGAATTACCCTTCAATACAACAACTGAAACAGTTCTTAATAAAAAATGTAGTTTATCATTTTGTTTATCAGCACTGGAAGAAAAAATTGGCAAAACATAGAATACTTGAAAACTCAATTTCTTAAAATCGTCATTTCATGGAAACACTGCACGTTCAAGCTGAATGAAGCTTCAGGAAGTATGTACTTGTATGTAAGCTTTCACTGAGTACCTGTTTTGGGTGTATATGTCTCTCTTACGACGAACATTTAACCAAGAAGTAATTTAAGTAATTGGCACCTCAACGAACAGTCCTCTATCGAAGACAATACATGGGTCTTGTTTACTTGTTGTCTTGAAAAAGAGCGGGCTGCAGAAACGCATGCATCCGCCGTTATCTGCCTCACCTGTGCCTTCCTGAGGAGACAGGTCAACTACCACGCCTGTAATAGCATCATAGGACATCACCAGGGCTCATAGTGTTCCCCAAGGGATCCTCGCAGCCCTAAAACAAGAACAAAACAAGACTTCCCCCCAGCCGTGGATAAGAAGAAGTGACTGATATCAGATCCCGACATCGGGATGGTTTCTTCGGAGATGCTGAACGCCACACTATTTCTTGGTTAAATGTTCGTCGCAAAAGAGACAGACACATCCAAAACAGGTACTCGGCGAAAGCTTACATACAAGTACATACTTCCTGAAGCTTCATTCAGCTTGAACGTGCAGTGTTTCCATGAAATGACGATTTTAAGAAATTGAGTTTTCAAGTATTCTATGTTTTGCCAATATTTTCTTCAAGTGCTGAAAAACAAAATGATAAACTACATTTTTTATTAAGAACTGTTTTAGTTGTTGTATTGAAGGGTAATTCTGATATGTCCCGAAAAAGTACAGGAAATTTACGGTAAATGATAGATCATTCACGCTCAAAGGGCAGAGGATATGAGAGCGCGAGAAACAGGCTTGAGCGTGAGCTTATTAGAAAACTCCCCATTACAACAATAACAACAAGGTAAAGATGGTTACCGTAAGGCGACGTCACACTAGCACTTTTTCCGTCTATTTTTTTCAGCAACTTTCTAAAAACTAACAATCTTTTGACTGCAAGCCGTCACACACACACAATCGTTCGTCTGCACTACCAGTCAGCTGTTCCTTCGAATGTAAACAAACAAGGCTCCGACGCCAGGGCAGGCTATCGCTGGTATACACTTAATCATGTGTATTATCAATCGTAGACGACGAGCCAAACAAGCTAAAAAACGTGCATGGCTGGCTCGTCGCGAGAAAGAAAGCGTATATAAAGAAAGCAATATAGGCCGCCCGCTTCAAGACCTTCTTGGTGTACAAGTCATCTCTGTGGTCCCAGAGACAAGGGTGGCCTCGTATGCATTCAACGAGAATTTTTCTGAACTAAGTGTCCACAGCATTTCGTCTATAATTACAAGTTGAAGTCTTGAAGAGTGAGAAACGAGTTTTGAGTGTGTCTTGAAAAAGAAACACAACAATCGAGTCATGCGAGAAACTGTTGGCTGTTATATAAAACCGGCTTTTAAATGTATCTACATGTGCAATAGTCACTTGAATATTTTTAATACTTTCAAATGTATTGAATTATAATTTGCAAAAAATTACTGATTTATATCAAATATCTTTAAAGTAATCACTATGGATTTTGATTTGACTATGAAAGTCGTCTTCAACTTTCCATATGAAGACGATCATGATCGTTTGACTGAGTCAGACGGGAAAACTAGACAGAATGAGAAAAAACCAACGGAAATCGTAAAAATAGACCGAAAAAGTGATAGTGTGACGCCGCCTTTACAATGTTACCTAAATATCTTCGTAAATTTTTGTTATTGGGCAATCACCGATTTTGAAGCCGAAACTTAGTCCTCCTGAATAGTTTTGATGTGTTTTGAATTAATCTGGCTCTCGTTTTTGTCAGACATCAATGTTTGTTTACATGTGTGTGTGGGGGAGGAGGGGCAACCTGCCCCCTCCAGGTCCGCCCCACAAACATTGCTACGCTTCACACTGCCATATTATTGGTAATTTTCGCTTTTTCTCTATATCATCTGTTACTAAACCAAACTCCACCTCTAAACCTAACCAAATCTGATTTAACCTAACTTAACTTTCTGGCTGAAGTAACGGTAGATTTTCGGTACTACGTGTAATGCCATTATTATTCAATTGCGCCATGGGAAATGGGGTTCAAAATGCTCAGAATGAAGAAAGCTACACGATGGTGTAGATAAGAGTCATAGGACTTTTGAAAGCCCACTACCAAAATAATACCAATATCTATACTGCAAATTTTCCACTAAGTCTAAACACATAGCAGAAAAGCAACAAAGGCATACCTACAACATTAAATCTAATCTATATGTCATAGGTAGCAAAATATTAGAATATCAATTCGTGGGGGCATCCTGCAATATATTATGACCGATTTTGGTTACTCTGTCATTCCCTTGACATTTTAACTAGTATAGTTTTTCATTCACATTCACTGCACTGTGAATAATCTATTTAGGTACATGCTCATAATCATTTGCTTTCCCTTACAAAACTTTTTTTTAATAACTTGATCAATTTACTCAAAAAAAAAAAGCCATCAAAAACACAAATATTTTTCTTTCTCGAAACCTCCTTGTAAAATAGGGGTGCATCTTATGCAGAGGTGTGTCTTATGCGCCGGCAAATACGGTATTTAGAGTTTGGCCTGGTGAGACAAGTGAGTGTGGTGGTTGTGTAGGCGGTGGTGGTTGTGGCTGTGTGTTTACCTTTCCTGCACTCTCGTTTCACGACAGTGCAGTCATAGCACTAAGACACGTCATACTGGTGTTCATTTCTCCGTTTCAATATTTTTGTTATTTTTTATGATTTTTTGAAGAAGAAAAAAAATTACAAAAAAATTGAACAAAATTCACTTTTCATAGACATATAAAAAAAAAAAAATGGTTCTTTGAAGAGCAATGATTGTTCTTGCTCTTAGTTTTTGTTTCAATGCAATCAACCAAACACTGGATACTCCGTAGTGTAGGGGTAGCACGCTCGGTTCACAACCGAGAAGTTCCGGTTCGATCCCCGGGCGGAGCGGAAACAGTTGGGCTGTTTCCTTAAAAAACCCAGACCCTGTCCACCCAGCAGTGAATGGGTACCGGGTGTTAGCCGGGGGTTTGTGACCCGCCTCCCAGGGTGCTGGCTTCAGCCAACACCATAAGCACTAGCAGACAGCAGTGTTGTAGTCAAGACCAGACCCTCCGAGACCAAGACCAAGACCAAGACCAGACCCTTCGAGACCAAGACCAAGACCAGACCTTCCGAGACCAAGACCAAGAACCTCCGTGACCAAGACCAGACCCTCCGAAACAGACCAAGACCAAGAACAGGCATATAAAATTAATTTTTTTATAAATATGACTAAAATTGTAAACAATGAACATCTAGATCAAATATTTCTGCTTTCATTGCTTCGTTGGCATGAAGAAACAAACAGGAAAATAGCAATTTTTGCGGTTACGTTTTCCAAGCGAGCTAGCTAAACTGCTAAACCTGTGGTGTACGTGCACGAGGTGTGCGGGGATTGCATAGGCCTACACATATATGAAGTACACGTAGGTGAACAGAGCTGCAAACATGCGTGCGTGCAAACGGAGATTATCACTGCGAGAATGGCCACGTCATGCATGTTCTCTCGACTCGCACGCACTCTATCAGCGCTCGCAGGGCTCAGCTCATGCATCATCACTGTAGTCAGGCAGTATCTATAGACAGTACAACGCTGTATGGCGCGCCGTGAATCGAAACAGCCATGATTTTTCTCCGTGTATGATCATAAATTCCTACCTTCCCCACGCCGCGATGCACTTTTTAATCCTGGTCTCGACCTGGTCTCAAGCCAAACTCCGAGACCAGAAGCTTCGAGACCAAGATCAAGACCAAGATCAAGACCAAGACCACATCAAACTAATCTCGAGACCGGTCTCGAGACCAAGAACAGTCTCGAGACCTACAACACTGGCAGACAGCTCTCTCTCCTCCAAGGAGGAGAGAGAGCTATCTGGTTACAGTGGAGATCCATCTCAGCTGCGTCGATAACTGACGAAATTCTTCTTCAAACAAACAAACAAACTTGCTGAGAAATAGAATTTTGAACATAGAAAACTTATGTTTTGAGATACAGGCTGATGGAGTTTGTCCATCGATTACACCCTGTAATGGCAAAACATCATGTGATTTCAAGTATGCTTCATTGTATTTTAGGATTATTTACATCTTGATAAGAAATTATCATGTATTTATAGGAAATCAGGCTCCTAGTCCCCCCCTGCCCTCCCTCAAGGCAAGGTATTATCTCTTCAAAGCTGCCCAAATTCCTCACTGGCTAGGAAAATTATGTGAACTTAGAAGTCACCCGGTGCATCGTCTCCTGATGTTTGTTCTTTCTTTTTGGCTTTGGGTTGTAGCTTGCCTTTGCTGTGCCTTCTTCTTTCTTTATCTTGTTGTGAGAGAGATTTTCTTAGTGCCTTCGAGTTGACTGAAGGATTTCAGCAGACTTGCCTTCTGATAACCGAAGTTATTGTCCAATGTTGCTGACTGCAACAAACGATAGTCTTTTGAAGCCAGCAAACTTAGCTTTCCGTGCACGTGACCACATCTTGCTGTGGAAGCTCTCATTTGTGTTGTGTCAGTCCACAGACACATCTCTCCAGGATGTCGCGCGATGCAGGGTGGGTAGTAAGGGGGGTAGGGTGGGGAGAACCATCTATAACCACGGAACCATAAGGAATTTCACGCTTAAACTTCGGAATTACACTACTAAAGGTGTTGCCATTGCTCAGGATTTTTTTTCAGTACAGACACGCCCTTGGTTTTCGAACATAATTAGTTCCCAAAAGCTGTTTTAAAACCTAAACAAATTTTTCCATAAGAAACAATATAAAATGCATTAATCCGTTCCTGACCCCCAAAATAAAGACCTTCTTTAACCTTTTTAGCTGTATTTCATGTATAAAAATGCCTATAAATGCAATAAAATATTATATTATACCATCTGAATAAAGAATAAAGTTATAGCTTTGATAGTTAATAGATAGTATTCACTGACGTCACAACATCCGGGTATTTGTTGAAGGAAAGACATGTAAACACATCTGTTATCTGACAGTCCCGCAGCCAAACGCCTCATCTCTCGGGTCTGCCGCTCCACCTGGAACAACACGCTCGGCGATGCCCTCCACATCACCTCCATGGGCCAATACTGCAGTGACTCTTCCCCCCAGGCGTGGATAAGGAAAAAGTCCCGTGTCCTGGATGTCACCCTAACTCGCCTCCGCCTGGGGCACAAAACACTCATGGTTCACCTTCACCGCCTCCGTCTGTCCCCTGACCCTCACTGCCCCTGGTGTAGGAATGTTCCGGAGACTATTGAACACTTTCTGCTGCAGTGTCCACGCTTCCACTCACACTGTGTAGTGCTACTCTCAATACTCGCCCTGACGTCACCATCTTTGACCTGCCCACCCAGCTGGCGGCGGTGTTTACAAGTCTGAGCCTCCAATATGGCGTCGTGTGACGTCATGTGAATACTATCTATTAATTTAAATACACACAACCCTCGTTTTCCCGGATATCGGATTTGCCGGACAAAATCCGAGGTCCGGGGATATGTCAAGAGTCCCGGACAAATGGCTGATCCAGTCCGTAAATCGACAAAGTTGTCCGGCGGTCTGAGCGTCTCCTGTCACTCCTGGTCAGTGTCCGTGCCTCCCGCTAGGTGGCAGCATGCTCAGCGGTCGTATTGTTTACATTTGGGCACAAGACACTCAAGGTTCACCTGCACCGCCTCCGTCAGTCCCCTGACCCCCACTGCCCCTGGTGCAGGAACGTCTCTGAGACTATTTAACACTTTCTGCTGCAGTGTCCGCGCTTCCACTCCCACCGTGTAGTGCTACGCTCTCAACTCCTCACTCGACGTCGCCACCTGTGACCTGCCCACCCTGCTGGCGGCGGCTGGCCTCCCGCCAGGTGGCAGCTTCTAATCTTCTTCTTCTTCTTGTGACCTTTGTCGCTTAGTATCACTTCATAGGTCCTCTTCCACTTTGTCTCCTTCGTTAACAAAACTTGTTAACTTCCCCTGTTTATTGCACCTGGGAAAGACATTTTGATCAGTTTTCAATCCTTTGATTATATTATCATCCTAATTCATTGTCTCTTTTGTGTTCTTATCTCCCAGCACTGCGTTAGGAACACTTTGGTGAGGTTTACAATACTTTCAGTTTCCTTTCTGTCCCCATACAGCCTTAACACCGTACACAGGGCCCCGTCTTTCTGCTCTAGTCTCCTGTCCCACTCCTCTCTGCCAAGGACTGTTACTATTGACGCTATAAGCCTTTCCCTCTGATTCCTATGCTTGTTGCATGCTCAGCGTTCATATTGTTTACATTTGGGCACAAGACACTCACGGTTGAACTGCACCGCCTCCGTCAGTCCCCTGACCCCCACTGCCCCTGGTGCAGGAACGTCTCTGAGACTATTGAACACTTTCTGCTGCAGTGTCCGCGCTTCCACTCCCACCGTGTAGTGCTACACTCTCAACTCCTCACCCTCAACGTCGCCACCTGTGAGCTGCCCACCCTGCTGGCGGCGGCTGTCGTTCCCCACTCACGGCAACATAGTGTCATCCGCCTCACCTGTGCCTTCCTGAGGAAGACAGGTCAACTACAGTGCCTGTGATAGCATCATAGGACATCACCAGGGCTCATAGTGTTCCCCAAGGGATCCTCGCAGCCCTAAAAACAACAACAAAGTGACGTAAAAGTCCGCGGCGGGGTAGTTGATATTGGCGGTTGCCGGACAGTAAATACTAGAGTAGGATAAACAACTGGGGGTGGGTAATGGCCTCGGACTTTTGCGATTCCTGGACGTTTGTGGTTCCCGGACCAGTGCTCCCCTTATTAGTCCGGGAAAATGAAGGTTGTGTGTAGTTTAAAGCTAACTTATAGCTTAAAGCTGTTGGCCTTTACGCTTTTACTAGCTTTCTTAGGTCCCATGGTGGCTTATGGAATAAAAAAAATAGAAGAAATAATGCACAACACAAGAAATTTTGTCAAAATCAAAGAACAGTTCGGAGTGGATGTTCTCTGAGTGAGGGCTGCGGAGTGACTGACGCGTGTTCGGCAACCGAGTTATTGTATGGCAACCGGTGCAATTATGAGTTTGAAATTCTGTTCGTGAACCGATTTGTTCAAAAAGTGAGACGTTCGAAACCTGAGGTTTTACTGTATTTTAAATTTGTTCCCAATTATTTTTGTATTTCTAGCCGGACGCTCCCCTTAAACCGTTGCTCAATGCTGCTCACAATAGTGTCCACTATTCGGTTGAACACTTCAATATGATACATCATTACTGAGTCAGAAGCTGGTGTAGCCTCATCTATGGACAGCTCACCATCCATATGTTTGTGCCTTCTTTGCCGTTTTATAGGAAGGGACTCTTCCATAACAAGATCTACATCTATTTCATCCAGCTGGACATTATCCCATTGAACAAACTTTGCAGCTGCATCATGACAAGCTAGGAAGTTATCCCGTAGCATCTGCATATTCTCTAGCAATTCATCCACCATCCCGTGCAGCGTCAGTCAGTCCGTCAGTCAGCAGATCCTGTTGTACAGTTTGTAAATACTTGGAGAGCGCTGTAGTGCGGGAGAATACTTGCAGATGCAGTAAACTCTCGCTAATTCAAACCCGTAGGATTCAAACTTTGGATAATTCAACCTGTTTCAGGCCCAGTTCGAATTTTTCAACAACTTAACCATAATCTGAACTAAAGTTCGAATTGTCCACACATTGTTCGAATTGTCGAAGTTTTCTGCAGCATCTTTCACCTCCTCTGTGCCATCCACTTCGTCAGCCAGCCTCCACATCGCCTCCACACATTAAGCACCTCAAGCACTGAAGACCTTACCTTACATATACCCAGAGTGACACCACTGTTGCGTTCAGTAGCAGTCACCCCCTCCCCCCCTCACACTCTCCCTACTGAACGATACTGAACGCGTCACAATAAACATTGCTACCGAGATAGCAGCTGGCAAAATTTATCTCTGTGGCTATTCTTATTGTTGCAGAATAACTGGCTGATGACCCTGTATTTGATGCAGCAGAAGTTATAGCAGCAGGAAATTAAGTATTAAGGAGGCGAGAAGAGGAGTCTTTCTTTGCCCTTTGTTTACATACCCTTATTGTGGCACGAGCTGGCAACTCTGTAGTGATCCACCTCCCAGGCTGTGGTGCGAGGGCTTTCGCTAGGGATACTGTATGCTGACATCACCGTGAGCCTGCGTGTGCACCCACTCGTGTTGCATTACTTAACGCAGCCCTTGCCTGAAGACGCTATCAGTGACGCCTGAGTGCTCAGTGTGCAGTAGTATTGCATTTCAAGACTTCAGTATTAGCCATGTTTTAGTGATTACAAGTACTACAATCTGTGCTGTTTTAGCATGTTTTAGTGAGTTCTTATTGTGTGGAGGGGCTATAGGTAACCATCGGATAATTCAGACTTTCGGCTAATTCGACCCAGGTCTCCCCTCCCCCCCCCCCCAATTAGTTCGAATTAGAGAGTGTTTACTGTATACCTGTGCAGTCAGGATTGTTTCAAACTTCAGGAGACTGTCAATATATCCCTTCACCTTGGCCTTAACAGCTGCTTGAATCTTGTCACCAACTAGTATGGCATTAAGGGTGGTGATAACTTCCATGAAAACCACTGCAGTTGGGTTATTGAATGAACCCAAAACCTTTTTCAAGGCAACATCCTTTGACCACCATCTTGTTTCGCCGATAGTTCCCATTCATTTCACAGTAGTGGAGTGTCGACTGAAGATGTTCATTCTCTGATAAGATTCCCGAAAGAATACTGCAATTTTATTCAGTAGTGAGAATAGTGATGCGCTAGTCACCACAACACTTGTAGCTTTGGACACAACGAGATTTACCGTATTTTACGGCTTATAAGACGCACTTTTTTTCCTAAAAAATACCCTGGAAAATACTCATGCGTCTTCCAAGACGAATGTTAGAATGAGACTGCCGCCAAGACTGGCGGGAGCCATTCCGCGGCAACTTCCACCTAGGCAGATTGGCACCAACAGCACCAGTCTGCACCACCTATCATCAGCTAGTGTTGATGTATCGTCTGCTAGTGTTGATGTATCATTTACCACCAGGCTGTCACACGTATCACAAGCTAAGACTCTATATGAGTCTGCCACCAAGACTGGCGGGAGCCGTTCCGCGGCAACTTCCGGCTCGGCAGATTGGCGTCAACAACGCCACCTATCGTCTGCTAGTGTTGATGTATCATTTACCACCAGGCTGTCACACGTATCACAAGGTTTGTTCAGTCCTGGAAATTATAACCCATAGCGAATTTATCAAAACGATTTACTTATCCTATGGATTTACTTATACCTTTAGACAAGAGATGTTTTTATATCCTTCAGATTTTTTTTTTTTTTTTTTTTTTTTTTTTTTTTTCCAAAATTTAATTATAAGAGATAGAATCTTCTACTATACGTCAAAATATAGATGTTGCTGTTGAGAAGAGACTGGTGTTAAGTAGACATCTCGTAAGTTAAATGGTTAAGGTTTGGTGTGGTTATAAGTGAGGAATGTTTTTGTCATGCTTCATGCCGCCCGTGTTCGGAGGCTGTGCTGGGACGCTGGCTACCACTTGCTAATTCACTCGTTGCACCACCTTTTTTTTCTAGTGGGTATTAAGTTCTTTTTCTTAATTACAATTGTTATATTTATTGATTTATTATGCCATTGTAAACATAATAATGTGATATTATTTACACTTCCACTTTCATCATGCACCTCAACGTTAGGGTCCTCACTACTTGCATCTATACACTAGGGTCCCGCATAAAGCGTGTTCGCGTAGAGCGTTTCCCCTATAGAACGAACGACCTGAAATATTAAAATTAAAAATTATTATTACTTTTTTTTTTTTTATATAATTCCAAAATTTTCGTTAGGAACGAATGTGATCATATAGAACGATTCCACCATCAAAGTAGGGCAAATCTCAGGTGTTCTCATATAGACCGCCGAAATATTGTACAGAACGAAGGCTGTGTGTCCCTGGCATGGGGTGAGGAGGGGCACGGCGGCGGCGTGTCGCCACGGAGGTGGGGTGAGGGTGGCATGAGGTGGGGAACGGCGGTAGCGACCGCGCAGTTCTCGTCCATTATTTAAAAAAAAAAACATTCATGTGAAGGATATATGTTGTGATCCATTCACGATATCGTCAGTTATCGTAATTTTTATGGCTTTCATTCGACGGTACACTTTCGTTTTTGTGGGTTTGTTTACAAGTTATCAGCTGTGAGCGTGCGAGCTCCGACCGATGTGACAATGAGTGACCTCCAAGATGCCTCGGAACCCGTCGCCCCCTGTAGATAATCCCTATTAGATTTAAGGTAAGCAACAATATGCCTATTTCATCATTTATATGCATAACTTATCATTTATATATGTTTTGATATGCATGGGTGTGAATGAGTGTAAATGTACGGGTATGCACGGGAGGACCGATCAACCAATATCAATTTTTCCCATAGGTTATGTGTTTCACATAGAGCGAATACACATAGAATGACCTTGTTTATCGACCAATTATTATTTTATATGGGACCCTAATGTATTATGCAGATCAACTACCAAATTGCCGCCAAAGCCCTTAAACTCAATATCACTTATGTAGCTTTCCACATCGGTTCATGGTACTGTTGTCGCCCACAATTATCGGCAAAACACTAACTAAAAACTCGTCGACATCAATTTTTGCCGACATTTTTGCCGACCGTTCCCCTTGTAAAAGTTTTTTTTTATATATATAAAAACTGCAATGTATTACAATACATGAATATTGGTTAAGTAACCTGACCTAACTAGGGAAACTGCGCCCAAACAGACCCACCGCTAGTTCACTCACCTAACATGCACATTGGTTATGTAACCTAACCAAATTGTTCAAGCTATTGCTGGTATTTTATACCTTAATGCAGAAACACTGGTAAAAGCTGATCATATATACCATATTTTATGGCTTATAAGACCCACTTTTTCCCCAAAAAAATACCCTGAAAAATACTCGTGTCTTTCAAGACTAATGTTGTAGTACTTCCTCAGTACTGAGTACCTTAGTACTTACCTGTTACAAGTATTTCAAATATCATAAGACATTCAAATCAACTAATCTGTCCTCACGGTGTGATGTTTATGTTCTGCCTCGCAGACAGCGCCATCTATCGTCTGCTGTATGATGTATCATTTACCACCAGGCTATCACACGTATCACAAGCTCTTTTCAGTCTTAGAAATTATCACCCATGGCGAATTCATCAAAATGATTTACTAATAGTATCGCATACAAGCTAAAAGTTGTACGATACGCCAAAGAACATGGGAACAGAGCAACAGAAAGACGGACCACCGCCTACCGAGAAAATCTGTTTACAGTAATCTCCCGTTGTTCTAATATCCGTTGTGCGACGTTATCCGGCGCCAGCAATTCGGCTGTATTAAAACACTATCCGTCCATGTGATGCATTATCCGGCAAAAATTCCGACGCTTATTTCTGCGTGAGATGCATCAAAAGTTTTTTTGCCGGATAATTTGGTGCGCATTCGGCTCGTAAACGGAGTAAGTTGCGGTGTACAACGCTGATGAAACTGGTCTATACTTTCGGTCTTTACCCAGTAATACCTTGGGCGATGAGGAGAAGTCGGTACCTGGCTGCAAGCTTTCCAAAACACATGTGTCTGCTATGTGTTGTGCCAACGCACCAGGTAGCCATCGCCTGCCTATTACACACAACCCTCGTTTTCCCGGACTAATAGGGGGGAGCACTGGTCTAGGAATCGCAACAGTCCGAGGCCATTACCCACCCCAGGACGTTTATCCTACTCTAGTATTTACTGTCCGGCGACCGCCAATCAGGTCAACTACCCCGCCGCGGACTTTTACGTCTCTTTGTTGTTGTTTTTAGGGCTGCAAGGATCCCTTGGGGAACACTATGAGCCCTGATGATGTCCTATGATGCTATCACAGGCACTGTAGTTGACCTGTCTTCCTCAGGAAGGCACAGGTGAGGTGGATGACAGCGTGTTGCCGGGAGGGGGGGACGCCTGCCGCCGCCAGCAGGGTGGGCAGGTCACAGGTGGCGACATTCAGGGTGAGGAGTTGAGAGCGTAGCACTACATGGTGGGAGTGGAAGCGCGGACACTGCAGCAGAAAGTGTTCAAGTCTCAGAGACGTTCCTGCACCAGGGGCAGTGGGAGTCAGGCGACTGACGGAGGCGGTGCAGGTGAACCGTGAGTGTCTTGTGCCCAAATGTAAACAATACGACCGCTGAGCATGCTGCCACCTGGCGGGAGGTGCGGACACTGACCAGGGTTGACAGGAGACGCTCAGACCGCCGGACAACTTTGTCGATTTACGGACTGGACCAGGCATTTGTCCGGGACTCTGACATATCCCCGGACCTCAGATTTTGAACGGCAAATCCGATATCCGGGAAATGGAGGTCCGGGAAAACGAGGGTTGTGTGTATTATTATCACAGTATTATTATTATTACTATTATTAATAATACAGGTATTAATGTTTTTAATATTGTTAGTCTTATTGTTCTAGCCATTATTATTATTATTATTATTGTTATTATAATATTATTATTATTACTGCTATCATCATTTTCACTGGATATTATTGGATTCGTAGGTGCCGGAGGGGCCAAGGGGGTTAGTGATGCATTATCCAGCTTTCCATATTATCTGGCAAGGTCTTGGCTGCTATGCGCCGAATAATCAGGAGTAATCTCCTGATTATTATTTTTTTCTGTATTTTTTCCTGTATTTTTTTTTTTTTATTAGAAATTTCTTTCCAAAATCAGGGTGCGTCTTCCAAGATGAAGCGTCTTATAAGCCGTAAAATACGGTATACAGTAAACCTTCTATAATTCGAACTAATTGGGGGGGAGACCTGGGTCGAATTATCTGTAAGTCCAAATTATCCGATGGTTACCTTTAGCCCCTCCACACAATAAGAACTCACTAAAACATGCCAAAACAGCACAGATTGTAGTATTTGTAATCACTAAAACATGGCTAATACTGAAGTCTTGAAATGCAATACTACTGCACACTGAGCACTCAGGCGTCACTGATAGCGTCTTCAGGCAAAGACTGCGTTCAGTAAGGCAATGCGCACAGGTGCATACTCAGGCGCACTGTGACGTCAGCATACAGTACAGTAAAACCCTTATAACTCGGCACGATAGGGACTCTGGCCCTTGCCGAGTTATTCAATGTGCCGAGTTATGCCATGTCCTCTGATATGGGTTAAAAAAAGAAAAGAAAAAAAGAATTGTAAATACAGCCAAATTCCCAACATCCGACCTCCAAACATCCGACTTGTCCAAACAACCGACTTTTTTCACCACCACATTGTGTCTTGTTTTGGCCATTTATTTTACTTAGTTTTTTTAAGTTTTTAGAAAACATTGATTTGTGGCTTTATTTATGGATGAATTTTACTTTCGCGTATACCACTGAATCGGCCTTCAAGAGCTGCATCTTTTATGTTCTATACCATTTTGTCCTTACGTTTATGGTTACTGTGATATCCGAACATCCGACTATTCCAATTATCCGACCTACCTTCGGTCCCCCCAAGGTCGGATAATTAATACTTAGCTGTACAGTACTGTAAAAGCATAAAAACTACACTTACCAGTAAACGGGTAGAATGTGCTGAATTTGATATCAAACTCAGCACAAATAGCACGCATGGACGCACCTGCATCCATCCTTGCCAGCACTTTCACCTTTTCCTGCAGGCTCAGGCTCTTCAATTTCATTCCCTTCCTGCTGGAGACACCCTTGCGTGGCAAGCACTTGATCTGGATCTGGAGCTGGCATCTGGAGCTGATCTGGAGCTGACATCTTGATATACAGTACTGTATGATGTAATCCCAAAACACATAAAATAGGTGGCAAAGTAAAGCAAAGGTCAGGTACCAGCGCGTAGGCTGAGCCGTGTTTTTGTCGTCCAAGCACCGTCTTGGATTACGAATCCCAATCCAATAACACTTGCTGAAATGTGTCTTATACTACTTTGTGATATTGTTTGCAATGTTTTGCATTGAGTATTATTTCGGCTCCTACCAAGCTTGTTGTGTTTTTGAAGCAGAAACCAATCCTTTTCAATTTCGACAAAAAACGGAATTCGTATCCAAGACGGTGCTTGGACAACATAAACACGGCTCAGCAGCTGACAGCCTACATGCTGGTTCCCGACCTTTGCTTTACTTTGCCACCTATTTTACGTGTTTTGGGATTACATCATACAGTACTGTATTTCAAGATGTCAGCTTCATCACGCAAGGGTGTCTCCAGCAGGAAGGGAATGAAATTGAAGAGCTGAGCCTGCAGGAAAGGGTCAAAAGGACAAAAACACGACTTTATGCGACTGAGGATATGCCGAGTGTAAGCAAAGAGATGCAGTTATAACATCAATATGCCGAGATACATTATTTTTTGCCGACTTTCTGTTTACATGTTCACACAAGAGGTTGTGATGGCATGATATGCCGAGTGAAAACCAAGAGATGCAGTTTAGGGGAGGCGGTAGCAGAGTGGTTAGCGTCACCGAGTGGCGTTCTTGAAGACCCGAGTTCGATCCCGAGTGAGACCCATAAATCCACTTGAAATCTTTCTGCACCGTCGAGTGGCCTAAGAACACACCACATGCCCTATCCATTAACTCTACCTTCGACTGCGAGTGTATGGGAGGACACAGGGGGGCGGCATGAGCCTCTAATTACAGGCGTCACTATAAGAATCCTGCCTGCGCCACCACGGGCGAGGGCCAACCATCACAGCCCTCGAGTAGGCCTCCAGGGCCTACCATCCCACCCCTGAAGCTCACTGCCTACATGCGCTATAGGCATAGATGTAAAAAAAACAAAAAACAAAAACTTTGTCTTTGCCTTGCCGAGTTATATCAAATTCCGAGTTATACATTGCCGAGTTATAAGGGTTTTACTGTATGCCTGGCGCATGCTGCCACCATACTACAGCCCAGCTGGGAGGTGGATCACCACTGAGATGCCAGCTTGCGCCACAATAAGGATATGTAAACAAAATGCAAAGAAAGACTCTCCTCTTCTTGCCTCCTTAATATTTCATTTATTGCTGCTATAACTTCTGCTGCATCAAATGGAGGGTCAAAGACTACTGTATACTGGACTTGCTACTCAGTTTGGGCCATTTCTAGTGGAGGCCAATGCCGCGATTCCTGACATTTTCGAACATCACTCCCATTTCCCTTCCTATGGTTTATCAGTATAAATGATACATTGCTGTTATCTTCGTAAATGTTTGTTCTATAATATTATCAAATAAAAAACTGTAAAATACATTAAAGAAATACCATTATGAGACTCTTAACCCGTACAGTGTTGACCTATATGACAGAAACACCTTAGGCCTCTTCCATTTGTGCCCAAGCTGCATGAACCAGTTCTTTCAGTTCAGGGTTGGGTTCTGGGTTCAGGGTTGGGTTCGCGTGTCACAAATGGAACGCAAAAACCCCGTTTTTTGTTTACAAACATACTCAGCTGGCGAGGCAATTTAAGAGAGAGAGAGAGAGAGAGAGAGAGAGAGAGAGAGAGAGAGAGAGAGAGAGAGAGAGATAACGAGAGAGAGAGAGAGAGAGAGAGAGAGAGAGAGAGAGAGAGATAGAGAGAGATAACGAGAGATAACAAGAGAGAGATAACGACAGAGAGAGATAACGAGAGAGATAACAAGAGAGAGAGGAGAGATAACGAGAGAGATAATGAGAGAGAGAGATAACGAGAGATAAAGAGAGAGATAACGAGAGATATAACTCAGCTAGCTGCTATGTGAAGGGATCATATCAAATTTAAGATCGCGGGACCTCATGGCCTCCACCAGGGCCTCTTTTATGCCGTCTGACATCCTCTCCGACTCGTGCATGCGGAAAACCCTTCACGATAAGAGAAATAGGGCCCAAGGCGACCATTGTTTGTTATGAACTGAAAACTCTACCCAAGCTACCCACCTCTCAATGTGAGTAGAGAAAGTTCAAGGGTTTTGCTGCGTCACTACGCGCTTTGCCTCGGACCCAGGTTTTCGTGCGCAAATGGAACGCCTGAACTCTTGGGTTCCGTGAACTGGTTCTTGAAATGTCGCAAATGGAAGAGGCCTCTTATGTCAGGTTGGGCTTTTGGAATTTTTTTTTCTTGTCTCAAAAAAAAAAAAAAAATATAACCTAAGCAATGATGTGTATGCGGGGTACGAGCGCCTTCTCCAAGTCTCCATAGATAGGCATCGTTTCCAGCCAGCTGATCCCGGGTCTGGAGATGTCATAGGAAAAAACAAAATTTTATTTTATCATAATTATATTGTAATCTACGGCATTTTGATATGTGCATCTTGTAACTTATTCTTAGAATATCATATTTTGGTGCGTATATTTACGAATGAGGTGATATGGTCTTGAAGAAAATAGGAAGACTATTCTCTGATCTGGCAACATGGCTGGCAGGAGCCACTTCACGGCCTGTGGACGACAAAAAGTCTACTCACATACTACGTCAGTTCCGACCACTAGTTCTTATTTCCGATATATTTCAAGCTTTTGTTACATGCTTTTATAGTTATTACTCTGTATTTTTATAGAGATATATGCTGAGAATGTTGATCTAACTCTTCTATACCGGTAATATATTATGGAATTCAACAAGCTGGTACATAATGCCTGTACTCTTATATAAGTACAAAACATAATTGTATTGCATTGTATTGCATTGCATCTATATATGAAACATGTTTCACCAGGAAAAACAGTGGATCATTGCCTAAAAGTGTGTAAATGTGATTGTGGAAAAGTTTATGTTGGCAGCCTTGACGGCTCCTCGCACCTCACGTCCTTGACTCACACTGATAAACGTGCCAGCCCTTGCTACGTAGCTTCCGATGGTTTTGATAAACTCCCGATTAATTTAGATTACTTTTTCTTTTGCGAAATATACCCTACACTAAAGTCATCAAAGTATATAAAACAGCAACGCGTGCTCACGTCATTACTGCACCTCATACTGCAAACATCTGCCGGCCAAGGGACTCGCAAGGCCCTCTCTCTGGAAAATTCCCTCTTTCCTCCCCCGTTTTCTGTGTAGGAGTTTTCCCTCTCTCAGATGATTCTCGTGGTTTGGGCTCGGATGTTATACGCATAGAGTGTTGTGAGCAGTGAAAGGTTACGGTGAACTTGAGCAGACCCGGCAGATGGGCTCAAATGATCGTTGTCACTCTCCTTTCCTTCTCACTGCCTGAATCCTTGATATAGTCAGGGCCATCATTATCATTAGACAGATCGCTGTCTCCCAATTCTGTGACATTTTCATCGTTGAGAATGTGAAAAAACCGATTCAGAAATTAGCTGGAAGGGAGCGTGGCCGTGTGCCTGCCTGGGGAAGGCTCTCCCGCCAACACAGTACCAAGCCTGCAGGGCTGCCAACATAACAATGGTACCGCACTCCCGCGCAAATAAATGAAAGCATTATATAGCTTTTATAGCTGGAATAGTGTTGAATGTTATTATACTGTATGTTATCATGAAATAAATAAAAAAGAGGTACAAGAACATATGCATTTCAGCTGATATACGTAATATTTTACTAAACTTCTCGTTGTCATGTTTCTTCTATGCAAAATAGACAGTTCAAAGACAAAATAAAAATAATGAGAGCTGTAATATTAAAGCATTGCCATAATATAAGGACAATTGATTGTTTTCTAGACGATAAATTACCACAAAATACAACAAAAGAGGCTCCGTATATATACGTACTAAACACTTCTCCTAGGAGTACGTATATATACTAGGGTGGTTCACTTTTATAGAGTAAGAAATTCAAAGTGAACTATTCGTTTTTGCACTCGTGAATTATTGTGAGGGTTCTTGAGAAACTCCCAAATCCCGAGTCTCGTCCAAATAAAAGCATGTTGAGGGGTCGCACCGAGTGATCAAAAGTTTGCTCTGCTTCCCCTTAGCATAGTGTACCTACCATACACAGTGTTGTGGGCTCCATGCCTTTAGATATACTTCTTGGCGATGGCAACTCGTTTGGTGCATACCCCGACATAGTTTTTGCTGTTATATAGCTCTGTATTTATAATGTCAAACCCAGAAGTAAGCTAAAAACATCATCTTTTTGTCCTCAGGTCAAAATGGCGCGTTCAACTCGGAAACAGACAGCTGTTTTTGTTGGCACAGCCACTTGAAGCCCTCAGCTAGATTGTCCTTCCAACAGGGGAAGATGTTCTGCGGCGACTCTTCTGTCATGGATCGAATAGCAAGGACAATCGAAAAGCTGTCATCGACGAAGTCGTCAGAGTTTGGGAACGGGCCCATATTCCTGTTGTCCCGCTGCGATCAATCATGAAAAAACTGGAAACCCTCGTCGGGAAGTACGAAGTTCGTAAGAAGGCGAAAAAACGTCAATCCGAGGGGGACAAGGTCTCCGACGCCCTCCTCCAGGGACACTTGGCGTCACTGTTCGACATCGCAGCCCCTGCCACTTCTTCCTCCATGATCCACCTCAAACAGAAGGACAAGGACTTCCTCGACGACCAAAGGGGCCAGAGGAAAATGGTAATGAGTACTGTTGACAAGGAGAGCATGGCAAAAGAGTCTAGGAAACATGAGAGGTTGGCTGCTGAGAGAAGGAGGAAGGAGAAGGAGTTAGCAGAGACTTTGGAGAGGGGAGAGATGATTGAGTTGGTGACCGGGAGTTCCGCCACTGCTGAATGTGCTGATTCATCAACTTCTTCGTCCGACACCAACTCTTCTGCTCGGGGAAGCGCCGCTGCCTCTGCTTCTCGTCCGAAAAGGCTGAATATCACGAAGGAGGTGGCAGCAGCAGCTGACAGGGTCAAGTTTACCTCTCGCGGAGCCCACCACGTCTTCTCTGCCATCGCTGCAGACCAGGAAGTGCTGAGTCCGTCCACCTCGTCCATTCGCCGACATCGGAAAGTGTTGCGGAAGGAGACAGCAGAAGCAGCCGTCAAGGATTATCGAAACCAAGTACAGGAGCACGACGCGGTTCTCATCCTTCATTGGGACGGGAAACTCTTGCCCGGATCAGAAAGTCAAGGTCATGTCGATCGCTTGGCCATCGTTGTCACCAGTCCGTCCCTTGAAGGAGAGAAGCTCCTGGCTATCCCTGCCTTGCCATCCAGTACCGGAGAAGCAATGGCCAGCAAAGTCGAGGAGACCATCAGACACTGGAAGTTCGAAGACAGAGTTGGAGGTCTCTGCTTCGACACCACCGCTTTAAACACGGGCGTCCATGCTGGCTGTTGCACACTCCTCGAACAGAAGTTAGGTCGTCCGTTGTTGAACTTGGCGTGCCGCCACCACGTTATGGAGCTCATCCTGGCCTCAGCCTTCAAGGCCACCTTCGGCGACGCTACGTCCGGCCCAGACGTTCAACTATTCAAACGGTTCCAAAAGAAGTGGCCCACTCTCATAAAAGCCAATGCTACGATCATCAACGACCCACGATTGGCTGACCATGACGAATGGAAGAGGACGACCCTTGAGGCTCTTGCCAAGGCGGCCGCAACGACAAGAGACGATTATAAAGAGTTATCGGAACTAACCGCAAAGGCCATTAAGGGGGAGGTTCCCACCACCTTCCGCAAACCAGGAGCTCACCACTACGCGAGATGGATGGCGAAGGCGATCTACATGCTCAAGATGACGATGTTCAAGAACGAGTTCGAACTCACGCCGAGGGAACTGCGTAGCCTCCAGGAGATGAGTGTGTTCATCATCCTAATCTACGCCCGTGCCTGGTTCGAGGCTCCCTTGGCCGCAGACGCTCCTTTCAACGATCTCACTCTCTTCTATGATCTCCACAAGTACAGAGACCTCAACTCAAAGATCTCGGAGGCCACGGTGAAGACCTTCAAGCGGCACTTTTGGTACTTGGGAACGGACCTTGTTGGCCTTGCCTTGTTCAGCGACAAAGTCACGATCGAGGAGAAGACCAAGATGGTGGAGAAGCTGGCCATTGACAAGGACCTCGACAAGAAGCGATGGACGACAGCACCCCAAGATCCTTCTTCGGTCACTTTGAGTGACCTTGTCACCAAGGAGTCACTTTTCTCCTTCACGGAACTGAAGTTGAATGCCTCGTTTCTCCAATCTCCTGTGCTCAGCTGGAAGGAAAACGAGGCGTACAACCAGGGCAAGGAGACCGTCCAACAGTGACCAATGATCCTGCGGAACGGGCAATCAAACTTATCACTGATTATTCCCAGATACTCACCAAGGACGAGAGCGATCGACAAGCTCTCCTGTAAGCTGTCGAGCGCCACCGACGGCTGAACCTGAACCCTAACTAATCTTACAGAAGAATATACAAATAGTTTCAATCGTTATTTCAGTCATTTGAAGTTTTAGTTTTAAGAGAGTCCAGGAAATGTGCCATTCCTATCACTGTTCCTTGTATAGTATCAAAGTAATATTCATCCTTGTATACACTGCTGTATCGTGAAATGTTCCTAGAATAGTTAGTTACCTCACTTCCGAGCAAATAGTTTTGTTTCTGTAGCATTTATAGTTGATGTGAATAAATAAACTTGAGAAATGAATATTTGTATTGTCTCGAAAAATCAACTACCCTGTGCGACCCCTAAATCTTGAAAGATTCACATGAAACTTTTTGTTCTTTTGTTTCTTGCCATTCCTCACAATAATTCATGGGTGCCGTAAGAGATTTCAAACTTTCATTTTTTGAACCACCCTATTTTTTTATATACGTACTAAACACTTTCAATCATCAATCATTGGGGGCATACGCCGGGGGGCGCGTCGCCTCGCCCACCCTACGACGCCACTCCCGGGGGTCACCACGCGCGAGTTCCCATACAGGCTCCTTTCCCATACCAAGCAGCTCTCGACAAGAAACATCAACTTGCCCCAGCCACGAGCCTTGTGGGCGCCCCCTTGGCCTCCTCCAAGATTGTCTTGATTGTCAAGATTGTCAAGATTGTCCCCGGATTGTCTCTTACAGATACAACCCGATGGGAAGGATCGGTTTCAGGGTAGCGTGCCACATGCCCATATAGCCGAAGTTGGCGCTGACGGACTATGCAGGTAATAGGCCTATATTCAGTCTCACGGTGCAATCGCTGATTTGATACGTAATCATCCCAGCGATACCCCATGATTCTGCGAAGACACTTATTACGAAAGGCATTGATTCGTCTCTTCAAGTCACTATTTAGTGTCCATGTCTCACAACCATAGAGTAAGACAGGGATCACAAGCGACTTGAAGATCCGGATCTTTGTCCTCCTGCACAGGTACCGACAACGCCAAATACTCCCGCTGAGCTTTCCATAACACCGTGGGCTATGCCTATCCGCCGTAAGGCTTCTTGACGTGACCCGCCGTCATTATGGACTGCGCTACCAAGGTATGTAAAACTTTCCAAGATCTCAATGTCCTCGCCACACTCATGAACAGACTGTACTGCTTCATCTAGTAAGTCTCCAAACACCTGGACCTTGGTCTTGAGCCAGGAGACCTCAAGTCCCAAAGGCTTTGCCTCTTCGTGCAGCGCCTCGAGAGCCATCACCAGGACCTCCAGCGACTCAGCAAAGATTACTGCATCATCAGCAAAAACAAGATCAGTGATCTTGGTGTTGCCGACGGATGCTCCACAATCACTTTGATCTACAACCTTGTCCAATACCCAGTCCATACAAGCGTTGAAAAGTGATGGGGCAAGGACGCACCCTTGCCTCACTCCTGTATTCACAGGAAAGAAGCTGGATACACCTGCCCCACACTTCACAGCACTCTCAGTCCCAGAATACAGACCAGTTATCAAACCAATAGTCCTTGCAGGAATCCCGCGAAGTCGCAGAAGATCCCAGAGTGACTCACGATGCACTGAGTCAAACGCCTTCTTGAGATCAACATAGGCTGCAAGCATCCCCTGTCGAAACTCACGTCGGCATTCCACCAGGACACGAAGCGCTAGGATACGGTCCGTTGTTGACTTACCAGGCGTGAACCCAGACTGCTGAGGTCTCTGATGCTTCACCAGATGACTGCGAATTCGTGTCAGCAATAGATGGGCAAGCACCTTGCCTGGTACGCTGAGCAGTGTAATACCGCGGTAATTGTTGCAGTCCTGACGGTCCCCTTTCCCTTTCCAGATAGGGACGACCAGCCCCCTTTTCCAGTCAGGAGGAATGGTACCTGATTGCCACACGGCAGTCAGGACAGCATGCAACCCGCGGATCATGGCCTCACCCCCAGCTTTGAGGAGCTCCGCACTGATATTACAAACACCAGCTGCCTTTCCACCCCTCAACTTTGCTACAGCCTCTCTGACTTCGTCAAGAGAGGGTGCGGTTTCGTCAATGGGAGGATCGGCATCCACTGCCTGTAACCCAGTGGTGTGAAGCTGCTCAGTTAGAGGGTCCACCGTGAACAACTGCCCAAAGTACTCAGCCCAACGAGCCATCTGCCCATCCATGTCCGACACGAGGCGCCCATCTGCTGTTCGAATAGCACTCGCCCGAGAAGGAGACTTGGAACGGAGCTTCTTCAGGGCTCGGTAGGCGGGTCGGAGGTCATTAGCGTTCAAATGACCCTTGACATCCTCAGCGAGACTCCTGACATACCTTTCCTTGTCTCTCCCCAGGAGGGTTCTAGTCCGGCGTGACAGAGCCCTGTGCTGGTACTGGTTCCCAGCCAGCCTGGCAGCGCGACTCCTCAATTTTCTCCAGCGTCTCCGTCGAGACAAAACCACGCCTTGACCTCAGGCGCTCCCCAATACACTCCTTGGCAGCCTGTAGAGTTTCACGTTTGAAGGTATCCCACAGTTCTACAGGGTCCCCGAGAGCACCGAGCACATCAAACCGATTTGAGACTGCCACCGCATACTCATGAGCACATGTCAAGTCCTTCAGTTTCTCAAGATGAAACACAGTATGGTTACCTCTTGAGATTCTTCTGGACTTGACATGAAGCTTAAGTGTAGCAACAACAAGTCTGTGATCTGTTCCAAAGAACTCAGCACTCCGGTAAACCCTGCAGTTCTGGAGGATCCTCCAACGAGTACTAACGAGGATGTGGTCGATCTCCTTAGCTACCCCTCCGGCATTACTATACCATGTCCAGCGGTGCAGCTCTGGTCTCTGATACCAAGAACCTGCAATTCTCAACCTTCTGGACCTTGCAAAGTTCAGAAGCAGAGAACTGTTGGTGTTTCTGGTACCGGAGCCATGGGGACCAACACATAACTCGTAGCCATCTCTCACAGTGCCAGTAGTAGCATTGAAGTCGCCCAAGACAATGAGTGTGTCCCGAGGAGGACACTGGTCTAATACAGAGTCGAGTTTGACGTAGAACATCTCCTTCTCTTCAGTTTTACGCATCTCGGTAGGAGCGTACACTGCAACAAGAGACATGAAACCCAGAGTGTGTTACATCCTCACCCGCACCTTTTACATGAAGCATATCAATAGAAGTGGAATGTTATTAGCTTTCCATTGATATATTTTGTTTTCTGATAAATGAATTAGCACCATGCATAAATTAGCGTTAACTAAATAAATTACATCATCAATCGGGAAAATTACTCGATTGATGATGTTATTTATTTAGTTAATGCCAATTTATGCATGGTGCTAATTCACTTATCAGAAAATGAAATATATCGATGGAAAGCTTATAAAATCCGCTTCTATTGATATGCTTCATTTAAATGTTGTCTTACAAAATATTAAATGGCTAACAGTTTTAAGTGAATGCATATTTCTTCAGTCTCATAATGGCATTTCTTTAGTGTGTTTTACTATTTTTTATTTGATAATATTACAGGAGAACCTCGTTTATCCGGCACCCTCGGGGGGGAGCGCATGCCGGATAACTCATTTTGCCGTTGTTTTGAGAGTTACTCTTATGGAATCGCCCAAAATCCCAATAAATGCATCCTACTTAATAAATGTGGTTTCATTAACATATACAAACATATAGAATACTGTAAAGACACTTGTACTCACCAATGAAGATGTGTAGGGAAGTAGGTAAGTATATCCAGCCAGTATATCGTAAGTACATCCAGGGTATCCAAGGTTAATCCAGTAGCGGTTATTGTATATCCATAGTATGGCACAGTATAGAAGTTCAGAGGCATTTATCACTTAACACAGTACAGTATGTATTTCTAATTCGAACTTAGTCCTAAAGTCCTTAATCCCAGTCCCAGGTTATTAAGGTTATTAATTAAGTCCCAGGTTGAGGTTCAGTAGATGTCCCAGGTACGGCGATGTCACCAGGTATGGGTGCCTTGGCCCTGGCATTGACCTTGGCAAACAATTTTCTGATGTCAGTCTGTTTAATGGACTTTCTTCTTGTCTCGATCACCACATTCTTCAACTGATGAAGGTTCATTACATCCTGCGCCTTGATGAATGCTTGACATTCTGCGAACTTGATCACACTGTCCAATGATGCGAGTACCTCGGCAAATGATGGCGGGGGCTCCAAATCCTCGTCGTCGCTCTCCTCCGGTACAGTCTCCTCACCTTTGTCACGTATCACCTCAATGATCTCATCGGTGTCCAGAGTGTGTGTCACGGGTGCATCTTGGTCGACATTGATCCATTCATCAATTTCTGCAGCAGGAACCTTGGTGTTGTCAAACATGTTCATGCTGGCTTGGCGTAGTTGTCCAGCCTTATCTGCCTCCGCTTGTTCTGCCGCCGCAAACCCCACGAATTCCTCATCCGGTACCAGCGAAAGAACATCCGGCCACAGCTTCCGCCAGCATCTATGTAAGGTTCGATCCTTTACCTGGGTCTATGCCACAGAAATGGCATAGATAGCATCCTTTATGTTGAACTTTTTTTTTGTTTCAACAATGTTGCCATCAGAATTTAAGACTCTCCTCATAAAATCCTTGCGATAATGCATTTTCATATTTTGGATCACACCTTGGTCCATGGGTTGTATAATGCTGGTAACATTTGGGGGAAGGTAGACAGTGAAAATATTTCCACTGACTAGTTCACTTGCGGGGGGATGTGCTCTGCAGTTATCTAAGATGAGAACAACCTTCGCATCTTGAGGCAAACCTTTTCCCTTCAGGTTAGCCTTAACTGCAGGGACGAAGATGTGAAAAAACCACCGCTTAAAGATCTGACAGTCAACCCAAGCGTTACTTTGGTGATCATAATGTACCGACAGATGAACAACGTCCTTCATACAACGGGGTTTAGCGAACTTGCCAATAACTAGCAATTTTATTCTATGGCTCCCAGAGGCATTGCCGCAACACATCACTGTTATACGTTCTTTATTTTGCTTGAATCCATGTGCCGCCTTCTCATTAGCACAGGCTAGGGTAGACCTCGGTAAACACCGCCACAATAACCCTGTCTCGTCTGCATTATACAATTGATCAGGAGTTAAATCATGTTCCAGGATCAGTGCATTAAATAAGTCTTTATACTCTGAGGCTGACGTAACATTGGCAGACAACTGTTCCCCACTTAAATCAAGCTTCCGTATCCCATGCCGAACCTTGAAGCGTTGTAGCCATCCAGAAGAAAACACACACTTCTCTTCTACACCCAATTTCTCATGAAATTCTTTGGCCTTCTCCATCATAAGTGGCCCAGAGATGCAGGCACCCTCAGACCTTTTCAGCTTGAACCACTCAAAAAGTGCACGATCCAACTCTTCCAGCTTTGGTTTTCGAAGTGTCTGCCGTTTAGCCATCCCTTTAGCATCCTCAGTCTTTGTGAAGAAGGTCTTCAGCTTTGCAGTCTGGCCCTTAATGTCATAAATCGTTGATGACGAGCAGCCAAACTCTTCCATCAAACTATGGCGTGACTCGTTTTTTTCCAGCCTCTGACAGATCTCCAGCTTCTGCTTCAGGGTTAGCACCTTGCGCCGACGTTTCTCAGTGACCTTAGGCATCTTGGTGATGGATAACTAGCACATTGGTCCACTAATAACGGCACAGGGAGGTGTAGATATACGGCACACAACACAAGTGTTATGGCGGCTAGACGAGGCGGGAAAGACTACGCGTCACTACCACCAGATGGCGTAGGGTTGCCAAAAAAGGTCACGCCTTGCTTGGAGTTGGTAGCTACCTACCAACCACTACAGTGAGAGGAACACCACTCCTCCTCTCCATGTTCCTCTCACTGTAGTGGTTGGTAGGTAACTGACTGAATACAGGACTCCCGGGCTGGACAAAGGGGGATTTTGGTTGACCCGTCAGGTCACCCCAATCAAGGCGTGACCTGAAGGGTAATTAGCCAGGTGTGCAGCCTGACCTTTAGGGGTAATTAGCCAGGTGTGCGGCCCCAACCTTGGGACCTCTACAAAACTATACCAAACACAACAAACACAATGTTTGAATGTCTTAGCATTGGATTTTCATCTCGTATATTGAAAATAGACCCTAATTTACTCAGCTCGTATCATTGATTTCTCGTATACCGAATGCTCGTATAACGGGACTTCCCTGTAGATGTAAAAAATGTATCTATATGCCGAGATACATTATTTTTTGCCGACTTCCTGTATACATGTTCACACAAGAGGTTGTGAGGGCATAATATGCCGAGTGAAAACCAAGAGATGCAGTTTAGGGAAGGCGGTAGCAGAGTGGTTAGCGTCACCGAGTGGCATTCTCGAAGACCCGAGTTCGATCCCGAGTGAGACCCATAAATCCACTTAAAATAATTCTGCAGCGTCGAGTGGCCTAAGAACACTCACATGCCCTGTCCATTAACTCTACCTTGAACTGTGAGTGCATCGAAGGACACAGGGGGGCGGCATGAGCCTCTAATCACAGGCGTCACTATAACAATCCTGCCTGCGCCACCACGGGCGAGGGCCAATCATCACAGCCCTCAAGTGAACCTCCAGGGCCTACCATCCCACCCCTGGAGGTCACTGCCTACTGGCGCTATAGGCATAGATGTAAAAAAAAAAAAAAAAAAGTTATACGGTAACTCGGCAACATGCCGATACAAAAAAAAATTTGTCGACTGTCTTTGCCTTCCCGAGTTATAAGGGTTTTAGTGTATATCCGAAAGTTTGTTATATCCGAGGGATCCAAACTTTTCTAATGTAACAAACTTTGTTAGTTATATGAGGTAAAAGTTCGCTATTTCCAACCATTTCCGTGTATAATGAACTTTGTTTGCTACATTAGATGAAAGTTTGTATACTTACATACATGCAGCCACCACAAATACTACACGCATACAAGGAAATTAAAACAATATGCGGTGAGGCACAGGAGGCAGGCAACGTGGTGAGGCACGGGAGGACGTGAGAGGTGTTTACACTCGGGCCGACAAAGCCAGACTGATCAGCACGCTGCCGCTCACCGCCGGTCGGCTTTGTTTTCACTGCCACCGTCCGACCTGCATGTACATGTCCGGCCGGCCCACCACCGAACCAAACCCCGCATTCAATGAATTTATTCAGTGATCACAGTTCATGTAATCGGTTCATATATCGGACTGGCAGAAAAAGTTTGTTAAAAGCCAAAATGTGTTATATCGAGGTCTGTAAAAGTGAGTTATTACTGTAATGCCACTAGGCAAAGCTACTGAAGGTTGATTATATCTTTGATTCTGACGTCTGCAATATTGTACTGAAGGGGACAGGCTATCAAAGGCTGGGTGTCATATGTGATATTTTATTCACTTGTTAATACAAAGTTACAGTGATTTATGATCATTCACACTTGTGTCAATTTTTACAATAGTATGTATTTATTTACTTCACATTGTTTCGGAATCAGTCAAGTTATATACGAGCAACTAATAATAAACAAACATTTTGATTATCAATGGCCAATATGGGATAGAAATAAGTTAATAAATTGAGTCAATATCTTTTGGCACACACAACATTAAAATACCTGGATTGCATGTATTGATGTATGCTTGTATGTATGTGTCCTGTCATGTTTATGTACAATTAAATGTAAACCTTAATAGTGAATGAATTACAGTAGTATTTTACAACATATAATACACTTAACTAAATGAGGACAGAGTCACTTCTAGAGGCTACAAGGCAAGATTTGTCAATTATCGACACACAGTCATGGGGTGTAGCAAAAATATCTGTTGAAAAATAGACCTTAGTAGTGGTTGGCTCACTGATATTGTGAAGTGGGTGGCTCCCCCCTCACCCCCTCCTCCTCCTCCTAGTCCTCCCCGGCCCTACGTTACATTATGTCTTTGGTTTAGTGACCTAGTTGGGGTTTACCAGTAAGAAAACCTATTGCTCTCTGAATCACTCACACACCCGCAGGCACACACACACCCGCCATGCTGTCACACAAGTGCACACATTGGAAGCATGACAGGTGGGTGTGCAGTGGCGAGGTTGGCGGTGGTCAGTCTAAGTTATTGTGAGAGGGACTCAAGGTGTGTATTGCTCCAGATGCAGTGCATTTCAGGCTTCCAAATGCAGCTTGTACTTCTCTATCCTCCATGCCAGCCTGGCCTCCCTTCTTCACTCTTGCAGCCCTTGCCACTCCCATACTGCCCATGCCAAGAACTCAAGTTCATTAACTAGTCCCAGAACATTCATTATCACTCCTGCAGCTCTGACTAAATTTCATCCCTCTCAAGCCACACAAAAAAGCAGGTGCTGACTGCCAAGAGCTTTTCAGTTTCCACTCTAGTGACACCTCTCAACAGCACCTTCCATCTCCTCTTCTCCTCCTCAGTGGGGGAGAGGTCTGTGTTACTCTGTGGTGGAGCAAGTGTTTGGGGCTCCCGTCTGATATCGAGTGTGCTGTGTGCACATGTTTGTGTCTGTATATTTATGTGCACTGGGTATTCGTACTGTTAGGGCGTGTTAATAATGAAGAGAAAATAGCTGAGCCTCCCGAAACCGCTCAAGACAGGACAGGACTTTTTTTTTTTTTTTTTTTTTTTTTTTACTTTTTTTTTGTTGACAGCACAGATGCTGACTCGAAAGGCTTTGGTGGCACTTTTTTTTTTTTTTTTTTTTTTTTTTTTGCAATATGATTGTCTCAACTGCTCCCATACTACCCTTGCCACAGCTATCCCTGAAACCCACCATTAGTGTTACTCAAGTTTGGAGAATATTTCACAGGCCAAAACCCTGAAACCCACATTGAGTGTTGCTCAAGATGGGAGAATATTCCACAGGCAAAACTATAATGTACAATTGTAAGCTCAAACATTTAAGTACCAGCTCAATATTTTGTGCATGTAGAAAAATATAAATTCAGAAATCCAAAGTTACTCATCACCATTTGTGCTGAAATTGGACTCTTGTAACTTTAAGGCTCAAAGCTTCACTTTAGCTAGGCAGAGGAAAGCAGACGTGTACTGATCCGCCAGCAAGAAAGCAGATGTTTCTGATCCACCACAAGGGAATAAGTGGCAAGCACAGTGAACTCTCCAAGTATAAAAACTATACTTTATGAGGTTGAAACTAGTGTCTCAAGATCCAGTTTGTGGGAAAAGAAAATATGAAATGTTTCAAGTTATGGATTAGAGAATGACAAGAATTGGAGTGTTTTTGTTGACTGGTCATCTTGGGTTGCATAAGGAGGTTCTTCTCCACGAGTCTGTGTGTAAAGCTAGACGATGAGAGGAAACATGAGTGTCATGGAGAAAGACGGCATGTGCACACTGACGGATACACAGTCCACAAACACACACAGACAAGCCACCAACCAAACTTACTTTTTGTACTACAGAGGAACACAGACTCCTCACGCCACCCTATTCTAGAACTTCCCCTCCCTCCCCTTCCCCCTCCCCACACACCCTGACTTACCCTCCCCCACACTCCCCTGGACCATAGAGTCACAGACATCAATACTGCACTAACTGGTACAAAATATAAGTTATGGTACTTGTGCGACGAAACACCTAAACGGACTGGCCTGGGGAAGTGGGTGGAGATCCTCTGACCCCCCCACACCCTCCTCCCAGCCTATAACCCCCCCACTTTACCCTGTGGCCTAGCGGGGGTGCCTCAGGACTGGGTTGCGCAGGAGAAGTGCTGACTCTGCAGACACAATGGGCAGTTCATTGTCCCGGTGGTAGATGATGAGATGACTCACACTGTCAAAGGTGCGGGATTTGGTTCTCACCTGTGGACAGGAAAAGATTCATGACGTGATAGAAATACGTTCGACAAACGGTCACATTGTTATATCATCCTGAAACCAACAAAATGGTAAGTGAATAATATGGAAGTGTCTGTGGATTTCCTCAATCTACCCATTCCTCTTGTAGCCTTATATCCATCTCTAAGGTAGCACAGTTATTAATGTTTTTGATTCCTCCCATCATTTTTTAAATCTCAGAAATTTTGAATTTTTTGAAATTTCTCTTTGAAAGTAGTGAGCTGGTCAATCAAAAATTGAATAAAAAAAAGGGAAAAACACAAAATTTAAAAGTTATGGGTAGTGTGGGAATTTGTCACATACATATTTATTTAATGTGAGTTCTTACCTTTAATCAATCAAACCCATGTCTATCTCATCCCGACTCAATACCCTAGCCTAATCAACTAACTAGGATACTTATCGGTGGATAGTGGGTTGAAATGGCTGTAGGCTTGTATTAACACTACCTGTCCCTGTGATCCGAAGTGGTAGCGCGTGATCAGGGCTGCCCGTGAATGACGAAGGTGGAGGCGTTATTGTGGTTGGCGTCAAGAAAGCTATTCAGGCTTAATAGACGCGGCACTGATATTTGCAATGTCGCTAAGACAAGTCCTATTGGTTTATCACTTATATGTACAATTAACGTATGTACAAATCTCTTCTTTATAATCAGAGAAGATATATTAACTCGATGGGAGCTGGTAGTGTACTGTACTTGTACTTATAATCAAGCACGTATAATAGATGTTACTCCCTCGGATGTCTAGAGTGTACTGACTCCGTAAGTGGGCGGCTGCGATCGCCACCTTACCTAGCCACGTATACCAATATCAGTGACTATAGAATCAAATGGGCGGCGGCCAATGACCGTGCTTCAAACCAAGGAGCTAATTATTTAAGCTGCAAATGATTAATAGCACTGAGAATATTAATTTATCCTATCCCAGTACTAATCATTTACTTAAATTACCTTAATATTACCCATTACCATTTAAATTATATATACATTCCTACTCACACTCCCCCTATGACGAGCGGAAAATACCTCACTCACAAGGGGGGGGGGAACAGAACCACTACTCTACCAATTATGAGAGGGTGGTTGATGGATAATTTCAACAGGTAGAAAACCATGAAAATCAGCAGCTTTTAGATGGAATGAAGAGCAAGTGACTCACCACTCCCTCCGGGTCCACGAGGAGGAGGTGCTTCTTGGTGTTGTTCTGCATCCCCGTCAGGACGTATTGGCCCACTGTGCCCTGGGACTCCCGCACCAGGAAGTCTCCGTCCTGCGGGCCACATGAACTTTTAGACATGATATTGGTTGGAGGGTTAGGACTAAGTGAGCTATGGAAAGATAGATAAAAAACAGGGAAAGCAATGCACAATAGGATTGCCTTGTATGAGCATTTGTTAAACCAGAATACAAGAAACAGATTTGCACCCTAATTTGCTGTAAGAGAAATAATTGTTCTATAAGTTTTTCCATGGCGATACCTGCCTGTTTATTTAACAATCAATACTGTGCCTGTGTATCCTTACAATAATTCCATAAAGCATTATTTTCCCATTGTTATTTGCATGGATGGCTATCCTTGTTAGAAAGATGATAAAAGTATTATCATTGCGGTGTCCAATGAGGTAGAAGTGCAGTGAAATAGTGATGGCAGGGAAAATCCTCCTTTGAGTCAGTGAAGGCAGTGTTTCTGATGGGAAACAAGCACCACCTCTATGGGAAATGCTAACCTCTCCACACCTCATCACTAGGGCACCAGGCACTGGTCATCACTTTTATCCTCACTGTCCTCATTCTCCCTAACCACCAGCCAATATCTGTCTGCGGAAGCCATGGGAAGGTGAGATTATACAAAGGGACACGTCTGTAAATTAGTTGTTTTCAGAACAGCATCAACCTACAAAAAAAAATTCATCTTCTTTTACGATACTTTCATAATTGTATCACAGACTAAACTTAATATGAAAAATATCTGGCAAGGTGCCGATATTGGACTGCAAGTTTTTTGCCAATGGTTTCTACACAGCTGCCTGCTGGTGTTAATAAAACATTATCAGTCTATTGTTGTCCACATATTTATGTAGGTGCCATACAGCAAAATTTGTCCCGAGATTCCTCACTCATGACTAGAAGGAAAACAGTCTGCAGGTTGCATATGATATACTGGAATGGTTCAACGCCGACTCTGATTTCATGGGGGGGGGACGAGAACTGAGTTTGCAGTTACAACCCTGAGACAAAGGTACAGTCATCTTAATGGAAAATGGCAGCGTCTCCACGGCTAAAGAAGGCACGGCAGTCACGAAGCAATGTGAAGACCATGTTTATCATTTTCTTTAACCACCAGGGTGTAATTCATCATGACTGCTCCTCAAGGACAAACTGTCAACATGGAGTATCACCCGACTGTTCTCCATCGCTTACAAGATTCTACTAGAGACAAGAGACCACAGTTCTTGCAGTGGGGAATGGTTGATCCTTCATGACAATGCTCCGGCCCACACTTCGCACCTCGTCCAGAATTTACAAGCAAAACACAGCATCACGCCGGTGCACCAGACAGCTCTGTGTGACTTTTAGATATTTCCCAGACTCAAGATGACACTCAAAGGGATAAGATTTTCAAGACATGGAAGAGATCAAGACCAATGCGATGAAGTGCCTGATGGACATACCAAAATGGGATTTTGAAAAATGCTTCCAACAGTGGCTGTGCTGAGAGAAGTGTCAAGGGTGTCAACTCAACGGGGACTTTTTCAAAGGGACTAGTTTTTTAACTAGATAGGCAAGATATTTTTTTTGTTTCCTGACCTAAAGTTGGATACATTTTGATCAGGCCTCGTAGAGGTGACAAAAAAAATTCCCTTCTTTAAACTCAAGTCTCACTAGAGCCATCCATGGCATGTGTGAGAGAAGTATTTAGATGTGTGGTGAGTTCCCCAATACTGAATAACTGATGATAAAAATTAAAATTTCATGATGATATTTAAAGCAAATATAGAAGATACTGTTTACTTTGCACTTTATTTTTCGTTTCTATTTTTGATAGGTGTATATTTCAGGAGCTTACAGCATGAGTACTCAAACCGATAATAATCCCAACCCTAATGATATTCAACCCCAATACTACTATTAACCTAGCACTTCTTAAGGTTTTCTTCATTTTAAGCATTTTTTTTTCCCAGCTGACATCCTGATTTGATTGTAATGTGTTGTCACCATTACACTTTCAGGACCAAATTGGGCTACAATAATCACGTGTCATTTCCCTCCCAACACCCCACAAACTCAACACACCTGTCGCAGCAGCATCTCCGCCTCCTTCCTGCTGATGGCCCCGTGAAACCAGGGTTCACGCTGAAGCTGAAGCCGTTGGTTCAGGGGCAGAGGCTTATTTGTCATTCCCACAGCTCCGCCCCCAACAGTGCCTGTACCTCCAGCTGCTGCTGCCCCTCCACTGCCGGGGGGCGCCACACCCCCACTCAGTTGTGACAGCTGCATGCTGAATGGCTCTGTGAATCAGAAGAGGGAACCTTCATCAAGTGTCTCAGAACATTATGAACCTCTCAACTCCTAAAGACAGCCCCTTAACATACACAAGCAAGCACAATGACAGATGAACACTACTTACCAAAACATAAATAAGTAGCTTCACACTTCCAAACTTAATCACAACTGAACAAACATTACAACTTATTTTCCATAATAATGCAAGAACTCAATTGTATGAGGGAAAGAGTATGGTTTATGTGCAAACAAGACTTACAAAGCGTGTACAAAAAGAAATAGTACAGCTTTGGTACTCGCTTTGACGAACCAATTGGGGGAAGGTGACACTATACCTGAGGGATCCAAACTTTTAGCATATAACAAACTTTGTTCATTATATGAGGTGAAAGTTCGCTATTTCTGACTATTTCCATGTAGTATAAAGAACTTTGTTCGTTACATTAGATGCAAGTGAAAGATGATGTGCACAGCAGCAGCCTTATCCGGAGTGGAAAGAGCAGAAGGAGAGGCCATCAGAGCAGGCAAAATGGTGAGGCATGGGAGGACGTGAGAGGGGAGGTGTTTACATTCGGGCCGACAAAGCCAGACTGATCGGGCTCGGCTTTGTTTCCACTGCCGCCGTCCGACTTGCGTGTACATGTTCGGCCGACCCACCACTGAACCGAACCCCGCATTTAACGAACTTATTCAGTAAATCCTTGCACATACCGGACTGGCAGAAAAAGTTAAATTAAAGCCGAAATTTTATATAATATAAAGGTCCGTAAAAGCGAGGGTTTACTGTTTAAAAAAAAAAATAATGTCAATGAGCTAAGTCAATGTGCTCACAATGGGAGACCTACAACATAGTGATGACCTTGAGCTTTCGTCAAACACTAGCTGCATCATACTGTGTAAAATAGTACTCAAGGTACACGTGCTAAGCTGACTATATGTTTAACTAGGTGATGCACATCCCCCATCTTGAGGAGAAACTGGTTTACATAAAATAGTTTCAAGTTTTTACTTTCTGAGAACCATAGTGATTAAATACCGGTGGACAGCTACAGTCTATAGAAAAAGGCTGTCATCATTATGGGTTACATCATCCCCTATCCAAAATAGCACGTCAGTCTCGCTCAAATGTGAAATGTTCATCTGCATTCGCCTTTTTTTCTCAGTGTCATTCCTCGTGAGTTTGTTCTACATGATCGAGCCGTCAGACTGTAAATCATCTTGCTTTTATAAATTTTAAGCATTTTAGGGATGCATTATTAACCCGTCGGGTGCTAGCAACGTAGATCTACGTCGGCATAATTAAAAATTAATTTTGGAAAACTAATCACTTATTATTTTCCATTTCCACATAGGGTTCCACATGCACCCTTTGAGCGATGTGGCAACATTATAGCATGTGGATAAGGCTCGCATGTGGATGAGTCGAGTCAAGGAGAATAATTGTCATAACGAGTGAAGACTCGTGATTCGAATAGACTCTACTTGACTCGAATTGTTTGGTGTAAAACTAATCCTAAGGTGTGCGTTGGTGACTATAGGGATAAGAGATTGATTGTGTCTCAGTATGTTTTGTCACCACGAGCGCTATTATGTCTCATCCCAGAAAGCTAATTTTGACAGACTCTGAGTTGGTTGAAGAAGTTAGTTAGTAGAAGTTAGGGAGAACCTAAGCGACTTTGATTCTGACGACTCTTGTGATGACCTGCGTTCATTTCATTTGTGTTGTCATGACATGACAACACCATTCAGAGAGTGACGCAAATGCCCTCACAGACCTCTGCAGAGCCGTCAAGAGATACACCTGCGCATTTGGGAGTCTCGCACTTCATCTCAACAATCCCGGCCACGGGAACACAAAAGTGACCACAACGACGGTGCCACGTCTGCCAGCAAACCACACGACATGCCAAGAAGTGGAAGGACACACGTTACCAGTGCAGTGACTGTAATGTAGGGCTTTGCCTGGAGCCCTGCTTCAAAGAATAGCATACATGATCCATTACTGATAAGAGTGTAAATGTCTGTCCAGTAGTGAAATAGGAGTCCAGTGACATTGTAATAATATTACACTAATTGAAAATGATTTTTAGATTATGAAAATGTATTTGCAGTCTGTATACTTCAAGGGTTGAAATGTAGTATGCATCACACTCAAACAATAAACTCTATGGATAAAAAAACTAAATGTAGCATAAATTTTCATAGCGAATTTTGACATGAAAAATAAATTTGTTAAGGGTTTGTTTGTCATTATATTGTTTAATTTAACCAATAAACCACAAATATCCAAAGAAAAAAAAAACTAAAATCGGCTGGCACTGGCGTGTGTCAGCGGCCAAAAATTAGGCAGCACCCGACGGGTTAAAGAAGAGGTCTGAACCAAGAACAACCTGCTCACATGTAGCTTTTAATCAGTGGCTTTATAGCAACGCGTAAAGCAAATATTGCTCCCCAGCTGCCATACTCCTAAGTCTTAACTTTGGTAGACTATTTTTTACACTATTTTTTCCTACAGTTGAAATGCTTCCCGAAAGATTGCATTCAGGAATTCATAATTTGTCAACCGAGTTATTTTTCTAAAGCAAATTACCTTTTTCCCCAAACACGTGGGGTGCACAACACAAAGAAGGCTGCTCACATTGACAATTTATGAACATAAATTTTTGCACATTTCCAAAATATATTATTACAATTGGATTAAAATTTTCACTAAATTAAGAGGGTTGCAAATTGCAATAAACAAATGTTCACTCTGCCATGTGTATCTCAGTGACTAATAGACATGGGGTGATGCAGCTAGATTTTTAAAAAGCGCAAAAGTTCACTGCAACATGAGTCTCTCATCACAAACATGCTGAGCATCCTTACTGCTATGGTATTTGAAAATTTCAGTATCTTTTTGGACAGATCTTGAACACTGCATCAATCCTTCACATGGCAAATTGCTGACAAATCCCTTAGCCTCCACACACTAGTGCTTGGCTCACCTGTCTTCCGGTAATTCTTTTCTCTTTCCATCACTACTTTCTGAACACTCCTCAATCTCCATTTCACCACCACCATCTCAGCACACAACTCCACCTCCACTTCACCCCCACCTCACCATTCCTTCACCTCTGTTTTTCTTCTACCTCATCACTTAACCCTCCCTCACCATCATCACAGCCCACCCCACCACATAATACTTACGCATGTCAAATGGGTCCCGCTGGTCCATTAGTTGCTTCTGCCTAATTACAGCATCATTGACATATTCCGGTTCAGAGCGCAGCGGTCCTGGTGCTGTGCCCTCACATGATAGATCTATCAGGTTGTCCGACACTGCAAGACAAGCACATAACATGAACATTGGCCCAAGAGTAATGCAACCCTTCAAATAACTTCATGTACCCATCTACATGTGCACATAAAGAGGTTTCCACTTAATTTGTCTACTGAACCTTCCACCATCTAGAGACATCATGGCATACCTGAAACTGAAACCTATTTTATAGGGATACAATTACTTGCAAAGAATGGTTCTATATTTACCTGTCTGGAATCACTTAAAGCTGAGCGCCATATGAAGTACTAGTTTAAAAAATTAAAAATAAGTACAATACAGTAGTATGATCACAATAATATGTGTATTTCGGTTCCATGGGGCCTCTTTGTGTACCAAAATTTTCATGTATTGAGGGGATAAATACATGAGTTGAAAGGAGTATGGCGATATGTTGCTCAGCACTGCCTACATAGGTTAGATTCATGACTGTTTGTATTCTAATAGTTCTAATATAACATAAAAAACAGATAATCTTGTTTTAAGGGGAGAGTCCGCCGTGAATTTTAAATTGCATCTACAGTCATGAATAATTTATATGTTGTGTATATTAGTACCCTTGTTATCACATGAAAATTTCAAGCTGATCAGATGAAAGGAAAAATTTGAAAAAATTAGGAATCTATTTTTGTCGGTTTTTTATGAAATTTTGATTTGCATCTTCTCAGCCATTTTTTGACCGATTTTCTTGGGACATGAGCATATGATAATTCATTGTTATTCTAACAATTTGTTCTGTGAATATTTTGAAAATTGTTTACGAATTTATTTATTTTTATTGTAAAAAAAAAAAAAATTAAATTGAAAATTTTAAGGATAATTTTCCCATATATCAAAACAAAAACTTTAAAACAAAAACAAAATCAGAACAGATTTTTCTATGATATTTGATTTTGTGTCCTATAGTTTCGTGAAAATCGTGCCAAAAATAAAAGCAGAGATGAATTTTATGTTAATTTTATACTAGTTTTGAGAAAAACGCATTTGAAGTTTTGCTAAAGTTTCTGTGCTCCAGTGAAGGTACTATACTGTCAATGCTACTTTCATATGAATTTTATGGGATAGTAATCACATATCAATGCATGCATAAATGGACCTGCACCTTGTCCCCCCTTATAAAGGTACAGGGAGGTCCCGAAGATACGAGCAGTTAGGTTCCACTTGGCATACTCGTAAAGCGAAATCTCGTATAACGAAACACATAAATAATGGTAAAATACAGGTTTGGTTCCAGGACCCCATTAATTAAAAAAAAAAAAAAAGAAAAAAAAAAGACATGCTTTTCAAGCTAAAATAAACTATAGCAAACACAACAAACACACAGCGTCTATATTACCCACACTGTACTACCTATTCTGTAGAAAAAGCATTCTGAAAGAGAAAATAGCATACAAAATAACATAATTGCACTTTAATTAAACATAAAACATGCATAACAAGCAAAAAAGACGTTGTAATGTAGGGGACGCCGCGTGATACAAGAGAAGGTAGTGTAGCGGTCCCAAGGTTGGGGCCGCACACCTGCTAATTACCCCTAAAGGTCAGGCCGCGCCATATGCTTAATTACCCTTAAGGTCACGCCTTGCTAGGGGTGACCTGACTGCGGTCCCAAGGTTGGGGCCGCACACCTGCTAATTATCCCTAAATGTCAGGCCGCGCCATATGCTTAATTACCCTTCAGGTCACGGCTTGCTAGGGGTGACCTCACTGGGGTCAACCAAATGCCCCTTTGTCCAGCCCGGGAGTGGTAGGGCACGCATTTTGAACTTGATAATTTTACTCACCCCAGTTTGAATGTCGTATCATTGGATTTTCAATCTCGTATATTGAAAATAGACCCTAATTTACACATCTCGTTTCATCGGATTCTCGTATACCGAATGCTCGTATAACGGGACCTCCCTGTATTAATTAATCGCTCAAAGGCGAGGGTGTCAGGGCACGCCACGCCCCTCATTGTTGCAAGGTTCGATCAAAATTCACCAGGTGCATAGCTTTCGGTTGGAATTCCTTTGTCTGTCTTCTTCTTCTTGTTTATTGTCTTCTTCGGTGTAATTCTTCTCTTTTCTCTCTTTTCTAGTCCTTTTTGGATGTATACATTTGTTCCAAAAATTTTGTGAACAGGTTGCACTTTTCATATCCAAAATTGTGTTCCAGAATTGTTACCTGGGTAACAAACTTCACCCTGAAGATTGCTGGTTTTTTTTTTTTTTAAGGCTTAGTTTCGATATATGGAAAATTATCCAAATCCTTTTTTTTTTTTTTTTTTTTTTACAAGTTTTGAAAGTTAAAATGTCCCTCGCTATGGGCATTTAAAAAAATGTCCGCCTGAAAAAAATTCCACCATTCGAAAGCCAAAGGATAGGGTGTTGCCATAGACCATATAACTCAAATTCGTATATTAAAAAATTATTTTCATATTTTCACGGCGGACTCTCCCCTTAAGTGATGTAAAAGTTACATAGGCACAAAAATCATTTGAATTAACAGTAGTTGCAATGAAACACATGCAGTACTAGACTTATGATACGGTATTAGCTCTTACTAGGATACATAAATGTGAGCACATATAAACAAAACAAAACAAAAGATAATACAACATCATGCATGGATGCTTAGGTGAACCTGGCTGGAGGAGCAAAGGCTTTGGAAGCACTAAGGGAGTTTACCATAAGAGAGATCTGTCTGTGGAAGCAAAGACGGGCATGTTTGGGGGAATTGGAGCTCCAACTGTTCTGTATGGCTGCGAGATAAGGGCATTGAATGCAAAGGCAAGAAAAATAATAGAGGTGCTGGAGATTAAATGCTTAAGAACAATATTAGGGGTTAGGTGATTTGGTAGAGGAAAAACTGGGTCAGAAATATTTGCTGAAACCGATGTAGCCTACTGATGAAAGCAGACCAGGCAGTACAGTATACTAGCCATGATACCTTCCACGGAGCCTACTCGTGTATTGAATTCTCCTATAAGGAAGATACATAGTACAGTCAAACCTCGATATAACGGACCTCGATGTAACGGACATCGGATATAACGGACTCCATTTGCGTGACTTTTTTACCGCTTATCGCCGCTCTAATTGTCAACTCAACATTATTGTATTATTTTCTCATTTTATTTTGGAATGCTTGGGTTTTAAGGAGTTTTGATGTATCACATATTAAGATATAATATTATAAGGAAGGAGCCTGTATTGCTAGTGATTTAGTGGTAGAAGGTGTGTATTGTTTAAAATAGTGACTATTAGTGTTATGGCGTGGCCGCTGCTACGTCTCCCTGTCACCTCAACACCCTAAATCACCCTTATCTAAGGCGACACGCAGTGCTACACTGACCTAAATAGTGACACGTGTATAGAACTGCAGTTCACAACCATATAATATACATAATAATGAGCATTAGTCATGATAATAAGCAATACCTTTAGAAGCCACGGCTGAATCTGGCTCGTAGTAATTTGTTTACCTTTCACTAGAGCTTGAGCTTGACTAGCTACACGTTCTGGTTGCGTTTGTGATTATTTCTCATTTATTTCACATGTAGGAGCGGACCAAATTCAGCATGTAGTGCCAGTCACTGTTTACCTCCCAACATAGCTACACAGTCTGGTTGTTTGTAATTATTTCTCATTCATTTCACAATTTTTCCGTTTTTATATATTTTCCCCCCCCTTGGGGAAATACCCTCGCTATAACGGACAATCGGCTATAATGGACTCCTCCTCCCCCTATAGTCCGTTATATCGAGGTTTGACTACATGGATACATGGGCTGAATGGGGAAATGATCCCTGAGCACCGACAAGCTGATTCATGACCTTGCATGTGGTTGCTTTCAAGTAGGTATAGGATTACACATGAACATTTGAAAGATAATGCTGCATGTAGTGATGTAAAAGATACATAAACACAAAAAGAAAAACAAAGGGAATGAAAAATCATATATACACAGTTTTTCCCCGCTACCAGAAAGTCACTGATCCTTGTTTATGTATCTACAGCACACCATTCTTTCAGTGCAAAGGATTTTGTACATGTATACTTTCCTTTCTTTTATAAAATTTGTTTTTTGTTATAAGATTCAATTGTAAAATCTGCTCACTTTTGTAAAGTTGTACTATTGTAAATACAGAGGAAACTCTCTATAACGTTATAATTCAGCCAACCCCCTTTCCGTTATAGGGAATTTTCTGCTATAGAGTGTGTTAGCCAGAACCCATTGCTTACAGCTCCAATTTTTGGGTATTGTTTGATTTTCGTTGTGATCTGAAGCCTACACACAGAGGCTACAACACTGTAAACACATTAATGAATAAATTGGAGCAGTACAAATACTTACATACAGGTACTTTAACCTAAGACGTGCGCACAGGGGGTTTTCTACAGGGTCATACTGTGCGCATGTATGATGATTTTGGGACCCATTGCCAATTTCGATAAAAAGTACATCAGCGTGTAGGGAATGTTTGCGTGCATCGGCCCATATATATTTGACCCCAAAAAAAATGTCTGGGGGGGGGGGGGGGAACGGTCCGTAGTTGAAAAATGTGGAGCGAATGGCACCGCGCGGCTAGATGTTCATCGAGCGGCGAGATTTCCCTGCGGAATTTTCACGCGCCCAGGGGATAGAACGAGAGGGAGGAGGGGGTGGGTTACCGCATTAGAGGGAGGCAAGGAGTGAGTCGTGGAGAGAGTGAAGGCAGTAAACATATGCAGCTGTGTGATAATTGTGGAGGCGCCCCAGGCGTATGGATGTCTTGGGATTTTGAACCTTATGTCTAGGAGGTGTCTGGTGTTCGTTTGTCTGTTGCTCGGAGCGAGCGTGTGGCAGAGTGGTGTCGAGAGTTGACATGTAGTACTATACCCACACCAATTTTTAGCCGCTGCCTATAAACGCGCGGTTTTGGTACGCGTTCAAAAGCTCTGCTCTTAAGAGTCTTCCCGCAGTCCGCCGGGGGAACTCTTAAGAGTCTCCCCGCAGCTCCCGGGTTAATAAAGAGTAAAAACTCCTCTAAATTTGGGGGTCTGCACTTCTTTGTAGAATTATGCACTGCAGAGGCGCGGCGGGTGGTCTTTGTTTACATAGAACGCCGGTTCACGTGCAACGACGTGCACACTAACAGAAAATCGCTCTCCATTACGGAAAATTTTGTTATAGGGAATTTTCATAATGGAATGGAATTTTTCCGCTATAGAGAAATTCATTTATTTTAAAGTTTTCACTATATATTTTTGTGAAAAAAAATCTCGTTATTACGAAAGCCCGTCACACATGCGACTCAAGGGGAGACCGCGGTGCAACTCAAGGTCATAACGTATTTTTTCATTGATTGTCCCTTGTTTCGTCGACAAAGCGAGGAATCTTGAGGGCTTTCGTGAGCCCCTGGGACAACTAGTTGCGCCTACCATTTTTTAAATGCGCGTAAAAAAAATTGAGGCCGCCTCACGAACTTACCAAAACTCGTTTCACATTTGCGTTGTAGTCGGGTGTCGTAGGTCAGCCGTGAAGCAGTCTCAGCTCAATCGGATGCGTCGTCATGCAATCTTAGCGTGTCGTGATGCAGTCGCCCACAAAAAAACCTTTAGTAGCTGTCACCCGTGGCTAGATATTGCAAGGTTATAGCTAGCTGAAGTCCTGACTCCAATGGTTCCCTCTACCAGGTGTACTGCTTCTTGATCCAGAGTTCAATTCTCTCCAATACTTCCTTGAAGAGGGACTCGTCCAATCGCAGGCAATTATGGTAGGAACTTTTTGTCTTCCACGAGGGGCTCTTGAATAAGGTGTTCACTATGTCCAAACTGGCGTCTCCTGCTGATCCAGGGTCGAACCCACCTTGGACCTTGGCTTCTGCTTCTCCCCCTCCTCAAGCTTCCTTTGGTACACCAAAAGGAGTGTCTGGGTGTGAAGGCTTTGCACCCTCAACTGACATAGCAGGGTGAGCAGTCTCTTGTTTTTTACAGTGGGTGGAACACGAGAAGTCCATGGTGATGTGCTGGGTCAGTGGCAGTCCAGGTGTGATGCCTCACTCCACCTGGCACTCAATATAAAGTTATAAGCTTCCATGGGTCAGACGTCGGGGGGTCGTGGAGGTGGTCATGGTGCATTCTCCGAACGCGTCACGCAGTAGTGTTGCATTCGTGGGCGGTCGTGCCATGGCTGACTTAAATCCGTTAAATTTCAAATTTGAAGACTTGTAGCTCTGTCGCCTCATGATCTTGTCATGTTCTTGAGGACGTCACGACCGGTCGTGAGGCAGTCGTGAGCAGAGCAGACTCGGGGCCAGTCGGGAGCGTGGGAGCCAACTACGACACGACCTTGAATCGCGTCACAGTCGGCCCTTGAGTCGCATATGTGTGACAGGGACTTAAATAATTAGGATACATATATAAAATATATTTTTTGCTGAGAAGGAGCAGGCTCTGTTTTGAGCTATCCCATATGTTTGGAGAAGGCTTTATGTATGAAAAAAAAAGAAGTTTAGAATGTGCAAATTGTTTTCAGTGCTAACGAGCAAACTACACTGTGTCAAGAGCCACCCCACATGTTTGGGGAAAGACCTTATGTATGAAAAAACAAACTGAAGTAAAAGAAAACTCACAAGTACATTAATAATCTTACACTAATATACTAAGAGAGTAGGTCTTTTTATCTTTCTTTCATTTTTTACATCACAAAGACTGGCCAAGGGCAAAAAAAAAAGAAGGAAAAAAAAGCCTGCTTAGTTGCCAGTCCCTATAAAGAAGACAGTAAGAGAATAAAAAAGAGGGTGGGCCAATTTAGTTCGGGAGGTGTCTTGTCACTCCTCTCTTAAAAATATTTAAGTCGTAGGAAGGTGGAAAAATAGAAGCAGGAAGAGAGTTCCAGAGTTTACCAGTGAAAGGGATGAAAGAGTAAAGATACTGATTAACTCTTGCATTAGGAAGATGGACAGAATAGGGATGAAAATGAGTAGAAAGTCTTGTGCAGCGAGGCTGCGGGAGGGGAGGGAGGCATACAGTTAGCAAGTTCAGAAGAGCAGTGAGCATGAAAATAATGGTAGAAGATAGCAAGAGAAGCAATATTGCGGTGGTAATTTAAAGATTGAAGACAGTTTGTCAGAGGAGGGGAGTTGATGAGACAAAAAGCTTTTGACTCGACCCTGTTTAGGAGAGCTGTATGAGTGGATCCCCCAAAAAACATGCGAGACATATTCCATACATGGGTGGATAAGGCCCCTGTACAGAGCAAGCAGCTGGGAGGGAGAAAAAAATGGACGCAGATGCCACAGGACATCTAACTTCATAGAAGCTGTTTTAACAAGAGATGAGATGTGAGCTTTCCAGTTCAGATTTTTAGTAAAGGATAGTCCAAGAATGTTCATTGTAGAAGAAAGAGACAATTGAGTGTCATTGAAGAAGAGGGGATAGTTGTTCTCCATGGTAGTTACACCAATGGAAAGAAAAGCACAATTAGTCCATGGGCCGGACCAGATAGCGGTACCACCCAAGGTGGCAAAACTATACTTGTGCCATTTTGTTTGTTGCATGAATAGAGTAAAATAATGTACGATAGCCTTTCCATGTTGGTAGCTTTACAGTATATTTTTGTGTAAAACCCACTTTCATAGGGTAATTTTTTCATATTTTCCATTTTTATTTATGAAACGGTGCATCGTAGGCATAAAGGGTATTTGGACTAAGGATTTAGTAAATTAAATTCTGCACAGGTTTGTCTCCATGCATTTTTACTATATATGTCATAGTTTTTGCACAAATGAAGCCGGAAGTTGAAGGCATGTTTTCATCAAAATTGAGTTTCCCAGCCATATTTTGTTCAATAACTCTAAAACAAGTCATTTCTCGATAAAATGCCATAGAGATGAGATTTTAGGGTGATGAAGATTCATCTTTTAAATGGTACTCTTATTATTCTTCAAATGTTATATATTGACATCTAAGAGGCTAAATACAAAAAACTGTATATTCACAGAAATCCATATCTTGATATCATTTACGTCTTAAGCCTTATATATTACCAGAGTATTTACGTTGAAAGAACTGGAATTTTTTTTTTTCTAATCCATGTTCTTGTCTGTTGCAGATGGACGAGCTGAATGATGGCGGACACTGAGCACCCTTGTACTGATCCGACTCTAAAGCGCCCGCGGCTAGAGTGCATCATTCATTGTTCCGATGACAATGAAAACCTAATTTCACCACAATCAGTCGACTCTTGGAAAACTCTCCTCCGGGCAGCTCAAATACGGCGTCATGAGCCCATATTGGAGTTGGCTGAAGACACTCCCGAAGGAGAGATCCCTGCTCTCAATTACCACAGAAAATGTCGCAGCATCTTCACGATGAAGAAAGCACTAGATGGCATCCCTGCTCAAAAAGAGAAGACTACCAATGGCTGTCCTGAGGATAGCAACCCTGCAAGGGCTGGTCGTGCAATCTCTAGCACCTCAAGAACATATGAAGCAGTGCATATTTTGCCAGAAAACAAACAAGTACGCCAAACGACAGAAGACTCAAGAAGTGTTGGTGAAGTGCAGAGAACTGAGAGCTGATGCTAAGATCAGGAATGCCGCCACAAAGACTGGACAGCAGAATACTTGGCATTGTAAGCAGAGATTTTGTAGCCGCTGAAGCACACTACCACAGGTCCTGCTATAGATTCTACACACGGGGCGAAACTTCACAGCAGAAGGGTGCTGTCAGTGCCGATGACAAAGAAGATGAAGATATATATGAGGCGGCTGTTAGTCAGTCATACAGTGAGCTCTTTCATTACATCAGAATGGAGCTTTTCGGTACCCCAAAGGTCCTGATGATGACTGATGTTACCTCTAGACTTGTGGCATCCATGAAGAGCTTTGGTGTGGACCAAGTGCAGGACTCCACCAAAAAGCACCTGCGGCAAAGGATTGAGAAGGAGTTTGGTGGATTTCTTCACATCATCCAAGATCATAATGGCAAACTTCTCATCTATCCAGACAGTTTAACTGTGCAGGAACTTGTCAGAGAAAACCAATCTCTAAAGAAACAGTTGAAGACCCTGTCCAGAGGTAATGCCCAGGAACTCCAAACAAAGGTTGCCAAGCAACTCAGGGCTGACATCAAGACCAAAGCCAAAGATATCAACCAATCCTGACCACCAGATAGAGTGTGTCAAACCTGATATCGTTTCAGAATCGCTCTTGTGCTTCTTGCGCACCCTGCTCACAGGGTCCGACGACCCTGACAGCATTGACAGTGTAGCCCCAAGAGTTCAGCGTCTCCTGCAATCGTTTGGCCAGGACATTGTGTATGCAGTGACATGTGGCAAAGCCAAGCCGCCCAAACACATTGCCCTGTCCTTCAGTGTCAAGTCTTTGACAGATAATGTTGAGCTGATAAGCATCCTCAACCGCCTTGGGCATTGTGTTGCGTACTCGCAGATGGAGAAGATCGACACCGCCCTTTGCTTGCAGAAGCTGTCTGCCTCAGGAGGTTATCCCGCACTGCCAAGCAACATCTTTCCCGGTGTCTTCACAACCTTGGCTAGGCTTCATCGACCGTCTAGAAGAGACGCTGAGTGGCGAAGGTACGTCGCACAGGGTGAATGGCATTGCTGTGCAGAAAAAGCCGACAGACCTGGTCCCTGCCCAACCCAGGCCTACTGTGGCCAGAACAAAGAAGAGGAGCATTGATGCTGGCAGCAGGAGCAACAAGAGCAGAAGCAGCGCTGCAGGGGGCAACAGTGTCAACGAGCTGCGCTACCAGCTCTTCTGTGCAAAGAGAGGGAAGCAGAGTCAAGCCAGCTGCCACCATGCAGAGACTGCCTCTTCTTACACGCACAGAGAGCCAACTTCCAGGCTGCTATCTGGAGACGCTGTTTAGAGCCCAAGGCCAACGTGCCAAGCCCCAGTGAGCATGGCTGGACTGAAGAAGACGGGAAGCTGAACATCCTCTGGATGCGTTCGGCACCAGCACCAAAGGTGGTGTTGGAGCTACTGACTTGCAAGTGTTCACGGGTATGCAAGCTGCCTGACTGTGCGTACCTGGTCAATGGCCTCACATGCACTGATATGTGCAAGCTGCACCAACCAAGCAGTGCAGCAGCAGGAACCCGACCTTGAGGCGGATTCTGAGGATTCAGAGGATGAGTAAACGGTACAGCAGATACATATGTTTCTAGCGCTTCTATGCATGTCTAAAGGTTCCATATGACTCAACAAATTATTAATACAATAGTTTCAAGAATATTAGTCCTTGTTATGTTCACAAGAAGTCGCATAGAAGTACACATTCAGACTTCATTGCATATGGTAGCGACACATTTCTGTTCATTAGTATTAGTGTTTTAACTTTTATGTCATTTATCCTGATGCCAGCTTATTATGTTATTGTGTGTATATTAGCAAATAAAACTGTAATTGAATGAACTTCGATTTTGAACATTTTCAGAAGGTTAACCTATAGTAATATCACTTTCACAGTTGCGGATATCCGTAGTCGAGTGCCGTTGGGTGCGGCTATAAGTCGCAATTACTAGCACTAAGCAACCACCTAGCAAGGGCTATCATATCAAAATATATCCTATAGACATGGGGGAATATAAAAAACATCACCAGGCCTTGCCACCTCGGATGGTACCAAAAAGTGATTTTGGGGGGTCCGGCCCATGGACTAAATAGGATAAAATCATAACAAAACCAATCATGCATCTTGACTGTGAATTGGTTTCACACAAGAAGAATAGAATCCATCAAAATATAAAGGAAGATACTGACGCAAACACAAAATGTAGGAAACTGTGATTATAAGAGACAGGAGGCAGCAGCAGACAGCATTGTTCCATTAACACTATCTGAGTAAAGGATGAATGGTAGTACCTTTGCTGGGGAGTGTCTGGTGAGAGTTGGCGAGGGTCTGGGTTGGGGCCGGCACCGGGGAAGAAGAAGAGGAGGCACTGGGGGCTGGGGTAGGGGAGGGGCTGGCCAGAACTGTGCGTTTACTTTCTGAGGCCGAGTATTGGGGCAGCGGGGGCACAGGGGGAGGGGGGAGGTCAGGGGGCACCTTCCCGGGCAGGTCATTGTAGTACTCTGGGTCATCACGTCCCCAGGTGATGCCACCCTCCCCGTTGATGCCTGGCCTGGGAGAGAAGGGGAAACAGGTCACAATAAAGAAGAAACATATCTCAAACCAGACTAAACGAACTACAAACCATCCACATTATCATCCATGCTTTTCATCTCCGTTTACTCACGTCAATTATTTGCTAACTATGTACTAACTTTCTGCCTCACTAGTTAATAAGTAAACACTTCAATTATAAGAGAGACTGGACTGATACCAACTTCAACCTTTTTTTTTTTTTTGTGAACACCCGAGCACTCGATCCATCACTACAAAGCAAATTGCTCACAAACATTCTAAACAATTTCCATGCCTAAACTTTTAGACATCATAGTAATACAATACCACAATAGGACTTAAAAGTTGGCACAGTTGATATTTACAAATCCTTCTGTAACTAGAAATCAAATTCTGTAACTAGAATTTGCAGCTTCTCCCTGGCATTCGCTGTATCATATGCAAACAATAACTCACTTCCCATTGTATCTGATCTCCATAAACAAGTCTGGCCCCTTCTGACCTGACCCTGACTTTCACCACCTTCATTGATGTCCATGGATGGAAATGTTGCACAGCTATGGAGACTTGACATACCCATCAAAGGCCCAACCTTCACTGGGGAGTATTCCCCTACTTCTTTACCCACCCCCACACACACTTTACTTCCCCTATAAAAGAAGATTGCCACAGCATTAAAGCAGTGTCCATACCATTGAGCAGTGCCCAGCTGAGCAGGCTGTGCCCCTTCACCAGGCAAAGTCTGTCGGGTAAGTTTTGTTGTTGTCCACACTGTGGTGGTCAGCCAGTCCAGTCACTGCTCGGCCTGGGTGTGGTGTGATCAACATGATGCACACCAAGAATAATTGCAGGACAATAAAATAGATGTGTAAATTTTCCTCTTTACATCAGTGTTGTGGTCATGGGAAACAAATTTTCCTCAGATTCTCTAAAATCATCATAATCGCTGCAACTAGTTTGTTCTCATCTCTTTACATGTCGGTTTAGACGATCCAGAGGCAAAGTGTTGCAAATAGTTCTATTAACTGAATGGTCTTGCCTCTAATTCAGTGTTATTTGGTGGATGGAGGGCTAGACATTATGTTCCATTACTTGTAGAAAGACAAGAGCCAGCTGGACTCTAGGATTCATACGTAACTTTGTCCGACTGTGTCGTTGCTCCATATGGTGTAGAGCAGTGGTTCTTAACCTTTTCATCGGTCTACACCCCTTCCTGACTCCCAACTATTTATCGCACCCCCTACTCATAGTAGGGGCTTGGTAAAGGAGTTTTTTCATTCCCTGGGGGCACCAAATCAATCTTGTGTGTGGTATATATATACATATATATTTATTTATTCATATATTTATTTGCAATGGTGGGTCTAATGGCCTATCCAGACGAGCAGGCGTGCTCGGCGGGCAGCGCGGTCGGCGGACAAATTGTGCCGGGCATGCCCGTGAATGTTGTCCACACGGCAGAGTCGATGAATGGGCGGGCGTGCCCGACGATGCCAGTAGGTTGTCGAATGCGGTACAATAAACATGGTGCCCAGTACTACTGCGAAGAAGTATTGTGTAGCATAATTGTTGCTGTGTGTATAAAGTTCCTGATGTGAACCGTGTTACAACGAAGTGATAAGTGGGAGGCAAGCCTTGTATTTATCCATAATGTTAATTTGTGTCTGGCAGCGGCGTAGCTCCTCAAGCCACCGGGCACCACACGGTGATTTCGCTCAACGGGGGATCGGGCAATTCGATGGTTTACCCGTCAAATGTGCCCGACAACGGACATGCCCGCCGATCAGGCCCGCTCGTCTGGATAGGCCTTTAGACGGACGAGTTTTCATTTGGTTGAAATATTGTTGAATTGAGTACACACAAACCTCGATTTCCCGGATATCGGATTTGCCAGACAAAATCCGAGGTCCGGGGATATGTCAGTCCCGGACAATTTTTTTTTTTTTTTTTTATTATACGTAGAAATGCCTGGTCCTATTCGTAAATTGACAAAGTTGTCCGGCGGTCCGAGCATCTCCTGTCACCCCTGGTCAGTGTCCGCGCCTCCAGCCAGGTGGCAGCATGCTCAGTGGTCGTATTGTTTACATTTGGGCACACGACACTCACGGTTCACCTGCACCGCCTTCGTCAGTCCCCCGACTCCCACTGCCCCTGGTGCAGGAACATCTCTGAGACTATTGAACACGTTCTGCTGCCTCCCGCCAGGTGGCAGCATGCTCAGCGGTCGTATTGTTTACATTTGGACACACGACACTCACGGTTCACCTGCACTGCCTCCGTTAGTCCCCTGACCCCCACTGCCCCTGGTGCAGGAAAGTCTCTTGAGACTATTGAACACTTTCTGCTGCCTCCCGCCAGGTGGCAGCATGCTCAGCGGTCGTATTGTTTACATTTGGGCACACGACACTCACAGTTCACCTGCACCGCCTCCGTTAGTCCCCTGACCCCAACTGCCCCTGGTGCAGGAAAGTCTCTTGAGACTATTGAATACTTTCTGCTGCCTCCCGCCAGGTGGCAGCATGCTCAGCGGTCGTATTGTTTACATTTGGGCACACGACACTCACGGTTCACCTGCACCGCCTCCGTTAGTCTCCTGACCCCCACTGCCCCTGGTGCAGGAACGTCTTGAGACTATTGAACACTTTCTGCTGCCTCCCGCCAGGTGGCAGCATGCTCAGCGGTCGTATTGTTTACATTTGGGCACACGACACTCACGGTTCACCTGCACATCCTCCGTTAGTCCCCTGACCCCCACTGCTCCTGGTGCAGGAACGTCTCTTGAGACTATTGAACAGTTTCTGCTGCCTCCCGCCAGGTGGCAGCATGCTCAGCAGACGTAAAAGTCCGTGGCGGGGTAGTTGATATTGGCGGTTGCCGGACAGTAAATACTAGAGTAGGATAAACGTCCGGGGGTGGGTAATGGCATCGGACTGTTGCGATTCCCGGACCAGTGCTCCCCCCTATTAGTCCGGGAAAACGAGGTTTGTGTGTATTCCCAAGTAGATATAATTATGTGGTACTGGGTCTACCATAGCATCTCACACCCCAAGAGGTTGGTCAAGCAGCCCCGGATAAGAACCCATGCTGTAGTCATATGGGCACAAAGTCAAGAAATTAACAGAACAGTGCTAACACAGAACAGTGTGCAGTGCCAAGGACACAACTGTGAGTCTTTGTTCAGCGCCTGTCCTGAAGTTCTGTCTCGCCCTCACCCAGGCCCTCACGCCAACTTGTTTCTGGCTACAGAGTCAGTCTGAACCAGACGGTGGAGTCTACTCGAGCTGGAGAACCCGAGTGGAGTACCACAAGACACTACACAGGAGCCATACCACTGGGCAGTATCTGGCGATTTCACTCACCATAGATGCGGGCATTCAGCTGCTTTGCCTGCTAAATTTGCCAGATAATTGACTTTCAGTATGAACCCACTTGGCACTACTTGATTGTGAGGACACAGCTTAGGAACTTTCCAGTCATCCCATACATCTAAAGTATCTGCTATATTATGCTTTCTCAGTCCATAAATGACACATACAAATTTCTCCCATTTTCTACGTATTGTTTACATATAAAAGTTAACCCCCCAACACTGTATCCACACAGCCTCGCCCCCTTCTAAAGCCAGCTTGTTCATCTTCCTCTCCCACTTAAGCCTTTTGGAAGACTTACTCAATTAGTACTCTACCAAAGAGCTTGTCTGGCATGCTCAGTACCGTAACTTATTTCCCTATAATTTGTTGGATCCGTTTCCTTTGCCCTTATACATCATTATAATACAGGCATCTTGCCAACATATGTTAAATAATATAACCAAACAATTTACCACACAAGATTTTCTTAAGCATTTCTGATGTGATCTTATTTAATCCAGGTAGCTTTCCACTTCTTTTTTTTCAATCCACCCATCACTAGTTTATTTCTCTTTACATTCCGTAACCTTTACACTTTTGACTCCTCAACTCATTAAACAGTCAGCTGCCTTTTCTAATAAACTTTAAATAAACAAATAAACCACTATGCTTCTAATAGTTCACAAACTTAAAAGTAATCACCCCACTTTATTTTCGCTTTTCACACTCTTGGCACCTCTCAATTTACACCCAGGGGCACCTCTGACCCTTGCTGCCTTTCTACCCATAGTATTTATTTCATTTCCAAAATTGTTTATTACTTTCCCAAAAGTTCAGATCATTACCACCTTTCATCCACCCTCTTAATGTTTTCAATTTTCCACGTACCTAGCTAGATCTACTGATATACCTATTCTGCCCATCTTCTACCCTCCCTACCCTGCAAATATTGTTTGCATGCTTTTTTTCATCATTAATATTCCACGGGTCAAAAGCTTCAGGAAATAATGTGTTGACACCAAGGAAGCAGTTTTGTTGCATTGCATTGCACTGCACTACACTTCATGGCCTCTGATCAGTTCTTGCTCATATAAAAATTAAAATTAATTTGGGAAGTGGCAAAAGTCACATGGAGACAGTGCTTGAGAGGATTGAGGTTGCTTCACTTTCATGATTCTGTTAGGTAAGAAAAGTTGAACAAGCCGAGCCCGAGGCACCGTACATTGCTGCGGTGGCGTTACCACGACTGATGACCCTTACGTTCTACACTCTACAGGAGAATAATCTGCATCAGTTATAACATGTATATATCTACAATTGTAATGACAAATCCAGGGCATGACAGTGTCAGATCTTCCATACCAGTAAAAGTTATTGATAAAATCAAATATACAATCAGCAATACCAGCTGAAATAAAATTATGAATAATAATACATTTGTACATCCCTGCCAGCGAAGGTAATTCTTTTTACAATCACGAAGACACAGGCTTTAGAACAGCCTACGGGGCTCCACTAGTAGTTCTACTCACCAAAGTGGGCCACACAGATCTCAATCAAACTTATGCACAAATTTTTTTCAAAACTTTTGTTCATATCATTTTTGCATCTAATTTATTACAGGTCTCAGTGCTTCAGTCAGGGAGGCGAGATCTCCAAACATCATTTAAACATTTTTTTCAGTATTGATTAATGCCTTCATTCTCTCATCAGTTCTCATCAATAAATCATCTCTATCCAATCATTCTGGTCTATATATTGCTTCAAACATAAAATATCTCCTTTTCCCGTTGAGCAGGTAGCCAAGCTTTTCCCATTGAGCAGGTAGCCAAGCTTTTCCCGTTGAGCAGGTAGCCAAGCTTTTCCCATTGAGCAGGTAGCCAAGCTTTTCCCGTTGAGCAGGTAGCCAAGCTTTTCCCATTGAGCAGGTAGCCAAGCTTTTCCCGTTGAGCAGGTAGCCAAGCTTTTCCCGTTGAGCAGGTAGCCAAGCTTTTCCCGTTGAGCAGGTAGCCAAGCTTTTCCCATTGAGCAGGTAGCCAAGCTTTTCCAACTTCCTTGCTCTACTTCTATAGCTTGTAGTATTTCTTGCATAATAAATAAATTTCATATAAACATTAAAACTGCCTACTGCATAAGGGTGAAAAGCTGACCGATGTACACACACAGTCATACCGTCACCACTACACTCTCTTGTCTCCAGGCCTGCCATGACTTACTTATCAGACTTAACGCTGGTGTACTGGACGGAGGGAGTGCGCTTGAGGTACTCCTTGAACCTCAGCTCAAAGGCCTGGCCAATGGTGGTGATGACGTCCTGCGCCAGGCCGCCCCCACACTCCAGAACAAAGCAAGCACGGCCGTATCGACTGTCCTTGGCCACATATGCAATGAAGTCCAATGTGTCCTGTGGAAGGCAAGAGAAAGGTAAGGAAAGCAGAAAAATAAGGATGTGGTGCATGAGGAGGTGCATAGGTGTAAAGGGACTAGTTTTGTCTAGTCTAGGAGTATGCAGTCACCTGTACCTGAGAACTACCATGAGATAACCATAGCAGAAGAATCTCTCTCTCTCTCTCTCTCTCTCTCTCTCCTCTCTCTCTCCTCTCTCTCTCTCTTCTCTTTCTCTCTCTCTCTCTCTTCTCCTCTTCTCTCCTACCTCTCTCTTCTCTCATCTCTCTCTCCTCTCTCTCTCTCTCTCTCTCTCTCACTTGACATAGTAGTCCTTTCATACTCCTAGTATCTACGTATTCTGCTCTTGTACAACACAAAACAATTCAACCCTACATATTACCTCCATAGATCAAGCCATCTCAAGGAGCTGTTCATCACTAACACCACTCCATAAAAAGTTATCTCTCCTCTATTAGATACAACACCAAATCAATATTTTTTCATTACTTGCTTTCACTATTGAATTGCTCACATTACAAGTAGGTGCCCCGGGAGTAATTAATTTCCAATGTTTGAATACTGAACCTTTCACTCCTACTCTTATGTCCAGGCCTCACCTGTGTGCCTGTAACGATTGCTGTCCTATCCTCAAGAGGTTTTTTCCATTATATATTCATTGATCCTCTTATCATACAGTAAAGTCTTGCATTTGGTAAATTCACAATCTCATCAAATGCCTCCCTAATTATCATTGGGTAACCATATTCACGCATTTGGCAAATATTTTCTCTAGGAAACGCTTGGATACCAACTCATTTCATCCACACACCTCACTAATGGAATGAAGATTATTAAAAAGTTTTATTAGCATCTTTATTTTCTCTTAGTATCCAATAATTACCGATAAAAAAAAAAGGGTTTCAAGCTCCCAAATAAAAAAAAAGTCCTCTAAGGGGTCTGGTACTACCAATCAACAATAATGTTGCTATTGTTTTAATATTAACGAGCTGTCTCGGCCACCAATTCGTTACCAAATGCTAGACCTTACCATGGCTCCTGCTACTTCCCCTCTTTGTAAAGCCCTCTCTCTTATCCCTCCTTCCATATGACTTCCATACTTTCACAGGATGGAGCAAAGATATTCAACTCACTAACCTCTTCTGTCTATTCAAAAAATTTCACAGTTCCTGGTCCTAAATGATTTTCCTATATGGATCTGCAAAATCAATTAAAATTTTACTTTTAATGTATAAGTCTGGTCTTTTCCAGACTGATTCCTGTTCTTTAAATCACGGGGTGGCCATGGCAGAAGTTGTCATTTACACCAAACTAAAAAATTTCAATCCTCTCACTCACACACTCACGCTAACTTCCCATTGATCAAAGTGTCGTCCTCTCATACTTCATGCATCTATTCTACTCTCATTCATTTTTCTAGTCAACTCATTCTCATCCATCCTTTCAGAGTGTCCGAACCATCCGAGTGCAGTGCTTCACTTGCCACCACTCCGTCATTCACTCCCTTACCCTTAAGCTTTATAAATAAGAGGATGTCAATGAATGTTTACAAAAAAACAGATTCTGGCTGCATGAGTGGCTGATATACCCATCACAGAAGAACCATTCAGTTCATATTCTTCAATGGTGAAGGCAGAAGAGTGGTTAATCTATAATCTTGTTCCTTTTACTATTGCCGGAGATCTATTTGCTCATCCCACTAAACAGATCCACAATTGACATTCAAATAGACATGCAGGAAATGCTTCAAAGTTTATAAGAGGCCGTTTAGCCTCTTATAAACCATCGCCATTGGCCACAAATCACCAAGAACCTGAGTTTAACTATTACTTAATTATCTTTTTAGGACTCCACAATTAACAAAACAATAAAAAACCTTCATCCTAATTTACCTCATTCACCTTTACTGTTGCTGCTTGACAAATTGAGAGAACTTATCTTATAGGAAACTTAATGATTTTCAATGAAGATATTACATCTTATAATTATAAGACTCCTAGAGCTTTCATCAGTCTATCATACATACCTAGAAACTTTATGTCAACCTATCACTGGTTGCTCTCAGTATAAAATTGAAGACTTTATTTGAACCCAAAATAACAGAAAAAGAATGTGAAAGAATGTGAATACTGGTGTGAATTGGTAGAGAGGATCAATTCACACCAGTATTCACATTCTTCTTTCGTCCCCCTGCATTCCCATCAAGTGTAATCATTTCACATGCTGTTCATATTCCCCTTCACACTGTCCCATCTTACACCAAATCACACAACAGCAGCCAAACACACAACTCTCCTAATCTCCAGCCTCCACCAAACTCGTGATCTTTCTCCTCCCTTCCTGCCAGCTAAGAGCAGACTGTCTCACCTCAGGCTTCCCCAAACACAGCACAGTCGAGCTACTCACCGGGTCACCCCCTGAAGCGAAGGATATGTTGGGCATGTCGTGGCAGGCAACAATCTGGCCAGACTCTAGGTTGGTGAGGTTAAGTGCCGTGCTGGTGATGGTGAGGTTAACATTGCTTCCCGCATGCTCCATGAGGGGCCGCTCCCCAAGGATGCGGCTGATTGTCTTCACCACCTTCCTCTTACGGTCTGCAGTTTTGAGTCCTGCAGCCTCACACACCTTGCTGATGCACTCCCTGAAGGATGGAAGAAAAGGAAGGTAATGTTGAAAACCATGTCAGGGTAATATGGAGGAAGGGATCAGTAATTCAAGTGCAGGAGACTACAAGGTTATAATGTGTGGCTCATATATAATTAAAACTGGAGAGTTGGTTGTGCTAGTGTGTGGTTATACACTGAGACCTAATCTATGCAGGTAGGGCAGCTAATAGTATACCACCACGGCGTGTTGTGGGTGTAGACAACATGGAGCTGGGTGTTGGGTGGGGAGATTACCTGGTGAGGACTGTTCATTAAGGGACGGCTGGGTAAAAACAAGGGTGGAACAGTTCTGTGGTCAGGTGGCTGTTTTATGTTTTATGTGAGGGATGAGTGGAGGTTAACCCCCCCCTCTCTCTCTCTCGCTCTCTCATGTACAAGTATCTGTACTTGTTTCAGGTCTTACATTAGTGAGAGGAGTCTGGCCAGTGTGATAGGGATGGGTGATGTCTTTCTTACTTTTCATTAATAACTCCCTTCATTTCCTCATCACTTCTATCCACATTTACTTACTCTTTAGTCCTTTCAGTGTGAAATTCACCCAAGACCTTGATCACGCTCTCAACCCGCGACCGCCAGCTTCTACCCTTCCAGAAAGGGCTCAGAGGCAGGTCTTAAGGTAAAGCTAGAACCTCACCACACACAATTGCTCAAGGGGGGGATTAACTGCTCGTGTTTCCAGGGGGATATCTAGAGCCGTGAGCGAGGTTCGACCCTGCGTGCGTCAAATGACACAAATCTTTACTACTATACCACGCGGGCAGTGCGTGTATGTGTATGATTCACCCATGGTCTTGTTCACGCGAACTGGACTCGCAATCGCCCGCTGTGTGTGCATATGTAACAAAAAAAGAAACGAAATGGGACCACTACAATTGCTCTTGTGACAAATACATAAAATAAATAAATCCTGTTAAATCTATTCTTCTCCATCTTCCCTGCATCCCCCACTGGCTTACACATCCCTTCATTGGATAACACTACGTACGCTTTCCTTGATAACCTTCCATCTCCAAACCCTTTTTAACCCTACTCCCACCCCTCCACGCCCCACCTGTCCTACAGCTACCCTCTCCATGTCTTCCTTCACTTCCTGTAACCCCGTTTAACCCTCCATCACCTTATTAACCTCAATTGGCATTCCGCAGCCCCGCCTTGTCTCCCCAGCCCCACACAGGTCCCTCCTCCAGCCCCTGCTTCACCTCCTAACCTCTGCTGGCCTCTTTTACCTCCGCCTCGTCTCTACCAATACCCAGAGACCGCAGTGATGGCTCGCCTCGTACCCTGTAGCTGCGGGGCACAGGTGACCATCCCCTCCCCCTCCCCCACCACATTGCCCTCCTCAGCCCCTCTTAGGTTACAGCCTCTGTTACTTCAGGAAGGCCGTGCCTTTGTTTGTTTACATTCTTTCTTTCTCTCTCTCTCACACACAATTCCCGCGCCTGCTCAGATATAAGGATTTCTCGCTGACAAGTGGGCAGTTACTGTCCCTCTTGAGCAAGAAGATGAGTGAGTGGTGTGTGAGGTGCCTTACTCATAGATCAGTCTTTACGAGCTCTGGGTTCTTTCCAGGAAGGTAACGGCAGCTAACTATCATGAGTCCAATGTGCGTGATCAAGACTGGGTGAAAACACAAACACAAACACGAGGCACTTACTTGGCGATGAGTGATCTGGTATCGAAGTTGAGGCTCTTCATTGACGTGTTGACCTCCAGGCAGCCAATGTACTGCAAGGCAAGGAACACACTGTACTGCCACCCCACTACCCGCCGCATACACACTACCCCCCCCCCCCACACACACAGTAACCTACCCACCACAACCTTCTCAACATACACGTTGTCGACATCGGCACAGCGCTGCGAAGTAAGTTCTCCGTCCATACAAACTCTACCACTTTCAACCTGCCCACCTAACACCATCTTGGCATGATTGACACTTCATCAGGCGCTTGTGTTAAATCTACCGTGACATGACTAGCTCTATCACTAATAGTCAGACGCTCTATGTCAACCAAAGAACTTCAAAGTGCTCTGACCCTAAACAGTTCAACGTGTGGCCTAATTCTGTCCGCCACGCTACCACCATCATCTGCCGTGTTTGTTGTACAGTATAGTGTCCACGCTCCTCCACAACACTCAACACTTAACACCAACAAGACTCTGCACGTGTCCGCCCTCGCTAACACAAACAAACACCATGCAACAGGATTGTAACCCGGCCAAGAATACGCGTCTTACCATTCTCCATCTGAGAAAGTAAGTTAACATAACAATCTAATTTATTACTATTCACTTAATTTATTCTTCATTCCTTGGCAGAGACTCATTCTGACATAATTATAAACAAAGTAAGCAAAGTAAGCTTATATAAAGAAAGAAATAGAAAGATGTATGAATGAGGAAGATAAAGCGGATGATCTGATAACGTACGAGAGAGAGAGAGAGAGAGAGAGAGAGAGAGAGAGAGGAGAGAGAGAGAGAGAGAGAGAGAGAGAGAGAGAGATTATGAAAGGGGTGTGTGTCTGTGTGAGTGTAAGAGGCTGAAGAGAATGAGAGATTAAACGAGTGAGGGATGGAGTGGGGCTGAGGGGATAGAGGGAAGAAAGGATGAGGGAGGGAGGGGCCGCCGGATACATTCTGTCATTGAGTGGCTACAGTCAGTCTCTGTGGTTCGCATCGCCCTCCTCTTCTCTCTCTCTCTCTCTCTCTCTCTCTCTCTCTCTCTCTCTCTCCTCTCTCTCTCTCTCTCTTTAGTGAGGAATATTGAGTAAGGTAAGGGTTGTATGAATGAGTGAAGGCAAATGAATGAGTGGGGGGGGGGGGGGTGAGGGGGGGTGAATGACAGGGTGAAGACAGGGTGAGTGGTGGTGAATGACAGTGAGTGGGGGTGAATGACAGTGAGTGGGGGTGAATGACAGGGTGAGTGGTGGTGAATGACAGTGAGTGGGGGTGAATGACAGGGTGAGTGGTGGTGAATGAGTGAGTGGGGGTGAATGACAGGGTGAGTGGTGGTGAATGACAGTGAGTGGGGGTGAATGACAGTGAGTGGGGGTGAATGACTGGGTGAGTGGGGGTGAATTACACGGTGAGTGGTGGTGAATGACAGTGAGTGGGGGTGAATGACAGTGAGTGGGGGTGAATGACAGTGAGTGGGGGTGAATGACAGGGTGAGTGGGGGTGAATGACAGGGTGAGTGGTGGTGAATGACAGAGTGGGGGTGAATGACAGGGTGAGTGGTGGTGAATGACAGTGAGTGGGGGTGAATGACAGTGAGTGGGCGTGAAGACAGGGTGAGTGGGGTGAATGACAGTGAGTGGGGGTGAATGACAGTGAGTGGGGGTGAATGACAGGGTGAGTGGTGGTGAATGACAGTGAGTGGGGGTGAATGACAGTGAGTGGGGGTGAATGACAGTGAGTGGGGGTTTGAATGACAGGAGTGGGGGTGAATGACAGTGAGTGGGGATGAATGAAAGGGGAGTGGCGGTGAATGACAGTGAGGGGGGGTGAATGACAGGGTGAGTGGGGGAGAATGACAGGGTGAGTGGGGGTGAATGACAGTTGAGTGGGGGTGAATAAACAGTGAGTGGGGGTGAGTGGGGTGAATGACAGTGAGTGGGGGTGAATGACAGGGTGAGGGGGGGGGGTGAATGACAGTGAGTGGGGTGAATGACAGTGAGTGGGGGTGAATGACAGGGTGATTGGGGGTGAATGACAGGGTGAGTGGGGGTGAATGACAGTGAGTGGGGGGAATGAGTGAGTGGGGGTGAATGACAGGGTGAGTGGGGGTGAATGACAGTGAGTGGGGGTGAATGACAGTGAGTGGGGGTGAATGACAGGGTGAGTGGTGGTGAATGACAGTGAGTGGGGGTGAATGACAGTGAGTGGGGGTGAATGACAGGGAGTGGTGGTGAATGACTGAGTGGGGGTGAATGACAGTGAGTGGGGGTGAATGAAAGTGAGTGGCGGTGAATGACTGAGTGGGAGGTGAATGACAGGGTGAGTGGGGGAGAAGACAGGGTGAGGGGGGTGAATGACAGTTGAGTGGGGGTGAATGACAGTGAGTGGGGGTGAATGACAGGGTGAGTGGTGGTGAATGAGTGAGTGGGGGTGAATGACAGTGAGTGGGGGTGAATGACAGGGTGAGTGGGGCGGTGAATGACAGTGAGTGGGGGTGAATGACAGTGAGTGGGGGTGAATGACAGTGAGTGGGGGTGAATGACAGTGGGGAGTGGGGGTGAATGACAGGGTGAGTGGGGTGAATGACAGTGAGTGGGGGTGAATGACAGTGAGTGGGGGTGAATGACAGGGTAAGTGGGGGTGAATGACAGTGAGTGGGGGTGAATGACAGGTTGAGTGGGGGTGAATGACAGTGAGTGGGGGTGAATGACAGTGAGTGGGGGGAATGACAGTGAGTGGGGGTGAATGACAGTGAGTGGGGTGAATGACAGGGTGAGTGGGGGTGAATGACAGGGTGAGTGGGGGTGAATGACAGGGTGAGTGTGGTGAATGAAAGTGAGTGGGGGTGAATGACAGGGTGAGTGGTGGTGAATGACAGTGAGTGAGGGTGAATGACAGTGAGTGGGGGTGAATGACAGGGTGAGTGGTGGTGAATGACAGTGAGTGGGGGTGAATAACAGTGAGTGGGGGTGAATGACAGGGTGAGTGGTGGTGAATGACAGTGAGTGGGGGTGAATGACAGGGTGAGTGGTGGTGAATGACAGTGAGTGGCGGTGAATGACAGTGAGTGGGGGTGAATGACAGGGTGAGTGGTGGTGAATGACAGTGAGTGGTGGTGAATGACAGTGAGTGGGGTGAATGACAGTGAGTGGGGGTGAATGACAGGGTGAATGGTGGTGAATGACAGTGAGTGGGGGTGAATGACAGTGAGTGGGGGTGAATGAGTGAGTGGCGGTGAATGACGTGAGTGGGGGGTGAATGACAGGGTGAGTGGGGGAGAATGACAGGGTGAGTGGGGTGAATGACAGTGAGTGGAGGGTGAATGACAGTGAGTGGGGGTGAATGACAGTGAGTGGGGGTGAATGACAGTGAGTGGTGGTGAATGACAGTGAGTGGTGGTGAATGAGTGAGGGGGGGAGAATGACAGGGTGAGTGGGGGTGAATGAGTGAGAGGGGGGAATGACAGTGAGGGGGGGTGAATGACAGGGTGAGTGGTGGTGAATGACAGTTGAGTGGGGGGTGAATGACAAGATGAGTGGGGGAAAATGACAGGGTGAGTGGGGGAAAATGACAGGGTGAGTGGGGAAAATGACAGTGAGTGGGGGTGAATGAGTGTGTGGGGGTGAATGACAGTGAGTGGGGGGTGAATGACAAGTGAATGGGGGTAAATGACAGTGAGTGGGGGTGAATCACAGTGAGTGGGGGTGAATGACAGGGTGAGTGGGGTGGAATGACAGTGAGTGGGGGTGAATGACAGTGAGTGGGGGTGAATGACAGGGTGAGTGGTTGTGAATGACAGTGAGTGGGGGTTGAATGACAGTGAGTGGGGGTGAATGACAGGGTGAGTGGGGGTGAATGACAGGGTGAGTGGGGGTGAATGACAGTGAGTGGGGGTGAATGACAGGGTGAGTGGGGGTGAATGACTGTGTGGGGGTGAATGACAGTGTGTGGGGGTGAATGACAGTGAGTGGGGGTAAATGACAGGGCGAGTGGGGGTGAATGACAGTGAGTGGGGGGTGAATGACAGTGAGTGGGGGGTAAATTACAGTGAGTGGGGGTGAATGACAGGGTGAGAAGGGGGAATGACAGTGAGGTGGGGGTGAATTACAGGGTGAGTGGTGGTGAATGAGTGAGTGGGGGAGAATGACAGGGTGAGTGGGGGTGAATGACAGTGAAGGTGAATGACAGTGAGTGGGGGTGAATGACAGTGAGTGGGGAAGAATGACAGGGTGAGTGGGGTGAATGAGTGAGTGGGGGTGAGTGGGGTGAATGAGTGAGTGGGGGTGCATGACAGTGAGTGGGGGTGAATGACAGTGAGGGGGGGTGAACGACAGGGTGAGTGGGGGTGAATGACAGTGAGGGGGGTGAATGACAGTGAGTGGGGGTGAATGACAGGGTGAGTGGGGGTGAATGACAGTGAGGGGGGGTGAATGACAGTGAGTGGGGGTGAATGACAGTGAGTGGGGGTGAATGACTGAGTGGGGGGTGAATGACTGAGTGGTGGTGAATGACTGAGTGGGGGTGAATGAGTGAGGGGGGTGAATGACAGTGAGTGGGGGGTGAATGACTGAGTGGGGGTGAATGAGTGAGTGGGGTGAAGGGACAGTGAGGGGGGTGAATGACAGTGAGTGGGGGAGAATGACAGGGTGAGTGGGGGAGAATGACAGGGTGAGTGGGGGTGAATGACTGAGTGGGGGAGAATGACAGGGTGAGTGGGGGAGAATGACAGGGTGAGTGGGGGTGACTGACAGTGTGTGGGTGAATGACTGAGTGGGGGTGAATGAGTGAGTGGGGGTGAATGACAGGGTGAGTGGGGGTGAATGACAGTGAGTGGGGAGAATGACAGGGTGAGTGGGGGTGACTGACAGTGTGTGGGTGAATGACTGAGTGGGGGTGAATGAGTGGGTGGGGGTGAATGACAGGGTGAGTGGGGGTGACTGACAGTGAGTGGGGGTGAATGACAGGGTGAGTGGGGTGAATGACAGGGTGAGTGGGGGTGACTGACAGTGAGTGGGGGTGAATGACAGGGTGAGTGGGGGTGAATGACAGTGAGTGGGGGTGAATGACAGTGAGTGGGGGTGAATGACAGTGAGTGGGGGTGAATGACAGGGAGTGGGGGTGAATGACAGTGAGTGGGGGTGAATGACAGGTTGAGTGGGGGTGAATGAATGAGTGAGTGGGGGTGAATGACAGTGAGTGGGATGAATGACAGGGTGAGTGGGGTGAATGACAGTGGAGTGGGGGGTGAATGACAGTGAGTGGGGATGAATGACAGGGTGAGTGGGGGTGAATGACAGTGAGTGGGGGTGAATGACAGTGGGGGTGAATGACAGTGAGTGGGGGTGAATGAGTGTGGGGGTGAATGACAGTGTGTGGGGGTGAATGACAGTGAGTGGGGGGTGAATGACGGGGTGAGTGGGGGTGAATGAGTGAGTGGGGTGAATGACAGTGAGTGGGGGGTGAATGACAGTGAGTGGGGGTGAATGACAGTGAGTGGGGGTGAATGACAGTGAGTGGGGGTGAATGACTGAGTGGGGGTGAATGACAGTGAGTGGGGGTGAATGACAGTGAGTGGGGGGGTGAATGACAGTGAGTGGGGGTGAGTGGGAGTGAATGACAGGGTGAGTGGGGGTGAATGACAGGTTGAGTGGGGGTGAATGACAGGGTGAGTGGGGGTGAATGAGGGTGAATGAGTGAGTGGGGGTGAATGACAGGGTGAGTGGGGGTGAATGAGTGAGTGGGGGTGAATGACAGTGAGTGGGGGGTGAATGACAGTGAGTGGGGTGAATGACAGGAGTGGGGGTGAATGACAGTGAGTGGGGGTGAATGAGTGAGTGGGGGGTGAATGACAGTGAGTGGGGGTGAATGACAGTGAGTGGGGGGTGAATGACAGTGAGTGGGAGTGAATGACAGGGTGAGTGGGGTGAATGACAGTTGAGTGAGGGTGAATGACAGTGAGTGGGGGTGAATGACAGTGAGTGGGGGTGAATGACAGTGAGTGGGGGTGAATGACAGTGAGTGGGGGTGAATGACAGGGTGAGTGGGGGTGAATGACAGTTGAGTGAGGGTGAATGACAGTGAGTGGGGGTGAAGGGACAGTGAGTGGGGGTGAATGACAGTGAGTGGTGGTGAATGACAGGAGTGGGGGTGAATGACAGTGAGTGGGGGGTGAATGACAGTGAGTGGGGGTGAATGACAGTGAGTGGGGGTGAATGACAGGGTGAGTGGGGGTGAATGACAGTTGAGTGAGGGTGAATGACAGTGAGTGGGGGTGAATGACAGTGAGTGGGGTGGAATGACAGTGAGTGGGGTGAAAATGACAGTGAGTGGGGGTGAATGACAGGGTGAGTGGGGGTGAATGACAGTTGAGTGAGGGTGAATGACAGTGAGGTGGGGGTGAATGACAGTGAGTGGGGGTGAATGAGTGAGTGGGGTGAATGACAGGAGTGGGGGTGAATGACAGTGAGTGGGGGTGAATGACAGTGAGTGGGGTGAATGACAGTGAGTGGGGGTGAATGACAGTGAGTGGGGGTGAATGACAGTGAGTGGGGGTGAATGACAGGGTGAGTGGGGGTGTAATGAACAGTTGAGTGAGGGTGAATGACAGTGAGTGGGGGTGAATGACAGTGAGTGGGGGTGAATGACAGTGAGTGGGGGTGAATGACAGTGAGTGGGGGTGAATGACAGTGAGTGGGGAGTGAAGGGACTGTGTGGGGGTGAATGATAGTGAGTGGGGGGTGAATGACAGTGAGTGGGGAGTGAATGACTGTGTGGGGGTGAATGATAGTGAGTGGGGGGTGAATGACAGTAAGTGGGGGTGAATGACAGTAAGTGGGGGTGAATGACAGTGAGTGGGGATGAATGAGTGTGAGGATGAATGACAGGGTGAGTGGGGGTGAATGACAGGATGAGTGGGGGTGAATGACAGTGAGTGGGGTGTGGGTAAATGAGGTTAGGTTGGGAGTGCTTGTGAGGTAGTCTGGAGTGGGTGGTGATGGTGGAACATGAGGGAAGGATGAGGGGGAGTGAGGGGAGAATGAGGGGAAGGTGGGGGAGTATGAGTGAGGGTGAGGGGTGGGACAGCTCATCTTACCCCGGACATCCTCATTAAACACCACCACCACCACCACTTTACCACCACTACCTACTTCTCTTAATAACCACCACCATTACCACAACCTGTAACTACACCTATTAACTACAAAGTCTACATACATCAATCAGCACATCTCTATTTCATCACCTAATCACCACTTACATCACTACCTATTCTCAACCACCACCACTAACCTCGGCCAGGCCCATTTCTGCCGCATCACCTTCAGGAACTACTAAATTGGTGCCCTCAGTCATCACAGGTTCCTAATCTTGTATTCTCGCTCTCCTTCACCACAACCAACACCACCACATGCACCCGATCCACCAGCAAGTACCTTCGCTCCACTGCTTCTACCTAAACAGATAAGATACTTTGATCCTATCTAGACACTTTGCAAGTACCAACTACAAGGTTATTGACTATACAAAGCGCCACCATGCCAGGACGAACTTGGTGGGCTCAAACCGCTGACCGAATGCAGGGACGCTACACGCGAGCACGCTGTTCTACCAACCGAGCCACCCTGACGGGTCTTCTACCTAAACAACCATTTGCCTATTAGCCCCGACCATTAGACCAAGTACCCGCCAAGGCTGCCGGTACTGAACCCTGCCACCACGACAACCGCTTGATGAGGCGGAAGGAGCGAGGAGGAAGTGGTGCTGGAGAGATGAGAATGAGGAGAAATGTGTGGTGAGGGGAAAGATAAGGTGGGTGAGGGTGAGCGAGGGGACACATGCCTAGGGGCGTGAAGGACACTTACCCGTACGCCGTAACAGACGCCGTCGTCGGCCAGCTGGTGGTCGGGGTGCAGCCAGCCCCGCGCCGGCTTGTTGATGAAGGAGCCGCCGCCCCCCGCCGCGTGGCCGCCCTCCATGCCGCCCGCCCACCCCTGCTGCACCTGCTGCTGCTGCCCCTGCACGCTTACGCCCTCCACGGCATCCGGGGCCCAGGGCACGTGCGTTGGGGTGATTATAGGAGGCGGGGGCGCCGGGTGTTCGGGGGGCTCGTCCCTGAGAGGCCCCGGGGGGCGCAAGTCCACCCTGAACTTGTGGTTCCTCTCGAGGGAACGGGTGTGGCGAGGGTGGAGTGACGGTGGCGCTGGATAGACGCGGGCGCCTTGCTGTCGCTCCAGAGACTTGGACCGGTGGTGGCGACCACTATGTTTTCCGCAGCTGCTACTGCAGCAGCTGTCACCACTGCCGCCTGACAAATGGACGGTGCTGAAGACCGAGTTTGTCCTGCCGCCGCCGCTGGCCAGCCACACTTTGTGTAGGTTCTGGTCAGAGTGGGACTTCAGGTGCACGCCCACTTTCTGCAGGGCATTGTCCGATTTCGACTTGCGGGTGAGGGCGCGCGCCTGCTGCTTCTCGCGGTGTTTCCTAAGGCACTTGGCGAGAGTGAGGGTGGCTTCGGGCACCTGCGGCCGCGGTGGCGGAATGTGGTTGTGAGGCGGGGGCGGGACGGGACTACGGTGCGGATGGGTGTAGGTGCGGGAGGCTGGCGTGAGGTGAATGTGGGTCTCGTCAAAGACGTGTCCTTGTGGTAGCGCTTGTTGGGGAAGTGCGTGTAGCGGTAGTCGTGGGGCTCGCTGGCGCTGCCCACGTCGGGCCGCTCCAGGTGCGGGAGCTTCGAGCCGCCCACACCCAGGCTGGTTAGGTTGCGCCAGGCGGCCTTCAGGGAGGTCAGGGAGAGCGGCGACGCCTTGCCTCCGCCGCCGCTACCGCTGACCGCCGCTGAGGAGGAGGTAGTGAAGGTAGCCGCCCCCCCGCCACTGCTGGAGGTGGTGGTGGTGGTGGTGGGGGTGGCAGTGGGGGATGAGAGCGCTAGTGAGAGCGAGGAGGGATTGGAGGTGCCGGGGGGCTCCGAGCCGCCCTGGGACACACAGTGGAGGCGAGAGGCCGAGGTGGAGTCCACGCCGCCACACACTACACCCTTCCCTGCAAAGATAACAACACGCCATAAACACACTGTCCAAAACATTCATTAGGAACACTACAGTACAAGCTTATAGTTGTGAAGACAAGGAACACAAACTAACGGTTTGTATAGAGCAATATCATGATAAACTTTGATAATAGTGATGATGTGCGTCAACATGAACAATTACATCAACATCAACATGGGTTACATCAGACTACTTCCCGGCTACTCAGTCACGTGCCTTTGTCTAATGTCGGGTCAAAAGGCCACGAACGAAAAACACCTCAGCTCCCTCTGTAGTGACTTTATCTCTCCCCCCCCCCCCCCAACACACATACACACGGGGGGGGAGAGAGAGAGAGAGAGAGAACCTCCTATACCATCCTCGTCAAGCGTCTGGTTTACGGTATGTGCAACAGATGATGCGATATGCACACGTGTGTGTTACATGTGTGTGTGTGTGTGTTAAATGTGTGTGTTAAATGTGTGTGTGTGTGTGTGTGTGTGTGTGTGTGTGTGTGTGTGTGTGTGTGTGTGTGTGTGTGTGTGTGTGTGTGTGTGTGTGTCATTCACCCACCCATGGCCTGATCACGCGCTGGACAGCCGATCTCCAGCTGTAACCCTCCTAGAAAGAGCTTAAAGAGCTCTTACAGGCTGATCTTTGGGTAAGGCTGGAACCTCACCACTCTCCATCCCCTTGTTCAAGGAGTACAGGTACTGCCTGCATTTGTCAGTGAAAAATCCCCTTATGCGAACGGGAATTGAACGCGCGACCACAGACTGGCCAGGCACGCTCTAGACCAGTATTTCCCAACCTGGGAGAATTCTAAGGGGGAAATTTATTCTGAGGGACATCTAAATTACTAGCATTCAGTCGACAGAAAAGTTTTAGAATGCGGCTATTGACTTTTCTTCAAGTATATATAGATATAGAGGATCCTCTGTAGGATCCTCTGTAGGAAGAAATATATCTGTAGATATACTACTTGTGTTATTAAGCAAGTAAATGTTGTGTATTGGCTACTTTTTTCGTTGAAGGGGGAAATTCGAATGGTTGAACGGGTTGAAGGGGGAAACAACAGAAAAAAGGTTGGGAGCTTTAGACCAGTGGTTCTTAACCTGGGTTCGATCGAACCCCAGGGGTTCGGTGAGCCAGTCTCAGGGGTTCGGTGAGCCAGTCTCAGGGGTTCGGCGTAGGGCCTCCGAAACACATTGCAATTTTGATATTATTGTAATGCCGAATTATTCACCACAGTAAAGGCGTTTTCTGCGGGGGATTTCGCTTGCAAGCGAAAAAAAAATTGATTGCTCAAATTTAGCTTGCTGTTCAATCATCCAGGGAAGATGATTGCCCGACCCGCAAGAATTTGTTGTTGTTGCGGCAGCAAGCGAAATGTTTGTTTGGGCACTATAAAATATATATGGGCACTATAAAAGTGACCGCTTGCAATCGAAATATTTTCGCTTGCAAGCGAAATCCCCCGCAGAAAACGCCTTAAGTTTTACGCGAAATTAACGTAAATTTAAGCAACGCGGTGGAGGGAGAGTTATGTGTGTATGTTTGTGTGTGTGTGTTAGCCCGCCTCTCTCCCTTCCGAGCAGTGGCGTATAGGGGGGGGGGGGGGGGGGGGGGGGGGGGGGCGTTCACTCAGTCATGGCCCTCCTTTTGTCCCGAAGGAATCAAAATTGCTTTGCCACTGAATATCAAATTAGTGTAATATATCCCTTCTGACCCCTCCAGGGCCCTCCTCAGACCCCCCAGCTGTAGAGGCTCGCATCGTACACCCCCCCACCCTTAAAATACTTTTGGATTCACCCCTGCTCCTCTCTCCCCCCCTCTCCAAGGACCTATATACGCAACTGCTTCCGTCCTTCATTCTTTCTTCTTATTATCCAAATATATTCTTGAATTATAAGTCAATTTTTCTTACATTTTTTTATCAATAAAGATGGACCTTATTTTCTTAATTATCGAAATATACTCTTGAATTTTGAAGCAATTATTCTTTAATTTGTGTTAAAAAATAATCTCCCATATTTGAGGGGTTCGGCTAGTGTTTGGTAGTTTTCGTTAGGGTTCGGCGCCTCTGAAAAGGTTAAGAACCACTGGTCTAGACCAAGGCACGCTCTAGACCAGTCACACGTGTGTGTGTGTGTGTGTGTGTGTGTGGCCTTCACACACACACACACGAAGATAACTGTACAACATTAACTTGTCCCAACCTCTGACCGTACCTAAACCTGGCAGGGTGAGGCGGAGCGGAGGTGAGGGGCAGACAGGTTACAAGGCAGGGAGGGAAGGAGGAGGAGGGGTTACAAGGAGGAAAGGCTAAGGGCTGTTTGGTGGGTAGGGGGGAAGGGACGAAGGAAGGCGGGGAATGGTGGGAGGGATTGCTGGGAAGATGGGTAAGGAAAGGGGATGGGGGTTGGTGGGTCTTTGTGGGGTATTGGAGGGGGGGGTAGAAGAGGTGCGGGAGGGGCCGTGGGTGAATTTAAAAGAACCAGATCACAGTCCCGGCGACACGAAAGGAATTCAGGAGGAGGAGACCGTAAGAGATAGGAAGAAAGGGAGGGAGGGAGAGAGGAGTGAGCAGCCAGACTATCTTGGACTAATCTCATTCATTGGATGTAAATATAGCGAGGAGGGAGGGAGGGAGGGAGTCAAGGCGAAGGAAAGGATGGACAGAGGAATTAGAAAGCGGAGAGAGAGAGAGAGAGAGAGAGAGAGAGAGAGAGAGAGAGAGAGAGAGAGAGAGAGAGAGAGAGAGAGAGACTGATCACCTTCAGAAGGTCGCCCACACCGCAAACCCCATTACACCTCCCTCCATTAGACCCCCTCCCTCCCTAGCTCCCCTCTCCCTCCATTACACCCCTCCCCTCCCTCCCTCACTCCCCATTACAACCCCCTCCCTCCCTCGCTCAACCCAGGCTTCCTTTCTTCCCTCGATCTTCTTATGCCCATCCTGCTCCCCTGTTCCCTTCTTTCCTCTTCACCTCCCTCCATCAAACCTTGACTTGGATAATTATCTCGCTTCTTCCCTTCCCTGCCCTCCGTAAGGCCACAAAGCTTTATTCAACCCGTGCCCTTCTTCCCGCCCTCTCACCGCTACTCTCCCCACCACCACCACACCACCACCACTACAATAACTGAAGACTGACTGCCATCACCACCACCACCACCACCATCCATCACTTTTACTCCCACACTCCATTCCAAACAGACTCCAACTTCATGACTTACCCCCACCCCCACCACCTGCCCCCCCGTGCCACACCTGCCGAGGAGGGAGAGAAAGCTTCCCCGCCACACACACACACACACACACACACGCACACCCTCTGCCCCTCATCCTGGTTGAAGTATAAGATCACTGCTTCCTAACCTCCTCCTCCCCTCAGTACATACTATGCTAGAACATACCTCAGCTCCTCATTAACCCCTTCACGCCCAGATCTTTCCTTTGCTATTATATAATATGCAACTGTTGTTAGCCATAAAATCACGAAAAGTAACGCAATATACCACATTAGTTAGTGGACAAGGATACTAAGTAGGTCATATCAAAGACTACTGTATACTGGACTTGCTACTCATTTTGGGCTATTTCCAGTGGAGGCCAGTTTTGCGATTCCTGCCATTTTCGAACATCACTCCCTTTTACCTTCCTGTGGTTTATCAGTATATATGATATACCGTTATCTTCGTAAATGTTTGTTCTATAATATTATCAAATAAAAAACAGTAAAATACACTAAAGAAATGCCATTATGAGAGAGTGAAGAAGTATGCATGAACTTAATATTCACTTGAACTCATCGCCATTTAATATTTTGCGAGAAAACATTTTAGATGAAACATATCAATAGAGGCGGATTTGCATTAGCTTTCCATTGATATATTTCGTTTCCTGATAAATGAATCAGAACCATGCATAAATTAGCGTTAACTAAAAAAAAACATCTATCGGGAAAATTACCCGATTGATTATGTTATTTATTTAGTTAACGCTTATTTATGCATGTTTCTAATTAATTTATCAGAAAACAAAATATATCAATGGAAAGCTAATAAAATTCCGCTTCTATTGATATGTTGCATGTAAAAAGTCTTCACGCAAAATATTCAATGGCGATGAGTTTAAGTGAATATTGAGGTAATGCATATTTCTTCACTCTCTCATAAAGGCGTTTCTTTAGTGTATTTTAGTGTTTTTTATTTGATAATATTATAGAACAAACATTTACGCAGATAACGGTATATCATATATACTGATAAACCTTAGGAAGGGATATGGGGGTGATGTTCTAAAATGGCAGGAATCGCAAAACTGGCCTCCACTGGTCATGGGCGGGTTGGCGCGGGGCACGAGTAGCAAGTCCAGTATAGAGTATAGTCTTTGGTCATATCTATAAAATATTGCTTATATTAATTAAAATCGTCTTATGGTATACACCAAAGTACGATGGAAATTATGTTCTGGTCTCAAGGGGTTAACTAGACATGTGTATGGGTGCGGCTGATAGCATTTCTGTATTTCCTTCTTGTATATGTTGTGCGTAAAGAGGAAGAGTGAATTACTTAGACATTCTGTTTACTGTACTCAACACTCGTCCATCAGTTTTTTCTTCAGCTTTTTATTCCTCGCATTATGTCTGATACGCTTGTTAGCCTCTGTTACAAGCCAGCCAGGTGAAACGTGGATCGATTCATTAGTCGTGGTGTTCACAGGTGATCTGGTTTTGATTGAAAGTAAAAGTTGGTAAGTATGAACATTCTGGTGCTATCTTGAGAACCCTCCATCAGCTCCCCCTATACTCTCCCCCCCTCCCTCGTGCAGGTCTTGGGTCTTGAAGGGCGGCTCGGGGCAGGGTGTTGACAGCTCCTGCTCCCGCTGATGGCTGACGGTGTTTGTTTGGTGGGCGATGAGAGGAAGGAATAAAGGAACAGGTTGGAGGGGAAGAGGGAAGAAATCTCCAGAAAAAGGTGAGAAAAAGACGAAGGAAGGAGGGAAAGAAGGCACGGAAAATGAGGAAAACTGAAAGAGGTAGGGAGGAAAGCAAGGAAGGAAGGATAATAAAGAGGGGGGAAAAAAAGCAAGAAAAGAGGGATAATTTATAGTTTCACCCAACCAACGATTTTCTGATGCGCCTTATGTTTTTCTGGTGTGTTTTAATGTGTTTTGAATGAATCTGCTAACCGTTTCTGTCGCAATTTTTTTTTTTATTTAGGTAGATATAGGTTAGTTTTTTGTTTTTTTCTTTGGTTAGGTAAAGGTTAGGTTAGGTATAGGTTAGGTTAGGTATAGGTTAGGTTAGGTATGGGTTAGGTTAGGTTAGGTATAGGTATAGGTATAGGTATAGGTATAGGTTAGGTTAGGTTTAGGTTCATTTTTTTGCTTTTTTTGTCATATTTGCACAAAAAAAAAAAAAAAAAAAAAAAAATTGCGACAGAAACGGTTAGCAGATTCATTCAACACATAAAAACACACCAGAAAAACATAAGGCGCATCAGAAAATCGTTGGTTGGGTGAAACTATAAATTGACCGAAAAGAGGGAAGGAAAGACTGATATAAGAGGGAGGAAGAAAGGAAGGAAATAAGTCTAGAGGGAAGAAAAGAGGGAAGGAAGAGAGGGCAAAATGAAAGGGAAGGAAAGTGGTAACGACAAAGGAATAAAGGCAAGCAAGAAATGTCACAATCTTATACCTTCGTTTGGTATTATTATCGGTCACTAAGCTGTACACACCTCAAAGACTCATTTAATTTGTGCCATGCTGTGAATTACATTTATTTAGGGGCCGTACAGAGTGCGTACCAGCTGTGAGGAGTTCCTGGTGTTTGGGTGACACACACTCGTGGTGGGTCTGGTTAGGTGACGGGGGGAGGTTACCTGTCCGAAGGCTACTCAGATGTGGTGGTATGTGCCTGGTGGAGAGAAAGAGAAAAAGAGAGAGAGAGAGAGAAAAAGAGAGAGAGAAAAAAAGAGAGAGAGAGAGAGAGAGAGAGAGAGAGAGAGAGAGGAGAGAGAGAGAGAGAGAGAGAGAGAGAGAGAGAGAGAGAGAGAGAGAGAGAGAGAGAGAGAGAGAGAGAGAGAGAGAGAGAGAGAGAGAGAAAAAAAAAAAAGAGAGAAAAAACCAGTCACATTCCTGAACACTCCTGAATGGGGGAGGGGGACAGAAAGGTAAAAGGTAACAAAGTGAAATCTGGCATCTCATTCATTACTCTCTCTCTCTCTCTCTCTCTCTCTCTCTCTCTCTCTCTCTCTCTCTCTCTCTCAGGCGAGTCACGAGCAGTTTCGAAGGTTTTCAACCCCCTCCCTCCCCTCCCCGCTCCGTTGCCTTGAGACTCCCAACACCACGAAAGGGGGGGAAGAGAGATGGAAAGGGGTGGGGGGAGTTGTGGGAGGGGAGGTGATGGTTGTGGTGATGAGGTAAAAGTACTGGGAGAAGGGATGGAACAGTAGTGGAGGCGGTGGTGGGGCGGAGTGTTCCCCACCTACGTCTTGGATGATGGGGAGGGGAGAGGGTGGGGGGAGAGGGAGGGTAGGGTAGGCAATGGGTAGGGACAGACTGGCAAGAGGAGGGGGAGGGGAGAGGTGGGAGGGGCAAGGGAGCTGGGAAAGACCTTCTCTGCCAGTGTTATTTAGGGAGCGGCGCCCCCCTTCGTCTCCCTCATCCCCTTACCCACCCCCCTTTCTTCCGCTCCCATTCTCCATCATCATCTATTCCGCCATTTCCTTTCGTTCAATCTTTCTTCCCCCTCACCTGCCGCCCCTCCCCCACCCTCCACCACAGCCTTGAGGGGGAGGCAGGGCAGACAGGCAGGGAGGCAGGGCAGACAGGCAGGGAGAGGCAGGGCAGGCAGACAGGGGGAGGCAGGGCAGGCAGGGAGAGGCAGGGCAGGCAGACAGGGGAAGGCAGGGCAGGCAGACAGGGGGAGGCAGGGCAGGCAGACAGGGGGAGGCAGGGCAGGCAGACAGGGGGAGGCAGGGCAGGCAGACAGGGGGAGGCAGGGCAGGCAGACAGGGGGAGGCAGGGCAGGCAGACAGGGGGAGGGAGGGCAGACAGGTAGGGAGGCAGGGCAGGGAAAGGCAGGGCAGGCAGACAGGGGGAGGCAGGGCAGGCAGACAGGGGAAGGCAGGGCAGGCAGACAGGGGGAGGCAGGGCAGGCAGACAGGGGGAGGCAGGGCAGGCAGACAGGGGGAGGCAGGGCAGGCAGACAGGGAGAGGCAGGGCAGGCAGACAGGGGGAGGCAGGGCAGGCAGACAGGGGGAGGGAGGGCAGACAGGTAGGGAGGCAGGGCAGGGAAAGGCAGGGCAGGCAGACAGGGGGAGGCAGGGCAGGCAGACAGGGGGAGGCAGGGCAGGCAGACAGGGGGAGGGGTGGCAGGCAGGCAGGGCAAGGGAGGAAGCACAACCCGGGAGGTGCAAAGAACACGGCGTGAGAGCAGAGACGCGGCAGAGAGAAGACAAGAGTGAGGGGTGAGGGGGGGTTGACAGCATGGGTGAGGCGGGTGAAGGAGGCAGGGGTGATACAAAGAAGGGGTGAGGGAGGTTAACTAGTGAGAGAGTGAGGGAGTGAGGTAAGGGGGAATGAAGGAGTGGCACTGGAGGGGAGGAATGGGTGAAGTCAGGGCAGAACACCGAAAGGAAAAGTAGGAAGATATACATTATAAAAAAAATTGAGGTAACGGCGCAGGGACGTGGTGGTGGTGATGGTGGCGGGGGCGCAGGAAGCAGGGGCGCGGGCAAGGCGAGAGGGCAGGGGCGGGTGGCGGGGGGGAGCAGTGCCTCACCAACACATCACCTTCAACATTAATCAATAAATCGGCGGAACATCGGTAAACACACTCTTTCGATCGCTTTTCTCTCCTTCCTTCTCTCACTTTCCCTCCCTCCGATCCCCCCTCTTCCCCACCCCTGATTCTCTCCACCCCTCCCCCTTCCTTCACTTATAGGTTCACTTCCTTCCTCCCCTCCCTCCCTCCCAGCACTTCCTTCCTCCTTCATTCATTCATTCATTCATTCCCTCCCTCCCTCCCTCCCTCCGTTCTCCCGTCTACCTCAATTTTTTTTACTCCTTGCCCCTCTCTTTCCCTCCCTCCTCTCTTCCCTTCTTGCCTCGCCTCGCCCGCGTTCCTCTCATCTGCACTCATTTCCGTCCATCCCTCTCCCCCATCACTCACCCACTCCCTATAGTCACTTTCCTTTAGACACTTCGTTCCTTCTCTCCTGCCACTCAATTTTCTTTCCTCCCACTACTTTCTCTCCAACCACTTTCTATTTCTTTCTTCCCCTCCCCCATTCACTCACCCTCCTCCTTCTCCTCATCCATGGCGGCCTGGCGTCGAGGAGTACAGCGCACCACCACCACTGCCCACGGAGCCTCCCTGTGCAC
>JACEEZ010023855.1:105473-107973 GCA_016584305.1 Chionoecetes opilio | reverse complement strand
ACATCAAACGGCACTCCCATACTACCCCCCTTTAAACCTGCCCTGCCTTCCCCACCACTCCCCCCATCACCCCACCATCACCATCAAACGGCACTACCCATACTACCCCCCCCTAACCCTGCCCTGCCTTCCCCACCACTCCCCCCACCATCACCATCAAACGGCACTACCCATACTAACCCCCCTAAACCTGCCCTGCCTTCCCCCACCATTCCCCCCCCATTACCCTCACCTTCACCATCAAACGGCACTACCCATACTACCCCCCTAAACCTTGCCCTGCCTTCCCCACCACTCCCCCCACCATCACCATCAAAACGGCACTACCCATACTACCCCCTAACCCTGCCCTGCCTTCCCTACCACTCCCCCCACTATCACCCTCACCTTCACCATCAAACGGCACAAACCCATACTACCCCCCCTAAACCTGTCCTGCCTTCCCCACCACTCCCCCCACTATCACCCCCACCATCACCATCAAACGGCACTACCCAAACTACCCCCCCTAACCCTGCCCTGCCTTCCCCACCACTCCCCCCCACCACACCCCTCACCTAACACCATCAAACGGCAACTACACCCAAACTACCCCCCCTAACCCCCTGCCCCGCCTTCCCCCCCCCCCCCCCCCCCCCCCCATCACCCTCACCTAACACCATCAACGGCACTACCCATACTACCCCCCCTAAACCTGCCCTGCCTTCCCCACCACTCCCCCCCCCATCACCCTCACCTTCACCATCAAACGGCACTACCCATACTACCACCCCCTAAACCTGCCCTGCCTTCCCCACCACTCCCCCCACCATCACCATCAAACGGCACTACCCATACTACCCCCCCTAACCCTGCCCTGCCTTCCCCACCACTCCCCCACCATCACCCTCACCTAACACCATCAAACGGCCACTACCCATACTACCCCCCCTAACCCTGCCCTGCCTTCCCTACCACTCCCCCCACTATCACCATCAAACGGCACTACCCATACTACCCCCCCTAACCCCCTTCCCACCCCCTTTAGTACCCGTACCCCAAATGTCCCCTCCTCTCCTCCCACTCCACCTCCCTCCCTAAAGTAAGTGATGGAGCGTCTTGGCATTTACTCCGTACCTACAGGATGCATGCCCCCACCCCTCACACCATGCATGCCCCCACCCCTCACACCCATGCATGCCCCCACCCCTCACACCCCACCCCTCACCCACGCCCACGCTTGTACCAGAGATATACGCAGATACTCCTCCCAACATCTCCCCCCTCCCTCAGCCGCCCACCACTGCCGTCTCCTCTTAATCTTCCTCCTCCTCCTTTTTACTCCACCCCTCCCTTTTTTTTATGTATGCTTCCTCTCATCTTCATCTCCACCTTGAAAATACACACACACACACACACAAACACACACACACACACACACACACACACATATTAATAATTTCTCTGAGTCCATTATAAATGACAATCACTTATCTACTGTCTTCCTTATACCCCTTCATTATCAATTCGTCCCTTTTCTTCTATTATTCCCACAGCTGCCTTTTGTTCCAGCAATTTATCAGTTTTATGAAGGTATTTTTCGTCTCTCTCTCTTGTCCCTTCATTCATCGATTAGTACTTTCCTTACAACATCCGCTCACTGGCTGCTGTCTTTTGTTCCTCAATTCACTCGTTCTCTGCCCTACGCATCTCTCTCTCTCTCTCTCTCTCTCTCTCTCTCTCTCTCTCTCTCTCTCTCTCTCTTTGCGTCTTAATTCTGTTCTACGCACTTCACTGGTCCTCTTTCTGTGTATGTGTGTGTGTGTGTGTGTGTGTGTGTGTGTGTGTGTGTGTGTGTGTGTGTGTGTGTGTGTGTGTGTGTGTGTGTGTGTGTGTGTGTGTGTGTGTGTGTGTGTGTGTGTGTGTGTGTGTGTGTGTGTGTGTATTACTGTGTGAAGGCTAAAGGTTATGTCATAGATACACAGGCGACAATGTGAACCTTTCTGTCTTAATTTCGAAGTGACAGAGCCTCCCCCCAACAAACACACACACACACAGAAAAAAAGAACACAAGTGCTGAGTGGAAGGACACTGGTGATGGACAAGCTGTTAAAGCCCCTTAATATACACAGTGGCACCGCTGGGAACGTGGTAGATGAAGCCCTATTGTGTTGGCATCAAGGTAAAGAAAGGCAAGGGAAAAGGGCTCCTCACACACACAGCCTTGACACACTTTTTCTCTCTCCGCAGCCAAACAGCATCAGTATGATGCCTACCCCAGCACAGCCTCCGAGGGTTTCTCCGCTACGCCCTTACCACCCGTCACAACCCACGTATATACCATCGTGTTAGGTGACGACCTCTTATCGTGGTGTGATTTCTGTCAATTGTGTATTTCCATCGTTTTCACGTGGGTGTCATGTGTGTGTGTGTCCATAAAGGCATTAGCGCCGTCAGCAGATACTTTAGACGAGTTCAGCCTCAGTCAAGGACGCTAATTCATTCCCTCACTTGTCTATTC
>JACEEZ010023855.1:92973-102973 GCA_016584305.1 Chionoecetes opilio | reverse complement strand
CACCACAGGTCACCACACCACCATCTCACCCCTCCACCACAGGTCACCCCTCCACCACAGGTCACCACACCACCACCTCACCCCTCCACCAAACATCCCTGGAGCCTCTTATCACACCTCCGACAAACCTCACCACAATCAGTGCATTGCACAGGATCTGTCAGATGGGGGGGCTGAACATTTGCACAACGGGCACCATCTCCTAAATCACACACACGCACACACAAAAAATCACTGTTTACACCAAGATGGCTCTACAGCTGTCTCATTTATATGTATTTGAACTGTTCGCTCATATCTTTGCTCATAATTCCATTCTGGTTGATGTTCCTCCTGCTCCACCCTTTCACTATTATATTATTATGCGTCTCAAAGATCCTTCGTAATGATGTTTTCTATACCCTCACTGGCCTTGATCCTCGGAAGGCTTACGGTCCTGACGGAGTCCCTCCTATTGTTCTCAAAAACTGTGCTTCTGTGCTTGCATCCTGCCTGGTCAAACTTTTCCGTCTTTGTCTATCTACTTCCACCTTTCCTTCTTGCTGTAAGTTTGCTCACATCCAACCTGTTCCTTAAGAAGGGTGACCGTTCTAATCCTTCAAACTACCGTCCTATAGCTTTGACTTCCTGCCTTTCTTAAACTTTTGAATCTATACTTAATAAGAACATTCTTAAGCATCTATCTGCTCACAATCTTCTATCTGATCGTCAGTACGGTTTCCGTAAAGGGCGATCTACTGGCGCGATCTTCTAGCTTTCCTGACTGAATCTTGATCATTCTCTTTTGGGGATTTCGGTGAAACTTTTGCTGTTGCCCTTGACATATCAAAAGCTTTTGATAGAGTCTGGCACAAATCTTTAATTTATAAACTACTCCCATTCGGTTTCTATCCCTCTCTCTGTACCTTCATCTTAAGTTTCCTTTCAAACCGTTCTATTGCAGCTACTGTAGACTGTCATTGTTCTTCTCTTAAGTCTATCAATAGGGGTGTTCTTCAGGGTTCTGTCTTGTAACCCATTTTTTTTTCTTATTCATTAATGATCTGTCTAACTCAATGCCCTATCCACTCCTAAGCTGATAACTACCCTGCATTTTTCAGCGTCGTTCAATTGATGTCAAACTCAGCAGGAACTAAGTAATTCACAGAGGAATGCCACAGAGCGCCTAACTTTTGATCTTTCTTCAATTTCTGATTGGGGCAAAGCAAACCTTGTTTTGTTCAATGTCTTAAAAACCCAATTCCTTCATCTATCTACTCGACATAACCTTCCAAACACTATCACCTCTTCTTCAATGACACTCAACTGTCTCCTTTTACAATGAACATTCTTGGGCTATCCTTTACTAAAAATATCAGCTAGAAATCTCACATCTCATCTTTTGCTAAATCAACCTCTAAGAAGTTAGGTGTCCTGTGGCGTCTGCGTCCTTTCTTTTCTCCCTCCCAGTTGTTTGCTCTGTACAGGGGCCTTATCCGCCCATGTATGGAGTATGTCTCACATGTTTGGGGGGGATCCACTCATACAGCTCTCCTAAACCTGGTTGAGTCAAAAGCTTTTCGTCTCATCAACTCCCCTCCTTTAACTGACTGCCTTCAATCTTTAAATCACCGCCGCAATGTTGCTTCTCTTGCTATCTTCTACCGTTATTTTCATTCTCACTGCTCTTCTGAACTTGCTAACTGCATGCCTTCCCCCCCCCGCGGCCTCGCTGCACAAGACTTTCTTCTTGTTCTCATCCCTATTCTGTCCATCTTACTTAAGCATCAGCACCACGAAATATTGACGTTTTGTGTAAAGTAAGCGCATGCAAATATTCCCAGATGAAAAAAGCACATGTAAATAAGCAGTATAAAATACATTCTCCATGGGGGTGTGGGGCAATTATACCATTTTTACTATAAGGGGGGCATGGTCCCGATGCCCTCCCCCCAGAAATTGCCAGTGGCAATATCAATCTAATCTCCTTCCTCAAATTGATACACGTCCTTCATTTAATGTGACCATCCTGTTGTAGCTTTCTAAGGTCATTTTCCTTTCCCCACTCCCTGCCATGTCACACTTTCTTTCTTCCCCCTTGGCTTCTTTACTCTTCCCAGAGCTATATAACCTTTGCTGTCTGGCACATCCCAATATTTTTTTTGCCATTTCAATCAATCAATCATGGCAACACCATTGACAGTCATTATGATTCAATTGAGTAATGGGTAAGAATAAAAATAATGCAATATGAATCATAATGATAGCCAACTAACTATGAACCAAGTCATACACTCATCTATGTCCAGCCCATTATCCACCACTCCATTATCCACCACTTCCACACGGCAGTTTCACACATATAGCATACCATGATTACCATAATTTAACACTTCAATACTATTTGGGGAGGCGGTAGCGGAGTGGTTAGCGTCTCCGACTGGCGTTCTCGGTGACCCGAGTTCGATCCCCGAAGAAAACCCAAAAAAAAACTTTCTGCACCGTCGAGTGGCCTAAGAACACCCACATATCCTGCCCAGCAACTCTACCTTCGATTGCGAATGCATCGGAGGACACAGGGGGGCGGCATGATGCGTCACTATAAAAATCCTGCCTGCGCCACCACCGGCGAGAACCAACCATCACAGTCCTCAAGTGAACCTCCAGAGCCTACCATCCGAGCCCTGGGTCACCACTGCCTACAGGCGCTATAGGCACAAATGTAAAAAAGAAAAAAAGAAAAAATATATATATATATATATATATATATATACACACATTCAATCTCCCATATCATATTCTCTCACACATTAGTAATATCCTACTCCACATTTTTTTGTATCTCACACACACACACACACACATGATTGTCGCAAACAACACCACTTGCACAATCCCATCAAAAACGAATTTATAAGACACTAATCTTTGCATTCCCCTTATTTTCCCTTGCGGTAAAATTGGTGGTATGAAGTAAATAATTTACGATATCCATGTAGGACACCCGGAGCCACTTGGCGACGTCGTTGCCAAAATTAACCGTATCAAAAATATACGGGTCTATATATCCCGATACAGATTTCTTTTCTTTATATCTGTTTACTGAATCCTTAAATGTCTTCTAACAATAAGCTGAATAGCCTCGATTAATACCCATCCACAGCCTCGTCACCGACCTTGGTACCGCAATAATGTAAACAAACCGCGGCTACGGCATTTGGGAAATCTGTGACGTAGGTGCAAACAACCTATAGTCAGTCAGTACTTAAGGCGTTTTCTGCGGGGATCCTGATTGCAACCGAAAAATTTTCGGTTGCTCAAAATTCGATCCATGTTCAACCAACCAGGGAAGATGATTGGCCCGACCCGCAATCATTTGTTGTTGTTGTTGTGACCGTTTGCAACCGAAAATTTTCCGATTGCAACCAAAAATCCCCCGCAGAAAACGCCTTTAGTGTTAGCGCACTACCGTCACTCACCAGTGCCTGGCACACCCCTCATCCCACTAGCCACAGCTCAAAGGCAGATAATCTCCAAAAAGCAGGACATTGTATTTGTCATAAGTATTATTATTATTATTATTATATATAATATATATATATATATATATATATATATATATATATCAAATTAATGCCGAATACATATATACGTATAATTCAAAGTATTAGTACTTTACTTCCAACATACTTTTTTTTTTTATAAATCCCGCAAAAAATATTAAATTAAAAAAATTATGGCGATAAAATATACATTATTTATTAATCAATGAAGGAACTGAAAGAAATATAACATTTTACTACTACTGAAACATATTTGCAAACGAAATAAACTTGAACTTCACAAACAAAAAGCAGCCAGCAGGCAGTAAGCTACTACTATTATAGACGCAGTGATTGCCTCTCACCAATAGTGGTATCCAAATACGCTAAAGTTTGTCGTAGTTTACCGTTGCCACTGCTTTGTGTATATTTGAGGTAATTCGTGTTTTTAAGTCAAGATCCCATAAAGTAGGACAAATTAACGTCCTGCTTTGGGTGGCGCCGGAGGGTGGACACGAGTGCTAAAAGGCAGGACTGACCTGCTTAGAGTCCCTAACATCACCACACTCCACACATAACCCCACGGTTTAATAAGTCATGAGATCTAACATTATGGAACAAATGTTCGTCACACTGTACACATGTCAGGTATATCATTAGCATATGATATACCATAGTTTCAGAGTATCACTACAGGTTGTTGATGGAGGGGGAGGGGAAGTTCACGCATGACACCATTTCGCACGGTTTGTTATGCAACTGCCCATCTTATATAATGGACATTGCAAATCTACTCCTAATTGTTATTATTATTGAAATACTAAATTATGTAATCAAAGACAGCATAACTTACCTACATTGAGGACCAAATGGAACTAATGGAGACAGTGACAGCGTGAGTGTAAGTGTGAGTTTGGCCGTGCGGGTCATATGGCTGCCTGACACTGATGTGAACGTTCCATACCAACAAACCCACGGTACGTGTACTGTACCTGTACGCTAGACTCTCCGCCTGGCTCAAGGCATCTCTTTCAAGTGTCAACTGTGAATCATGCTATATATGGATGGAGTTTTGTATTGTATTCTATTTTTAATTTTACTTGTATACTGTATTATATATAATGGACATATATAATTACTTATTTGTTTATTTATTATTTTTATTTAAAAAAAAGCAGAACATAATGTCGGATGTCATAAACAACTGGACTGAGAGGATAGTCGTGTGACTTTTTATTGTTATTTTTTCTAGTACAGCAGGCTCTAATGGGATGAATTTGAAATACTTAACAAATACTCAGAAAAGGGTACTATTGGGCAAATGGGGGTCGCCTTAAGCCCCCTAGGCCCCCCCTCCCTGTGCAAGTGCCTGAATGACTTATGGTCCACAATGCATCAAACTTCATCCCATACACACACACCCCAGCATAACACCGTTACCGCACACCCCTCTGCTTCACCCCTACAACACAGATGCACGTTCGATATTACTTTTAGGGACACCACACCTCAGGAACACACCACACCTGTCACCTGCCTTCCCCCCGCCCGCAAGCCCTTCCCTCTCCCTAATAGCCAATACGCTGACCCACACCACTTCCTTCCCCGTAATAATTATGACCGAACTTGGCCTGATGACCCTGACTTTTGACCTTGAGAGGGTCATGTATATATGTATGGATTGCGTCAGTGTGTGTGGGGGGGGGGACGTATATATGTACCTTCTTTTCGTTCATTGACACTACCACCTCTCTCTTTCTCTCTCTCTCTCTCTCGTGATCAAAGTTCGGATATGTTAGAGAAACATAGCATACGCAAAAGAGTCCATCTATGCAAGGTTTGCGACTATTGCGGAGGGCAAGTCGGGTATGAGGCGATGGGAGTTAGATCAAGGAGTGTCCGTGGGGGAAGGGCTGACTACGGACGAGAGGGAGATGATGGCTCGACCAAAGGGTGCCGCAGCGGTGTGTTACAAAGTGTCATGTGGAAAAATGACGAGCTGAGAACAGGCCGCTCATGCCTGTCACTCTTACATCGAGCCTCACGTCTGCCAATGAGCTGAGAACAACGATAAACTTTCCCAAAAGTGAACTTAACAGATGTTTTGCACGCGATGAGCTGAGTGATGTATAAATAACCAGGAATAGGTTGTGAGCATTCTTAACCTCCTCTGCAATGATGGATGCAACAAAGGCTTTCTTTGCAATGACGAGCAATGGTAACCTAAGTGCTGATCATCCAAGGGCAATATTAGGTACATATATTTAAAATAACATCCCTAATAATAATTGAATAGGGATAATAGGACCCTTCCTCAGACTGACAAGAAACATTCACCTCCTCTACACACAACAGTAATATTATCCTTACTAGCGGTGAAGTAACCCTAATATTGCCCTTCATCGCTGCGTGGTGAGTAATATCACCTTTCCTGGCAGGGAGTTGAGAGTAATACTCGAACAATCGATGAATTTAAAGTTGTCCTCATGGGGTCCCTGCCTCGACCAGACTCATGAAGGGAAGTCACACCGATGACTCGGCACCACCACAACCCCCACCATCCCAAGCCCTCCTCGGGTCTGCTGAGGCGTGCCCCAACCCTGCCTCGCCTCCCTCCGCCCGCCCTCCGGGATGCAAGTGCCCAACTCTGCCTCCCCTGGTGTTGTCAATGCCCCAACCCCGCCTGACCTCTCTCCGCCTGCCATTAGTGTTATAGGTGGCCCGACCCTGCAGCATGCCTTGCCTCCCTCCTCCCGCCCCCGGCATTGTTGTAAGTGCCCCATCCCGCCTGGCCTCTGGTAAATGCCCCGGCCCTGACTTGCCTCCCTCACGCCAAGATAATGCGTGACTTGACACGGCTGGATCAGACTGAAACATCTCCCTTCCCTCCTCCCCCACATCATGTGAAACCAGATAGATCTTTACAATTTTCACTCAGCCTTTAATTATAGGTTGTGCCGCTGTTGTCTTTAAGGGCAGAGGTTAGCACCAACAAAGACACGAAAACGTTCTGAACTCTGGTTCTCAAACTACAACGGAAGCACGTGCCTCTTATCCATGCATACGGATAAACCAATGAATAATTCAACCTTTAATAGGGATCAAGGCAAGGGTATTATAGCCCAAGCTTGGAAAAATACATGTTAACTACCAGGCGATTAGCAAGACTAGTCGTAGGATATTACTGGTTAATAAAAAGATAGAAATAAGACAAATCAGATAAAGAAGGAACAAGTAGCGAGTGACAGGAATCCCGGGAAGGGTCCGGGGAGGCGTTCCTTACCCGGCACCGTCTCTTCGTCGTCCCTCAGCGAGCGGTACGGCCGAAGGGAGAACATCTTGGCGGCGCGTGCGGTGTTCACATGCTCCACAGGGATTACGGTGCTCGCGGCCTGGCGGGGCTCACAAGGCCTGTCCGGTGCTCGCCACGGCCCTGTGGGGCTTACATGGTCTCGAGGCAGGCCAGGGGCACCGAGGGGCGGGACACAAAGAGTCTAGTCTCACCTGCACCCGATGGTTCCGGGGCCCTTCATGTTACTCCGTGTGTGTATGTGTGTATGTGTGTGTGTGTGTGTATGTGTGTGTTCTTCACCTGGTTCTAGCGCACCGACAGGTTCCACCCCGTTACAACACACTGGATGGTTGTCACACCCCGTTACAATGCAATGGCAGGCTGTCAGGCCTCGTCACGAGATACCTGGGGGTGCTGAACCTGGCAGCACTGGCCCGGGTGGTTCTAACACAGCACCGTAACACTGGATGGCTATTCACTCTGTAGTAATGCACTGAATGGTCGTCACAGCCACAGCCAGGGCGGCTATACACTGCGGTATGTAGCACTGGATGGTTGTCACACCACGTCGTGTAGCACTGGATGGTTCTTATATTGCCGTTACGGCACACTGGATGGCTATCTCACCAGACACAGTACACTGGCTGGTCGTCACACAGTCGTAACACTCGGGTTGGCAGTCACTCCCCGTTACAGTACCACCAGCTGCCTATGTGGTGTTGCAGTCTGACGGTAACGGCTGCGGCGTGCTAGCGAAGGGAGTCTTGTGATGGCCAGCACGAGGAGCCTTCCAGTTATTGTCAGTGGTGGCGACGGTGGTGGTGGAGGCTGTGGCGGTGGTGGTGGTGGCTGTGGCGGTGGCGGTGGTGGCGGCGGCGGGCGGGGACTGGCCGGGTGCCAGCCAGGGTGGAAGGCGCCCCTCCAGCTCCACCAGACCCTCTTCCCTCCCTCCCTCCCGCCTCACGCCGCCAGGCCGCCCACCGCCCCCACGCTCGCAGCCTCACGCTCCGCCACGCTCATCCGCCCCACTCTAATCCCCCAACAAGGGCAGGTAAACACAAGACAGCGTGACCCCTCGGTGTGACCCGTGGCGGCCACACGCTGCTTGAGTGGCCTGCTGCAGGCAAAGCAGCAGGTTGTGGCAAGGGGAAGGAACTGAGAGTGCGGCAGCTCACTCACACGACACGGCGGCAGAGTGACACGCTAAACCATGCCTGTCCTCGCCGGATAGCCAGCGTTCCTCTCTCCAACCTCCTTCTTCCTACTCGGCGAGCCGCCTCTCGCCTGGGCCGCCTCGCTCCAGCCAGCGGTACCGCATCCTCCACACCCTCACACACACACACAACACACACACCTCTCTCTCTCTCTCTCTCACACACACAAACACAAACTATAGCACAGTCGCCAAACGAGGCGTTTACATGGCGGCGGTGGAGGATGTGGCAAGGGTAGTGACGGCAGCGGCTGCAAATATCACTGGTTGTGTCTCACTGTGCACTGGCGGCAGGGAGTCCTTGACCCACCACAGGGCGCCACCATCCCTGCCGTGTATGGTGGTGCGGCAGTGTTGGTGGTAGTTATGGCAAGAGTGACACCAGTAACTGACTAGCGTAGCAGATGACTATATCCTGAGGGTGCAGCGTGCGAGAGGTGCAGGTGGATGTGGTGGTAGTGGAGGTGGAAGCGGTGGAGGTGGTAGTGATCTTAGCTCTCTTCAATGTGTAGTAGTGGTGGTGGTGGTGACGAGAGGGCAGGCGAGCAGACAGACAGACAGGCAGGAGGCTGACTAGCTGACTGGCTGGCTGGCGAGAGGGCTCCGGGCAGTGCACACACATACACACACACGCGCACACACAGACACACGCACACACTCACACATATACTGCCACCTTCCTCCATTAGCCTGCCACCGCCACACATTCGCTCTACACACAATCTCACACCATAAGAGCAGACCAGACAACGCTACCACAACAAGAGGGAGGAAGGAGAAGGGTAAAGCAAAAACTTCAATCACGGTAAAATTAATAGAACACTTTCTGAATCAATCACTCAACCTTGGGATGGCGCAGCGGTCAAACGCCCTGCGCGCTCTGGCAACCGAACAGCCCAAGCTCTCCTTGCCACCCGTCGCCCAGCTCTGCAACCTTCCTGCTGTCCAAACACCTCCACCATGCTGCCCTAGCCTTATCACCACCCTCAGACACACTGAGGGCATGTCAGGCAGGTACTGACGGCATAGATCTACACGAAGACGTCCGCAAAGCCACCAACAGAATAGCTCAAAAACGGATGATTCTCAGACGTCCTGGGAGCTGCGACGGGAATGTGCTGCCTGGCAACTTCTCTCACATTCTTGCCGCCGCACGCACGCACGCACACGCACCTCCATTCATAATTCCCCTCTGCGTCCCCCTTTCCCTCCTTCCCACCCTCTCTCTTCCTCTTCTCTCCTCTATTCCCTTCTCTTTACTTCTTTCCCGACTTGCCCCTGATTAACGGCCCCGAGACAGGGTGACCTAGGGGGTTAGCGCCTCAAGGGAGGGAGGGAGGGCACAGGGACGAGGAATGGAGCAGGAGGGAAGTAGGGGAGAGGAAGGCGGGAGGCGGTGGGGCACGGCACTCCATTCAGTACGGGAATGGCGCACCACCACGCATGCGCCCCTACCATTCACCATTATTCAAGGTGCTTCCGAAGGGTGCATGGGGGCCAGCCTGCCTGCCCGGCCCGTGCCCTGGAAAGCCAAGGGGAACACGGTGTTCACTTACACAACCTAGCATACATGGTAGGCCTCCACCCAACTCTGTGTGTGGAAAAAATGCAATCTTGCACCTATGTTTCTCCCCACACACTACCACTGTATCCCATCACCACCTACACCCCACCATTACCCACATTACCACCATCCACCGAAACCCACACCCCCACGCCCCTACCACCTACGCCCTGCACCCCACCCCACACCAACACCACCACCACCCATCACCCACAACCAACTCCATTACAGTATCCACTGCTCAAAACCCTGCGATAATGATGACGATGACGATAATGATGATGATTACTGTTGAGTTTGAGATGATGAGTTTGTTTACATTCACGAAAATAATCAAGATAATATAACAAAACAAAAACATTGACATATAATAATGGTCACAATAATTAGTATTTTCTGTCCCGACTTTG
>JACEEZ010023855.1:82973-87973 GCA_016584305.1 Chionoecetes opilio | reverse complement strand
TTACTGTTGTGGCTGCTGACTCACATCCGTTTTACAGCTGTGGCTGCTGATTCGTATCAGTCTTGCTGTTGTGGCTGCTGACTCGTATTAGTCTTGCTGCTGCGGCTGCTGACTCGCATCAGTCTTGCTGCTGTGGCTGCTGACTCGTATCACAGTCTTGCTGTTGTGGCTGCTGACTCGTATTAGTCTTGCTGCTGCGGCTGCTGACTCGCATCAGTCTTGCTGCTGTGGCTCCTGACTCGTATCACAGTCTTGCTGCTGTGGCTGCTGACTCGTATTAGTCTTGCTGCTGCGGCTGCTGACTCGCATCAGTCTTGCTGCTGTGGCTGCTGACTCGTATCACAGTCTTGCTGCTGCTGTGGCTGCTGACTCTTATCACAGTCTTGCTGCTGCTGTGGCTGCTGACTCTTATCACAGTCTTGCTGCTGTGGCTGCTGATTCGTATCAGTCTTCCTGCTGTGGCTGCTGACTCGTATCACAGTCTTGCTGTTGTGGCTGCTGACTCTTATCACAGTCTTGCTGCTGCGGCTGCTGACTCGCATCAGTCTTGCTGCTGTGGCTGCTGACTCGAATCACAGTCTTGCTGCTGTGGCTGCTGACTCGTATCACAGTCTTGCTGCTGTGGCTGCTGACTCGTATCACAGTCTTGCTGCTGTGGCTGCTGACTCGTATCACAGTCTTGCTGCTGTGGCTGCTGACTCGTATCAGTCTTGCTGTTGTCGCTGCTGACTCGTATCACAGTCTTGCTGCTTCTGTGGCTGCTGACTCTTATCACAGTCTTGCTGCTGCTGTGGCTGCTGACTCGTATCACAGTCTTCCTGCTGCTGTGGCTGCTGATTCGTATCAGTCTTGCTGCTGCTGTGGCTGCTGACTCTTATTACAGTGTTCCTGCTGTGGCTGCTGACTCTTATCAGTCTTCCTGCTGTGGCTGCTGACTCTCCTATCACAGTCTTGCTGCTGTGGCTGCTGACTCTTATCACAGTCTTCCTGCTGTGGCTGCTGACTCTCCTATCACAGTCTTGCTGCTGTGGCTGCTGACTCTTATCACAGTCTTCCTGCTGTGGCTGCTGACTCTTATCAGTCTTGCTGCTGTAGCTGCTGACTCTCCTATTACAATATTGCTGCTGTGGCTGCTGACTCGCATCACAGTCTTACTGCTGACTCTCGCATCACAATCTTGCTGCTGTGGCTGCTGACCACAACCGCCTGTACGGCAGTGGCTAGCCATCAGTAAAACAATAAAACTTGCTGATCCTCATTTTTGTCAATTCATGGCGGAAATCAGAGCAGCCCCCTCACCCCCTCCCCCTGTGAGTGCCACGCAGAGGCACCCCCCTCCGCCCCTCTCACCCTGTGTGCGCCACGAGCCACGCGGAGGATTAGGGACACTAGAGCCGCAAAATTGGTCGCGTCATCAAATCTTCAAACAAAGCAAGGATGAAGACTAGGCAGACACCACGGTCCGGGCCTGGCAGTTACGGTACAGCCTGGCACCCACCTCCCTCCTCCCGTGGTGGTGACCTTCTGCTGGTGTGATGTGTGCTACGGCGGTAGTACGAGGGGATGGCAGTGGTGGTGGTGAAAGCGACTGGTGATGATTAAAATTATGTGACGTGGCGTTGTGGGTGTGATGGTGGGTAGCGTCGTGCAATGGTGATGATTGTGAGTGGTGGTGATGATGGTTGAGGCTATGACAGTAGTGGTGGTGGTGATGGTTGAGGCTATGACAGTAGTGGTGGTAGTGGTGCAGTGGTGATGATTGTGAGTGGTGGTATTAGTGGTGGTGGTGATGATGGTTGAGGCTATGACAGTAGTGGTAGTGGTGGTGGTGCAATGGTGATGATTGTGAGAGGTGGTGGTGATGGTTGAGGCAATGACAGTAGTGGTGGTGTTAGTGGTGATGATTGTGAGTGGTGGTATTAGTGGTGGTGGTGATGATGGTTGAGGCTATGACAGTAGTGGTGGTGGTGGTGGTGGTGGTGACGGCGGCGGCGGCAAAAATAGTGATGGTGGTGGTGGTATAGGCCCCTCCCTTCACTTCCGGCCGCCACTTCACACAAACAGTTTACACCTTGGTGACGTCACTCACGTACACGGCCAATGTGTACACTATAACGTACACACTCATACATACACATCAACCTCTACATAATCCTGGGGTAAATATTTCTCCCTACTACCCTCCCCCCTCCGAGCGCACACACACACACACATTCTCATTATCCTCACATTATTAGACGTAGGATATTAATACCTTGCCAGAGAGAGAGAGAGAGAGAGAGAGAGAGAGAGAGAGAGAGAGAGAGAGAGAGAACAAAGGGTAAGTGACAGACAGGCAGGGTAAAGGTAACACCAACTCAGGTGAAAACAAATAACTAAATAACGTTGCTAAGGAACACTTGTGTAGGAGGTGGAGGAAGAAGAGGAGGCAATGCTTCCGGCACACACACACACATACACATACACACACACACACCACTCTCTCTCTCTCTCTCTCTCTCTCTCTCTCTCTCTCTCTCTCTCTCTCTCTCTCTCTCTCTCTCTCTCTCTCTCTCTTTCCTACGTAAAAAAGGTCGAGGAAGATATTAATAGGAAGGTTAGGTAAGGTATACGGGCGCTCTCCTCTCTCTCTCTCTCTCTCTCTCTCTCTCTCCCTCTCTCTCTCTCTCTCTCTCTCTCTCTCTCTCTCCTCTCTCTCTCCTCTTACCATGAGAGAAAAATAGGATGTAAATGAAAAGAGTAGCGAAAATGACAAGGAAGAAATGGAAGGAAACGTGAGGAGAGGGATGAAAGGAAGCCAAGGGGAGATGGGTGAGGAAATGATTGAGAGAGAGAGAGGGGGAGAGAGAGAGAGAGAGAGAGAGAGAGAGAGAGAGAGAGAGAGGAGAGAGGAGAGAGGGGAGGAGGAGAGAGAGAGAGAGAGAGAGAGAGAGAGAGAGGAGAGAGAGAGGAGAGGAGAGAGAGAGAGAGAGAGAGGGGAGAGGAGAGGGGGGGGGGGGCATGGTGAAGTGGGGGGGGGAGGGAGGGAGGATGGGGCAAAAGAGGAGGGAAAGATGAAGGAGGGAAGAAGTGAGGGATGGAGAGGAGGGAAGAAAGGAGGGAGAGAGGGAAGCAGAACGTCATAAGCCTCACGTCACGGCCGGAAGTGTACGCCAAAAGCCTCCTTGTTTGGCCCTCCTTCCCTCCCTCCCTCCTTCCCTTCCTCCTCCACTTTACCTCCTTCCTCCTTCTCTCATCTTGAAACTTCTTGTGGATTAAAAAAATTCCTTTCCTTTCTTTATTTCTTCACTGGTCATTCAGTTTGAAAAATGGTAGTTATTTTCCCCTAAACTCTCTCTCTCTCTCTCTCTCTCTCTCTCTCTCTCTCTCTCTCTCTCTCTCTCTCCATATTATGTCTAGCTTCCCATTCATGCCTCTTTCACTCACTCCAACCTTTCCCTCCTTTCCGTTCTCCTCCCTTCTCTTCATCTATCAAAGGCAAGTAGGGAATGGAGGAGAGGAGAGGAGGGAAAAAGTGAATGGATAGAGAAAGAGAGCTATGGAGAACAGTGGAAGAGTACAGACAAGGGAAGTGAAAGGAGATGTAGGGGGAAGAAAGTACAAGAAAAAGAGTGCGATGAGAAACAAAAAATAACTAGGGGGGGGGGGGGGGGGCACTCAGTAGAGCGCATACCTCCGCCCGAATATTTCATTCATGTTAAAGGATAGGGAAAATCGGATTGTCAATTGGTTGCCATGGCAACAGTTGTGACTATTTCATCCAAAATTAAATCAGTTCTTCCTTATACCAAATAGACTTGGTATACCAAGTTTGGTCCAAATCTATTCGTAACTTTTCGAGAAATCCTGTACACTAACAAACAAACAGACAGATCGGGGTGAAAACATAACCTCCCTCCAACTTCGTTGGCGGAGGTAATGAGGGAATGTGAAGGATGGGGAAAAAAACAGTAGAAAGAATACATTTAAACCAAATTTCATGAGTGAAAAGTGTATGAGGCAATTTTTTCATGCTTACCTAAAAACGATTGATTAATCTGAAGGAATTAAATGAAGTGAAAAAGAAATTATTATATTTGATAAACTAAAAGTCTAAAATAATATCTCTAAAATTATTGAGAATGTCATCATAGTTCTATTGCTCCACACCCCCTTCCCTTCCTCCACACCCCCTTCCCATGCTCCACACCCCCTTCCCTTCCTCCACACCCCCTTCCCTTCCTCCACACCCCCTTCCCATGCTCCACACCCCCTTCCCTTCCTCCACTCCCCCTTCCCTTCCTCCACACCCCCTTCCCATGCTCCACACCCCCTTCCCTTCCTCCACACCCCCTTCCCTTCCTCCACACCCCCTTCCCATGCTCCACACCCCCTTCCCATGCTCCACACCCCCTTCCCATGCTCCACACCCCCTTCTCCCATCCTGTCCACACCCCTTCCCATGCTCCACACCCCCTTCCCATGATCCACACCCCCTTCCCTTCCTCCACACCCCCTTCCCATGTTCCACACCCCCTTCCTTCCTCCACACCCCCTTCCCATGCTCCACACCCCCTTCCCTTCCTCCACACCCCCTTCCCTTCTCCACACCCCTTCCCTTCTCCACACCCCTTCCCTTCCTCCACACCCCCTTCCCATGCTCCACACCCCCTTCCCTTCTCCACACCCCCTTCCCATGCTCCACACCCCCTTCCCTTCTTCCACACCCCCTTCCCATGCTCCACACCCCCTTCCCTTCCTCCACACCCCCTTCCATGCTCCACACCCCTTCCCTTCTTCCACACCCCCTTCCCATGATCCACACCCCCTTCCCTTCTTCCACACCCCCTTCCCATGCTCCACACCCCCTTCCCTTCCTCCACACCCCCTTCCCATGCTCCACACCCCCTTCCCATGCCTCCACCCCCTTCCCTTCCTCCACACCCCCTTCCCATGCTCCACACCCCCTTCCCTTCCTCCACACCCCCTTCCCATGCTCCACACCCCCTTCCCTTCCTCCA
>JACEEZ010023855.1:57973-77973 GCA_016584305.1 Chionoecetes opilio | reverse complement strand
GAGAGAGAGAGAGAGAGAGAGAGAGAGAGAGAGAGAGAGAGAGAGAGAGAGAGAGAGAGAGAGAGAGAGAGAGAGAGAGAGAGAGAGAGAGAATGTAACGGAATACCAACAATACTTGCATGAAAATGTACAAGAAAATAATTTTCACCATCACTGAGTCAGGCCTGGGGCAGACAAAAAAGAAAACAAAAATCGCGAGGTCGCGTTCCCCGCCTGGCAGTCCCGGTAAAGGACAGCGGAGGAGTCCTGGGCGAGGTTGGCCGATTCAGTTCGGGAGTTGCTTTGATACTTATCTCTTGAAAGAGTTCAAGGCGTAGGAAGGCGGAAAAAATTAGATCAACAATAGTTTCAAAGTTTATCTGTGAAAAAAATGAAAGTGAAAATATTGGTTAACTCTTGCAGTAGTAAGACGGACAGACCAAGGATGCGAGGCAGCAGGGAGGGGAGGAAGCATACAGTTTGCATGTTAGGAAAAAACGGTACAAGACAGCAAGAGAAGCAATAGTGCAGTACCGCCCCATTATAATAATAATAATTATTATTATTATTATTATTATCATTAATATTATTGCATATTTTTACTACTATCATATCACTCATAATCATCGTTATCAATAGTTTACCGTTATCAGCTGTGTAGTAGTAGTAGAAGTAGTAGGTAATAGTAGTAGTAGTAAAATAGTAGTAGTATAGTTATAGTAGCAGTGATAGATGTCGCTTTTAGAGCAAGTCAGCTTAGTGACCTCCAGTAAAACAACTGCATGAGACACTTTCATGAGTGTGTGAGGCACTGTGATGAGAATGAAATACATCAACCCGCCCCCTCTCTCTCTCTCTCTCAAACACACTACTGTATGGTAGGTATCATGGCTGATAAACACATAACATTGACATGGCCATTACACTGCCACCACCTCCACGCCCTGTACAGGGGTCAACCACGTCGCCCTCCCCCTGGCCAGTGTCACCCTCGTGCACCCATACACACTGGACACACCCACCCTCCCACGCACACACCTCCATGACGCCTATGCCACACACACACACACACACAAGTAAGTACAGCTGACCTTGTGACTCAGAGGGTGGGGTGGGAGTGCTGGAGGGGGAGGGAGGGGGGGGGACTGCGTAGGTGTGCCAGCATGAACAAGACCAAGAATGAATGAACAATTGTAATAACATAAATACCTCGTTCTGACAAAGGAGGATAAAGTATTAATTTTTACTCATTATTCATTTCATCATGATAGTTGTGTTCCTTCCTTCTGTCCTCTACGCCCCTGTCTCCTCACCCCCACCCCCATCAAGGCTCCACGTTGGCAGTGTCATGTGTTGGGGGAGGGGGAGGAGGGGAGGGGGAGGAGATAAGGGGGTTGGGGAGGGATGGAGTGCAGTGGCAGGGTAAAAAGAGCAAGGTCAACAGTCATAGTAAAAAATAAATAAGTAAATATATGCAAAATAAAATAAAACGAGTGAAGACATCACACACACAAAATGTAGTAGGAAAATTCAAGTACTACATTTTTCTATTCGTATATGGTTTGACAAGAGCACAAATAACAATAACATAATAATAATAATAATAATAATAATAATAATAATAATAATAATAATAGTCTGCAATAATAACAATGGCAGTGTTATTAATGGTTTGGTGTTGGCAGGCCTTTCCTCCTCCCCACCCTCCACTCGTCACCACCATTCATGACCGGCTCATTCATAACGGCTGCGTACGACACTCACAGAGTGAGAGAGAATACATCAAGAACTGTACAAACGCACATACGTACATACAGACAAATGCTTTAGTTCAATAGCACCAGAGGAAGTATGCGAGAGCTGGGAGTCCTACAAAGTCTGGTGTTATTTACGATGTGTTTCTTGAGGGTGAGTCATATTGGTCCCTCACGCTACTCCTCAAACCCCTATTCATAGATCTCGCGCGTGTGTTTTCACCCCTAACACCACCCCGTGGCCACTGTTTCCCCTGCAGGTCACGCCAGTCTCCCACATATAACGTGACTCATCCTTCATGTGTGTAGGTGGGGCCACGTGAGTACCTGGTCCACCCCCTCACATTCCTGACACACATACACACGCACACACCTCACCGGCTTCGTACACGTATTTTCATTCATAAAACGGGAGCGGCGGGGACGCATGCGCGCGGCGGCTTAGTGGGAGGGAGGGCCGCTGAGGCATCGCGCTCCAACATTTCCTGACTACGCACTTCCCTCCACAGGCGCCTCCAAAGTGTTTGCAAAGCACCCAAACACTTCCTTTCTGTCCAGTGCCTTCAACAGACCGGCGATAGATGGCACACTTGTCCAAACGTCGTGAAATTGTGATGATAATTAGTATTGAGGTCATGTAAACATCATGCCTCTGGCAGAGGGCGCGTCCTGGTGCTGGCAAGACCACTCCTTGTCACTTCCTTCGTTGCGTAACAGACTCTCGCTCCACCTACGAACACCCACGCCCACACTTACCTGTCTGGCTGTCTGTGTGCCCTTCGGCATAAGTTTCCCGAAACATTGATTCTAAATATAGTTAGCTCCTCCTCCTCCCCTCCCCGCTGCCCTACCACTCCGTAAATCAATACTGAAGATATGAATGAGAGGTCCGCCCCCGCCAGGCCACTGCCCGCCTACCGCCCTTGCACCTTTCCTCCCTGCCTCCGCCTCTGTCCCCGCCAACCGTCGTGCCTTGAGTCTAATCAAAGTTTGATTGAAATGAACGTGAATAATGACTCTGATGATCCCATACAGGCCGCGGGTGTCACAGGTTCCTGCCAGGTCAAGGACTGCAGGGTGCAGCCCTCCTCACCCTGCACCAGAGGTTACCGAGGAGAGGAAAACATTCCGTCCTGCAGGCGGCTGCCACAGTTCAGGCAGGTCATTCACTGGCCGCCCTGCACACATGAAGCCCGCACTCGCCCCGCCAACATGTGTGTGTGTGTGTGTCTTATGACGGTGAGGTGAATTACTTTTATCACGCCACGACTTACCAATATGACTCATACATGAATCATTTGCTAATGTGTTTACTTATTTGCCATGGCTTGGTGTACTGCCAGCCCACTTATATGAGGGGCGCGGCGGGGCCAGGTGTTACCATGACCTGCAACATAACCTGCACAACTACCACGTCTTCGTATTATTTTTCATTGTGCACTATCGATGTGAACACTATATGTGGCGATCAGCAAGTCTCCATTCAAAGCTTATGATGTGAAATACATGGCTCCTGAACGGGTGGGGTGACTTTGAAGGCTGAACAAAACCGGCCTCATACAAACACCATCTCGGGAGGGCAGCCCATTATGCATCAATGCCACACTGATAGCAACACTGATGTCACGCCCATCAAAATACACGCCACTTCTCCACCACACTAAATAGTCAATAAATAAATAATAACAATAATAATAATAATAATAAAAACAATAATAAAAATAATACTTAGTAATAAAATAAATAATAAAAATAATAATAATAATAATTATTATAATAATAATAATAATAATAATTACTATTATTGCTGTTATTATTATTATCATTATTGACTTCGATTTCGAGGTGAAAAGTAAGGCTTGTTTTAAGACGTGCAGAGGAATGCACTAGCTCGTGTTTTAGTGGCCCATTGTCTGCATTCGCTGGTGTACTGTGGTTGCCTGCTGGATAGACTGGAGGAGGTTTTGTATGAAGTGATTGGAAGCTTTAAACACTGTCACTATAGACACGCCTTACATCTGTGTTATCTGTATTGCTCTGTTCTCAAGAAAGCGGAACAAATTATATATATATATATATATATATATACATACATATATATATATATATATATATATATATATATATATATATATATATATATATATATATATATATATATTTGTTCCGCTTTCTTGAGAACAGAGCAATACAGATAACACAGATGTAAGGCGTGCATATAGTGACAGTGTTTAAAGCTTCCAATCACTTCATACAAATAGTCCTCGTCCTCCAAACACGCCGCGATACACACACCACGCCGCAACCCACGTTATGAGGTGCAAAACCTAGATCGATTTTTAAATTTTAATCTAGTGATTTTCAGTACGATTTTCCACCTAATAGTTTGCATATACGATAAAGCGATCACCATCACAGTACTGTGAATTACATGTCATTCACTGCAGTAAGTGTTACCTGAGAGGCAATACTTAGATTTGGGGTGAGAACCACAGAAGCTTACAACCCAGTCACTCATCAAACGGAGCTGTTCTAGTTTTTGAACGGTAGCACTGTCCTTCCACGGATTGACTCTTATATATTCTTAAACGCATGCAGTATTCTAATTGAATTTTTAATTAAGAAAATATAATAAAAATACTGCTAACGATGACTGACAAGAGAGAGAGAGAGAGAGAGAGAGAGAGAGAGAGAGAGAGAGAGAGAGAGAGAGAGAGAGACCACACTCACATCACTAACTTATTACTTCACATCTGTTATCATCATTATGTGCCATCCGTTCCACCAAAACGTCATCCCCGCGGCCCTGGAGACGTCTACGCGGGAAGGGAGAGGCGGCCGCTGTCATGGTGACGGCCGAGGGGGCGGGAACAAGACTGGTCAACCGTTCTTTCTTCATCAACTTAAACTATTTATTCCCTATGAAGTTTCTGCCACGGAACTCAAGAATGCGGGGGAAAAGAGAGGAAGGTACGAGTGGGAGGAAAGAAGGGAGGGAGTGTAACATAGAGGCACAGGATGAGATACGATGAGGCAATATTCACGCAACGAATACTTGCTGATAAAAAGTTGATAGACAAAACTTAAGGCGTTTCCTGCGGGGGATTTTTGGTTGCAACCGGAAAAATTTCGGTTGCAAACGGTCACAACAACAACAAATGTTTGCGGGTCGGGCCAATCATCTTCCCTGGATGGTTGAACAGGGATCGAAATTTGAGCAACCGAAATTTTTTCGGTTGCAATCAGGATTCCCGCAGAAAACGCCTTTACACTAAGCCATCGCATACTTATTGCTATTACTATCCTTCTCATTACTATTATTATCATGATTATTAGTAGCATCAGTAATTTCGTGAGGATGAGGGCAGATGAGAGAAGGAAGGAAGGAATCTGTAGTTAATGTTTAGCACAGGACAGATATGATAGGACTGTGAATGTAGTAGCCTGTTTACCCATTCATACATTCATCATATATATATATATATGTGTGTGTGTTTTGGTGGTGTGTGTGTTTGTGTGTGTGTGGGGTTTTGGGGGTTGTGGGTGTGTGTGTGTGTGTGTGTGTGTGTGTGTGGGGGTGTGTTGTGTGTGTGTGGTGTGTGTGTGTGGTGTGTGTGTGTGTGTGTGTGTGTGTGTGTGTGTGTGTGTGTGTGTGTGTGTTGTGTGTGTGTGTGTGTTGTGTGTGTGTGTGTGTGTGTGTGTGTGTGTGTGTGTGGTGTGTTGTGTGTGTGTGTGTGTGTGTGTGTGTGTGGGGTGTTGGGTGTTTTGTGTGTGTGTGTGGGGTGTGTGTGTGTGTGTGTGTTGTGTGTTTGTGGGGTGTGTGTGTGTGTGGTGTGTGTTGTGTGTGTGTGTGTGTGTGTGTGTGTGTGTGTGTGTGGTGTGTGTGTGTGTGTGTGTGTGTGTTGTGTTGTGTGTGTGTGTGTGTGTGTGTGTGTGTGTGTGTGGTGTGTGTGTGTGGGGTTTTGTGTGTGTTGTGTGTGTGTGTGTGTGTGTTTTGGTGTGGGGTGTGTGTGTGTGTGTGTGTGTGTGTGGTTGTGTGGTGTGTGTGTGGTGTGTGTGTGTGTGTGTGTGTGGGGTGTGTTGTGTGTGTGTGTGTGTGTGTGTGGGGTGTGTGGGGTGTGTGTGTGTGTGTGTGTGTGTGTGTGTGTGTGTGTGTGTGGTGGTGTGGTGTGTGTGTGTGTGTGTGTGTGTGTGTGTGTGTGTGGGGTTTTGTGTGTGTGTGTGGTGTGTGTGTGTGTGTGTGTGTGTGGTGTGTGTGTGGTGTGTGTGTGTGTGTGTGTGTGTGTGTGTGTGGTGTGTGTGTGTGTGTGTGTGTGTGTGTGTGGTGTGTGTGTGTGTGTGTGTTGTGTGGGGTTGCGTGCGCGCGCGCGCGCGCGCGCAGGAGCGCTGTCAGAAACATGTTGGGGGGGGGGGGGGGTGTCACAATGACTGATAAATTTGAAAACACACAACAGTTCACCATGCGCCTTAATGCATGGCTAAATCACCCATTTTGCCTCCCGTCCTCCCTCCAAACCACTAGTCCTCCCGTCCAAATCGTGCAATGTTTGATTCATCCCTTGGCTATGTCTCTCCTAGCATATTGAGTAAAGTAAGCCTTATGAAGTATATGTGTCAATAGAAGACTTTCTATTCTGAATTGCATATTCTTTCATGTTCCCCAAACATGTGGCATATAAGACTTCCAATCTATTCTCGAACACACGGCGAAATTTCGGGGGGGGGGGGGGCTGTGCCCTCCCCCTGGCTGCGCTACTGTGTGTGTGTGTCTGTGAGAGGTGGGAAAATGTAATTAGTCTCTCTCTCTCTCTCTCTCTCTCTCTCTCTCTCTCTCTCTCTCTCTCTCTCTCTCTCTCTCTGTCTCCAGAGACACACACACACAGATACATCCCTCATGGTGTAACACAAAGACCCCTTCAGCCCCTTACTGCCACGCGTGACCTCACCTCCTGGCTCACACGAGTAAGGGAAGGAAGGCATAGTCCTAAAGGCACACACACAATGAGGCGTCACGTTCACTGGAGTGTGACGCAAACACCTACGAGTATGTGCACTGCTGATGCTGCTGGTGGTGATGATGATGATGATGACGTAGTCGGATCACCAAAACTCCACAGCTGTTGCTTTCAAAGTTTCTCACGAAATTCTTTGTTTTTACCATTTCACTGATAGACTGGTAAGTTTTTTACTCTAATTTAAGGTAGGTTCACACATATAGCGCGTCTTCGCGACCGCTCTGGCCCGGTCTGGACTGGACTAGTCCCGGGCGGCCAGTTTTCGCGAGGCGGATTGGACCGGGCTGGAACGGGCTACACTGGGCCAGGCCAGCGAGCAGGACCAGGTTGGACCAGTGTGGGGAGAACTGGCGCATGCGCACTACAGTCAGCGGGGAAGACGACCAGGATTTTCTCGTGCTGCTGATAAGACATGAAACACCATGATGGCCGACCATAAGACTAAAGTAATTTCACGAAAAATTACAATATTCGCAATTTGCTGAAACAACATCTTGGGAAATGAATGTATACCGTCAACAACACTATACTGGCCACTGCACTAATGTCACCAGGCGCTATATATTACGAATTTTATCACATCAAACTTGTATGTGTCACTGAAAACATGTACCGTAGCTATAGTGTTATGTAGATAATGTAAACTACGTTCTGTGCGCGTGATGTGATCTGTAGTGATGCTAAAACTCGTAATATATGCCCCCCTGTGACATTAGTGCAGTGGCGACAATAGATAATGTTATTAACGGTAAATTAAACGAAATTTCATCATTCATTTTTTCATAGTCATCCCTGCAATTTGACTTCCCATTGAGAAGTTAAGTAAATAAAACGCGCGCTTTTAAAAAATGCGTGCATTTCTGCCCGGAGGACCGCCCACTCGATCCCCTCAGCCAATAGGAACGCCGAATGGGACGGGGCCAGTCACAATGTATTTTCGCGAGCATCAGTCCAGTCTGGACTGTCTAGTCTGGACTGACCAGGTTGGTAAACGTCGCGAAAACGCGCTTATAGCCGACCTCGTGCCCCGACCTGTCCCGACCATTGAAAACAGCTGCAAACGTGTGAGGACGGCTCCTAGTCGGCCCTGGTCTGGGCGCCCACGCGCGGTATTGCCAGTGGTCGGGACGCGGCGGCGAAGCGGCCGATTTTTTCGAGCATATTAAAAAAAATCAGGACGGGTCGGGGCGACTGTCACAGGACGGCATGTGTCGGGACACGGTCGTATTGCAGACGTTGTCCTACGTACCGCGGCGGGACCAAGTGGGACACGACGGGTCCTGGCGGGATGAGAACGTCTTCTGTGACGGGCTGTCCTAACGGGCTGTGTATCAGTAAGGCCCAGTTCACACTTCACGTTATTGCTGTACGTAGTCTACGTGCGTCTTGTCATCAGTGACTCACAGTACGTCAGTGACGTCACTTCCTGCCTGTGAAGTTTGAACCAGGCTCCGCATGACCACCTGCTGGAGCAGTGTTGAGGTCACTGACCTTGAAAGACGTGCGTCCCAGCCTCACATTATTCGGAGCTCCCAATTCGTTGTCCGCGTCTACGTGGGCGTGGCGATCAGTGACGTCAGACTGACATCACTGATCGCCACGCCCACGTAGACACGGACAGCAAAAACGTGTAGTGTGAACCCCGCCTAAGGATCCTGACAGTTAGTGACCACCATCGGGATTTAAGGTACCAGGGGTCACTGCTACAGGGGGCATTAAAAGTGTGCGGAGTCCTACATGGAAAGTGCACAACCGCAGTGGATTTAACGGAGCTGGGGCCTGACTGACTACTGCCTCCCTAGGTAGAAAGCGCCAGGCAAGGCTGCCACACCACCCTGGAACCTCCTCAACGTGTTCCCACCAATACAAAACACACATAGCATGACCCTACTATCAAGCACTAAAACTAACCCCACAAATATAGTAGTAGTTAGCCATAGATTACAGCTTTCAACTTTCCTCACAAATTCCATGCAGTTTTTCCATTCTGCATTGTATCACTTCCATTCCGGCCATCTTCGGCTGGAGGGATATATACCTTGATCTAGATAGAATGGTCGGCCTACGGGGGAAACCAAAATGAGACGCCTCGGCGCAGTGACGTCAAGTGGTGGTAAACAGCCAGGGTTCAGACAAGCAAACACCCCCAGTCCAGGTTTGACAGTGGTGATGAGAGGACAGGGACTGTACGTCCCGCTGCTCCACCACCTCCATTACTCCTACTCCTCCACCTCCAACTACACTTCTACCTCCCTTTCTTCTTATGTTGCTGCTACTACCACTACTACTACTCTTAATAGTTATCCTTGTGTCACTATCATAATAAGAGAGAGAGAGAGCACACCAACCATTTTATGACTCCCCTCTTTCCCTCCCATCCAAAATGCTCTCCCCTTACCTCTCCCTTTCGGGCCTTCCACTCTCTCCTCCTCCTTCTCCTCCTCCTGCTGCTGCTGCTGCTGCTGCTGCTGCTCCTCCTCCTCCCTCTTGGTTAACCACAAACCGCATATCCTTAGAGTCAGGGGGGGGGGAGGGAGAGAGAGAGAGAGAGAGAGAGAGAGAGAGAGAGAGAGAGAGAGAGAGAGAGAGAGAGAGAGAGAGAGAGAGAGAGAGAGAGAGAGATGAGAGAGAGAGAGAGAGAGAGAGAGGGAGAGAGAGAAGAGAGAGAGAGAGAGAGAGAGAGAGAGAGGAGAGAGAGGAGAGAGAGAGAGAGAGAGAGAGAGAGAGAGAGAGAGAGAGAGAGAGAGAGAGAGAGAGAGAGACATTCCCCAAGTGACGTAGTCAAAAGCTGCGCGTAGGCCGACCATTCTTCCTGGACCAAGCCATATACTACGGCGTCGTATAAGGACGGGCGGCGTGGAGCGGGCCACACTGATAGGAAGTTGATGATAGGAAGGCGTCCATAACCTTAGAACAGCTTATAGGAGTCAGTTTCGAAATTAAAAGTGGAGTGCCTCAAGGTAGCTCCCTCTCCCCAACCCTCTACTCGATATACACCTCAGACATACCGCCAGCCGCGGCTGACTGTATAACCGTAATGTATGCAGATGAAAACTCAGGTCATAAGACAAAGTAAATCAAGGAAAATCATGGCGAGAAAAGGTGAACAAGAAATAAACAAAATTAATAGCTTTGAGAAACTTTGGAAAATTAAAACCAATATTACTAAATTCAAAATTATTCCATTAGCCGTTCAAATAACAGAACCAGTAAGAATTCAGGGCCATGCTATGCCATACAGTAACGAAGGTAATAATATTTTAGGCCCACATTTCGCGGAAAACGGGTTTATCAAACAGATTAAAATTAATAGGAATAAAGCAAGCCAAGCTCTCTCTACCATTAATAGATTCAGACTATTAGAAACAAAAACAAAGCTTCATCTAGTAAAAACATGTGAGTAAAACAAAATACTCTTATACCCCCCATATCCTTTGAGTGCATTCTCGAAGTCGTCTATTCTTAAGCTCAAGATAATATAGTCAAGCTCAAAGATTTATATATGACTAGCCGCAAAGCCGCCCTCCGGGCGGACTTTTTGGCTAGCTCCTGCGGAGGACTATTGGTGGGCCTTCGGCCCACCAAACACAGACTCTCCAGATAGCCCCTTCTAGCTTTCCTGAAATCATGGATGTAGAAATGTATGTATTAACGCCAACCCATTCACATCACCCCCAACCCATTCACTCACCCATTACCCATCACCCCCCACCCATTCACTCACCCATTACCCATCACCACACACCCACTCACTCACCCATTACCCATCACCCCATCTATTTCCTCACCCATCACCCATCACCCCCCCCCCATTCACTCACCCATCACCCCACACCCATTACCCATCACCCCACCCATTCACTCACCCATTACCCATCACCCGACATCAAGGTTTCCTCAATTCTCGCAACCCACTTTTTTTCACAATTCTCGCTAATAGGCTGCTAAAAAAAAGAGAAAAAAAAGTGATCGGATCATCTCATAAGTGGGCTTAAAACCTTCCCCTGGTCGACCCGATTCCAAAACTGTGCCATATGAGGGGATTGCGCCAATGGGGGCGGCACCTATCGCGGACAGACAGACAGACACAGACACACACACACACACACACACACACACACACACACACACACACACACACTTTCGCTTATATTATTATAGATGAAAAGTACCCATACACTAAAATGCAAAACAACTATTCCATGACGAGGAACCTATCTTGCCTCGCTATAGGGCACGTGCTGGACTGTCTTTTGATAGCTGACACGCTCCCTTTTAAACCACTTGTGGATGCCGTCGGGGGGCATCCGATGGGCAGCGCGTCCTCAATACGCCCGTCGGGACGCACGCGGGACGCACGCGGGACGCACGCGGGACGCAGACGTCTGAGGACGCCATCGAGCTGGACTGGTCGTGCCACCAGTTTGCCGTCGGCATCCTGACCAGTGACCACCAAAGCCGAGAGAGAACCTTAGACTCCCTTAGCCTTGCTGACCACATTACGAAGGTCGGCTTATGTACGTTGTCTGGCGGTCGGGTGACGGGTGAGGACGTCCTGAGGATGCCAGTCGTGGGTGGTAACTTAACTAGGTTTGTTTCCTGAGAAGTACTATCCAAATGTCAAGACTGCATCGCAAATCTAAAAAAAAATGTTCATGAATAATTTATTAATATATATATATATATATATATATATATATATATTATATATATATATATATATATATATATATATATATATATATATATATATATTATATATTAATACAGATAGATAGATAGATAGATAGATATCACTATATATATAGATATATATATATGTTATATAATACAATACAGGGAGTCCGAAGATACGAGCAGTTAGTTCCACCGGGCATACCCGTAAAGCGAAATCTCGTATAACAAAAACACATAACTAAGGGAAAATATATTTTGGTTTCCGGCCCCCCTCAATTAAAAAAAAAAATAAAAAAAAAAAAAGACTGTTTTTCAAGCAAAATAAAATAGAACACAAAAACACCAGGTCTATATTACCCACACTGACTACCTATTTGTAGAAAAAGCATTCTGAAAGAGAAAAAGCAACAAAATAAAAAACTGAAAATTTTAAACAAAAAACAGCATAACAAGCAAAAAACGTAATGTAGGGGCGCCCGTGATACAAGAAAGGGTAGTGTAGCGGTTCCAAAGTTTGGGGGTCGCACACCTGCTAATTCCCCATAGGTCAGGCCGCGCCTAGCTAATTACCCTTCGGGTCCGCCTTGCTAGGGGACCTGATGTGGCCCCGGGTTGGGGGCACCCCTGCAAATTACCCCTAAATGTCAAGCCGCCCCTATGCTTAATTACCCTTCAGGTCACGGCTTGCTAGGGGTGACCTCATGGGGTAAACCCAAACCCCCCTTTGTCCACCCGGAGTGGTAGGGCGCCTTAAACTTGATATATTCGCACCCCAGTTGAATGTCGTACTTTGGTTTTTTCGTCCGTATATTGAAAATTACCCAAATTTTTAAAATCTCGTACCATCGGTTATCATATACCGAATGCTCGTATAACGGGAGTCCCTGTATACATAAATGGGTATATTTTTTATATAATATAATTTATATTTCAATAATTATTATATATATATATATATATATATTATATATATAATTATATATTTTAAAATAATTATATATATATTATATATATATTTTAAATATATATATAATTAATCATAGGGGGCATACCCGGGGGTGCGTCGCCTCGCCCACCCACTCGCCTTTCCCCGGGGTCACCACGCGCAGTCCCCAGCAGGGCCCCCTTCCCCATACCAAGAAACTCTCGACAAAAAACATAAACTTCCCCCATCCCCGACCTTGTGGGCGCCCCTTGGCCCCCCACGGGGATTGTCTCTTTCAGTACAACCCCCTTATCTGCGGGTTTATCCCAAAACCCATTGAAACCGTTGAAACCCATCCTTCCGCTGGGTGTCGGTTCAGGGTCGTACCCTGCCCCTATAGCCCAAAAATTAATTGGGGCCGACGGACTATGCAGGTACTAGGCCTCGATTTAGTCTCACGGGCAATCGCTGGTTGCAAAATATCCCCGCGATACCCAGATTTTTCGAAGACATTATTACCAAAAGGGTCGTTCGCCTCTTAAGTCGCTATTTGGGGTCCCATGTCTCACAACCATAGAGTAAAACAGGGATCCAAGCAACTTGAAGACCGGGTCTTTGTCCTCCTGTACAGGTACCACAACGCCAAATCCCTGCTGACGAGTCCATAACACCCTGGGCTATGCCAATCCGCCGTAAGATTTTTGACGTGCCCCCCTCATTATCGCGCACCAAAAGGATTTAAACTTTCCAAGTCTAAAGTCCACCACCGCGTGAACAACCCGTACTGTTTTTATCTAGTAACCCCAAAACCTGGACCTTGGGGTTTAGCCTGGGGACCTCAAGTCCCAAAAGGGTTTGCCTCCTCGTGCGCGCCCCAAGAGGACCTCCAGCGACTCAGCAAAGATTACTGCATCATCGGCAAAAACAAGATAGTGATTTTTTTGGGGTTGCCGAGGGTGTTCCACAATACTTTGTCTAAAAATTTGCCCCAAAACCCCGTCCCACAATGTTAAAAGTGATGGGGCAAGGAGCACCCTTGCCTACCCTGTCTGTATTCTCATGAAAGAAGCTGGGGTAACCTCCCCCACATTTTACGAAGGTTGGGGATCGCAATTTTTTTTCCAATTTCCGCAATCGCAATTCCGCAATTCCGACCTGCACCAGTCCGCAATCGCAATTCCGCAATTTTTTCAGATAGGCCTTTTCGCAATCGCAATTCCGCAAAATAATTTTGACACCTACAATTAAAACAAAACACCTACAATTTAAAAAAAAAAAATGTCTCTAGTGTCTTTATTAGTGTTTAATACTTCTGTATTCCTATTGTTTCTGTCTATACTTGTTACTTGTCCTTCACAATTAAGTCTTTGTCTCTTTTAGTGTTTTTCTTTACTTTTACACTTCACAGTCTACTGGCTACTAATCACTAATCTAAATAATCTATTAATCTTCCTCTTCCTCTTCTTCTTCCTCCTCCTCCTCCTCCTCCCTCCCACTTCTTCTGGTTCAGCATGTGGAGGTTGGCAACTTATCACACACACGGCCAGCGTAAACGCTCTCAATCCCAAGTTCCAGCACGGACTGACTGAGTGACTGTGCTACACTTGACAAGTTGGCAGTTGGCAGTGTCGTCTCCACAATATTTGGTGGGAACTTATGTTCACGCAGGCACTTGCCACTTTGAAGGTGGTGACCGTCACAATTATTGCGATTGCGTTTCAAAATTTTGGCGGTCCGCAACCCGCAATTCTGCATTTTTTTCAGGCATCCGTAATTGCGCAATTCCGCAACCGAATTACCCATTCCGCAAGTTATTGCGATTGCGTTTCAAAATTTTGGCGGTCCGCAATTCGCAATTCCGCAATTTTTTCAGGCATGCGTAATTGCGCAATTCCGCAACCGAATTACCATTCCGCAAGTTGCGGAATTGCGGACTAAAATTGCGGAATGCCCACCTTTGCTTCACAGCACTCTCAGTCCCAAAGTACAGACCAGTCATATATATATATATATATATATATATATATATATATATATATATATATATATATATATATATATATTATATATATTATATATACTGTACATACATATATATATATATATATATATAATATATTATATATATATATATATATATACTGTACATACATATATATTAGGGTGTCCCAAAATGCAAAAGTTTTGAAATGTTGCACGCTCGTGTGTTATTCCGGTTCTCTCATAGTAAAACAGTATTGCGTTGAAATTTTGGGCGAATTGAGTAATATTTAGGGGTCCCGACAAAGTGAACATTTAGGTGACGTGACTCGAATTTCAAGATTTTTCTAAATTTCCACTTTTTTTCTCCCTCAGGTTATCAACATGGCAACAAGAGCCGCTAGTAATCTTTGGCTGATCGACAAGGCTCCAATCGATGAAATCACTGGAGCCCGGCTACCATCGTGGCCTACCATCGTTCTACCGTGGCTACTACCACCACCACCGGGAGATGGGGAAGACGGCGAGCGGGAGCAGGTTCCAAGGCGGTGGTGGAGGAGGTTCTCCCCTTCTGGTCGCGCGCCGGGATTCCGTCAACTACAGTAATACACGCCGGCACGAAGCTGTCAAAGCTGGTAAAGGCGTACAATGACCTCAAGAAGAGCAAGAACAAAGACAGGCCGAAACATCGTATGGATGAAGAGATTTTCAAAGGAGACCTCCAAGAAATCTTCGACCTCGCACACTCCTCCTCTCTCCAACGGGCAGACGTGAAGGACGAGGACAAGGAGTTCCTACGGAGTCAGAGAGAAGACAGAGGGGAATCATCCATGGCTGGAATTGACCTCGTGACAGCGAAGAAGGTGGAGAAGCAGGTCGAGCGTGGAACTCTACTCAAGCGGCTCCGGGAACGTGAAGACAGCGACATTGCCAGGCTGACTGAAAGGGCGGAAATCCCAAGCCAAAGCAGTAGCAGCAGCAGCAGTCCTGTGTCGACGACGTCATCACCGGCTCGTGGATCCCGAAGCCAGAGGAAAAAACTCAAACAGTCGCCATCGATCTCCGTGAAGGATCTTAACCTCATTTCAACTTGGGATCGAGAGAAGTCGGTGCGGCAAGCAACGTCAACGTTCGCAGCTACCGCTCAAGTTCTTGGAATGGACATTGGGAGTATGGCGGTCTCGAAGAGCACGGTCCATCGAGCACGAATTGCGGGGAGAGAGCAAGCCGCCGAGAAGATCGTGGAACTGCGGAACCAGGAGATACCTGAGAGGTTGGTCCTGCATTGGGACGGAAAACTCCTCCCGTCCCCCTCTGGTGATACGGAGGACCGTATCGCCGTCCTCCTCACAGGGGAAGATGGCGCCGAGTTCCTTCTTGGGGTCCCGGCAAGCTCGGATTCGACTGGCAGAAACGTGGCTGCAGTGGTCTTGAAGGAGGTGGACGAAGCAGGCGTCAGGGACAAGATCATCGCCTTCTGTTTCGACACCACGGCTTCGAACACTGGCATGGTGCACGGTGCTTGCATTCGGATTGAGCAAGAACTCGGACGAAGCTTGCTTTGGTTGGCCTGCCGCTATCAAGTCCACGAGGTGATCCTCAAGGATGTCTTCGAAGCCAGCCTCGGCTCTTCCTCTGATCCTGACATTGGAATCTTCAAACGACTCCGTGATCGATGGTCCTTCGTGGATTCCTTGCAGAGAGAGACGGTGGAAACATCGGAGGACCTCGTAGAGTTCTTCGCCACCAATGACACTGCCAGCAAGCTGAAGGACGACGCATTGGCCTTCCTGAAGGAGGCTCTGATATCGAAGAACCATCCCAGGGAGGACTATGAAGAACTTCTTCGTCTCTCCTACCTGTTCCTCGGTGGTGAAGGTCCAGTCAAACCATTCCGCCGTCCTGGAGCTCTCCATCAAGCCCGGTGGATGGCCAAGGCCATCTACTGCCTCAAGCTTCAGATGCTGAAATCCCAGCTGTCGCTGACTGGGAGAGAGAAGGCCGGAGTGGAACGAGTGGCCCTCTTCGTTGCTCTGGTGTACTGCAAGCAATGGCATGAGGCACCGATCTCTGTGAAAGCTCCGTTGAACGACGTGCTCTTCCTCGAGATCCTCAAGACATACCCTGACCAAACCGTTGCCAAGGCAGCAGAACAAGCCCTGCGACGCCACCTGTGGTACGTTTCCGAGGAAAACGCGGGACTGGCCTTCTTCGACTCTAGGATTGATGTGGAGGAGAAGAAGCAGATGGTCAAGGCATTGGACAAGCCCGCCTCGAAGAAGGAACTCAAGCGATTGGAGGGAAAAAAGATGACGATGTCTTCCTCCCTCTCGTCCTTCGTCACTTCGAAGACACGATCCTTCTTTCAGAAACTCGACGCGGACGAGGGCTTCCTGGCAAAGGACCCGGCATTGTGGTAGGAGGACGACCGATTCAAGGACGCTCGGAAACGGGCACTTGGCCTCCGAGTGGTCAACGATGCCGCGGAGCGGGGCATCGCCCTAGTCCAGCGCTACCTGGGGTCCACGAAGTCGGCCGCACAGGAGAAGTATCTCCTCCAGTTAGTCCACCATCATCGGAAACTTGTGGGGCGGGAAAAGAAGGAGGACCTTCAAAAGAAGGCTTTCTGAATGGAAACAATGAAAACTGTCTGTTTTTGGTTTCCTTATAAGTTTCTTTTCTAAAAATGTGGGGTGTTTGAGTTTTTTCTTTGATTTTGAAGGTTATTAGAAAACTGTTCAGTTTGTCGCAACCCCTAAATATTCTCCGAATTTCATCTAATTTCACAGGAACTCTTCTTATGCATGTGTGAACAGAAGTAAAACACGAGCAAGTGAAAAAAACATGTTTCATTTTTTCCCTCTATGATCTTGGGACACCCTAATATATATATATATTATATATATATATATATATTATATATATATATATATATATATATATATATATATATATATATATATATATATATATATATATATATATATATATATATATATATATATATACATACATACATAATACTAATACATACATACATACATACATACATACATACATACATACATACATACATACATACATACATACTAACATACTATACAACATACATACATACATACAACATACATACATACATACATACATACATACATACATACATATACATACATATACATAATACATACATACATACATAATACTATACATAATAATTATATATATATATATATATATATATATATATATATATATACGTTATATATATATATATATAATATATAGATATATTATATATATATATTATGATATATTATATATTATGATATATATTTAATATGATAAGCTGTAAGTGTGTGTGTGTGTGTGTGATGGTGCGTGTGTGATCCCTGTGTGTGCGTTGTGTGATGTGTCGCAGGAGTGTTTGTGCTGTGATGTGTGGATGTTTGTGTGTTTTGTTGTGGTTGGTGTGTGTGTGTGGTCGCGATAGTTGCCGCCCCCATTGGCGCAATCCCCTCTATGCCAGTTTGGAATCGGGTCGACCAGGAAGGTTTTAAGCCCCTTGTGGGATGACGATCACTTTTTTTTCTTCATTTGGGAGGCAGGGTATTAGCGAGAATAGTGAAAAAAGTGGGTGTGCGAAATTGAGAAATGATGGGGTGATGGGTATGGTGATGAATGGGTGGGTGATGGGTAGGGTGTGGTGATGGGTAGTGATGGGGGGGGGGTGAAGTGATGGGTGGAATAGTGGGGGTGATGGGTAATGGGTGAGTGATGGGTTGTGGTGATGGGTAATGGGTGAGTGAATGGGTGGGGGGTGATGGGTAATGGGTGAGTGAATGGGTGGGGGGTGATGGGTAATGGGTGAGTGAATGGGTTGGGGGTGATGTGAATGGGTTGGCGTTAATACATACATTTCTACATCCATGATTTCAGGAAAGCTAGAAGGGGCTATCTGGAGAGTCTGTGTTTGGTGGGCCTTCGGCCCACCAAACACAGGTGGTGGGCCCCACCAATAGTCCTCCGCAGGAGCTAGCCAAAAAGTCCGCCCGGAGGGCGGCTTTGCGGCTAGTAATTATAATATAATCCACCTACTACTGCTGCTTTAACAGCAACCGCAGCAACAACAGTAAATACTACTACTACTACTACTACTTGAGTCTACTTCTAATAAGAACATAAGAACATAAGAAAATAAGGAAGCTACAAGAGGCCGCGAGGCCTACACGTGGTAGTTCCTGTCACCTAACACTACCTACATCCACCTTTCATCCCCATCCATGAACCTATCCAGCTCCCTAATGACTCCGCACTAACTACCTGTCTACTGAGATCATTCCACTCATTCACCACCCTATTTGTGAACCAGTTTTTCCCTATTTCCTTTCTAAATCTACGCTTTTCCAGCTTGAATCCGTTACTTCTTGTTCTACCCTGGTTAAAAGCCGTAAGAACTTTTCCTACCTCTCCTTTATTAAATCCCTTTATCCACTTAAAAACTTCTATCAGATCGCCCCTTACTCTGCGTCTCTCGAGTGAGTGTAATTTTAATAACTTCAATCTCCTCTCATAACTAAAGTTACGCATCCCTTGTATCATTTTGGTCATCCTTCTCTGCACTTTTTCTAACAACACTATATCCATCCTGTAATATGGAGACCAAAACTGAACTGCATAGTCTAGGTAAGGCCTGACTAGAGCCAGATAAAGCTTTAGAATAACTTCCGCACTTCTACTTTTAACACTTCTGGTAATGAATCCTAATACTCTATTAGCTCTATTTCTGGCCTCAATACATTGTTTCCTAGGTCGGAGGTCTGGGCTCACCCTCACTCCAAGATCTTTTTCACCTTCTGATCTTTTCAGCGATACATTGCTTATGGTGTATCTATTACCAGGGTTTTTTCTACCAACATTCATAACGCTACATTTATCAATATTAAATTCCATCTGCCATCTGACTGCCCACTCGTTAAGTTTATCTAAGTACTATATACTCCATAATATCCATATAATCCATAATATCTATATACTCCACTATATACTATATAATCTATAATACTATAACTCCTACTCTTTCTACTACTATTACAACAACAACAACTACTACTACTACTACTACTACTACTACTACTACTACTACTACTACTACTACTACTACTACTACTACTACTTCTACTATTACTACTACTTTCATTACTTCTACTATTACAAGTATAAGAATAACAAAACAACAACTCCTAACTACTGTCGGTGCTAACTACTGTACTTCAACTGTCATCTCTTATCTGACTGTTGCTCGCAGCTCTCATGATTCCCATGTAAGCTTCCTTATTTTCTTATGTTCTTATGTTCTCTCCTACACACCCCAACATTCATTATAATCCGAGGAACACCCTTCGTAAAGAACTAGAAAAACCAAGGCTCCGGTCTGGCCGGATGGGGTGACGCAAGCTTGGCCTTAACAGCACCGCCTTCAGTGTAGATAAGCAACTTATCTAGTCTTTGGCCGGCTTGCCCTTCCTGTGACAGTCCATGGGAATCATAGAAAACGCAAGCGAGTGAAGCTCTACAAGGGAGACTCCTCTACAATCATGTTTTTCGTCCTGATACACTCCTTTTCGGTTAAAGGACTGTGACTATGAGGAAATATAACACAGAGGGTTGTAT
>JACEEZ010023855.1:25473-55473 GCA_016584305.1 Chionoecetes opilio | reverse complement strand
TCCACAACTGAAATGCCTACATAATGGAGACCCCGGATATTTTAGAAGAATATAGTAATAGGAACCGAATGATGAGGACACCTTTTAGGGGCGAGGAATGACGAGCGAGGAGACGGAAGTAAAGGGACTTGATGTGTTGTTATTGTGCCCAAAGTCAGTGTCCAAAACATGAACGTGGCATGGAATGGTTAAGGCCAAGGCGCGCTGCCACCACCAAATAGCGATACTGTTACATTCAATTCATAAAACACGTTGTTTCATAGACTAAGCTATAACCATCTGGGGGAGCACGATTCGCCATCTCTGAGCCAGGACATTTGGACCAAATCCCGCCACGCAAATCACCGCTGCTAAAGTATTCCTATTTATTTGACACGTGAGGATTTCTCAGGTTTTTTTTCTTTTTTCTCTCAACAATTACTGCATGTGAGAGTAATGGGCTAACAAGCAATATTTGAGCTAGGATACTCAGATGGTGTCACGGGCAGCCTATAGGGCAGGGTTCCCAGAGTGTCATATTGACCCCTGGGTGTCGATGAGATCTTCCAGGGGGCCGATGAATGCATGGGGGGTCAAAGGGGTTCCTTAAATACCGGAAAGGCGACTAGAGGTCGATCAAACCTTTGGCGTTAGTGACTGACATTACTGTACCTAATATTTTCTGTAGGTACTAGACTATTATCCTATGTATTTTTTTATTAAATTTTTCTTACTATTAGTACCGGTAGCAGTAGTGGTAGTAGTCGTACGGTTGTCAACCATAGCCATTGGTGGGGTGGGGCCAATGACCTGTGGTTGTGAAAGACAGACTTGCCTTTTCACCACAAACCACACAGCTCCATGCACAGGGATAGATGTCTTAAAAAAATGGCATTACTGTACTTATTTGCTTGTTTGTTTGTTAATGTAATTGTAATGAATGCTTAGGGGGTCGAAAACTGAACATGGATTCCCTAAAGGGTCAATGAACTGAGAGTTTGGGGACCCCTGCTCTAGGTGAAGCCCCTACCACGAGGGTGTTGGAGGGCGACACTGGTAACCTCTTGTGGGATATTCTGCATGGATGGAAACAGCTGAAGAGGATTTTAATGTTAATAGTACGTTTCTACACTGATTACCAATGACTTTGTACGAGTTGCAGTCCTATAGTGAGGCTTATTTGACACAATAATGCCTGTTGGGGACCAGTGCCCTTCAATGTAAGATTTGTACTGTAATTGCATTGCAAAAATGTGTTGGATAATATTGAAAATATTAATGTGTTGCCAAATCGAAAACAATCCATGGTAAGACTAACATCATTTCCATTCATTCTAAAATACCACGAAAGATACTGTACAGGGTAAATTTCGCCGCTTGCCATTTTCATTACCTCCGAGGATACTTCACTGCCAAACATGAGAAGTGAGCACAGGACAGAGTAGGAAGGCACAGCGCCGTCAGTTTCTCCTCAAGAAGTTAACTTTGTAAGTAGCGTGTGTGCGGCAGAGGGGAGTGGGGTCGTGCGTGGCGGGGAACACGTGCACTGGTGTGGCCGCCGGGAAAACCTGTTGCTCATCCAGACCCGGGCATTTCGGTACAGTGCACTGTAACCTTATGTGTCTGGCTCAGTGTGCACGGTGGATGTCAATACAGTCTCGGCAAGTTATTACCTCACCAAAGTGATGCACTATATTGAAAACACGTTGATCAAGTCATGATAGTATAATTCTCCGTAAGAGAAAAAAATCAATAAGACCTCTTCCCTTTTTTCTACTATTATGACTTATCATAGACCACTGTATACCTGGACCGCACGGAATATCGGCCTGTTGCACATGGGCCTGAACTTGCCCTGAAGTCGGAGGGCCGCTCGGATTCATATATATATATATATATATTATATATATATATATATATATATATATATATATATTATATATATATATATATATATATATATATATAATATATGCATCATATAGACTGGTTTTATCAGTATATTATGATATACTGTAATCTTCGTAAATTTTGTTCTATAATATTATCATATAAAAAACAGTAAAGCACGCTAAAGAAATGCCATTACGAGACTGAAGAAATATGCATGAACTTCAACTCTTCGCCATTTAAACTTTGCGTGTCAACTTTTATCATGAAGGGTATCAATAGAAGCGCAATTTTATTAGCTTTCCATTGATGTATTTCGTTATCTGATAAATGAATTACCCCCATGCATAAATTAGCGTTACTAAATAAATAAATCATCAATCGGGTAATTTTCCCGATTGATGAGGTTATTTATTTAGTTAACGCTAATTTATACATGTGCTAATTCATTTATCAGAAAACGAAATATATAAGTAATAAATAACATCATCAATCGGGAAAATTACCCGATTGATGATTTTATTTATTTATTTAACGCTAATTTATGCATGGTTCTAATTAATTGATCAGATAACGAAATATATCAATGGAAAGCTAATAAATTGCGCTTCTATTGATACCCTTCATGATGAAAGTTGACTCGCAAAGTTTTAAATGGCGAAGAGTTAGTGAATATTAAGTTCATGCATATTTCTCAGTCTCGTAATGGCATTTCTTTAGCGTGTTTTTACTGTTTTTTTATTTGATATATTATAGAACAAACATTTACGAAGATTACAGTATATCATATATACTGATAAACCAGTCTATATGATAGTCCATAAACCACTATATCTCTTTGTCGGGCGGGCCGCAGCCGCTATGCAGCTTGTAATTTCAAAACATTGTCGCGTGAACATCCCCGGTAACGTGGTTTTTGGGCTTATTTATCAGCGGGACGGGCACACAAAGCTTTTTCCCCAAAGCCTTAAAACCAAAAAGGAAACTGGGGGGAAGGTTCTTAAGCCACTTATGCGATGATCCGATCACTTTTGTTTCGTCTTTTTTTTTAGGGGCAGCCTATTAGCGTAGAATTGTGAAAAAATAGTGGGTTTTGGCGATCTTGATAGGAAAACCATTGATGTTCGGGTGAATGGTAATGGGTGAGTGAATGGTGGGGTGATGGTATGGGTGTGGGGTGATTGGGTGAGTGAACTGGGGGGGGGGGGGGGGTGATAGGTGATGGGTGAGGACATAGATGGGGGTGGTGGGTAAATGGGTGAGTGAGTGGGTGTGTGTGTTATGGGTAATGGGTGAGTGAATGGTGGGGTGATGGGCAATGGGTGAGAGTGAATGGTTGGGGGGTGCATGGTACATGGTGAGTGGGGATGGTATTGGGTGATGTGAATGGGTTTGGCGGTTAATACATACATTTCTACATCCATGTATTTCAAGGAAAGCTAGAGGGCGATCTGGACGAGTCCTGTGGTTGGTGGGCCTAAGGCCCACCAATACACAGGTGTTGGGCCGTGGAAGGCCCAACAACTATTCGCTCCGCACGGAGCTAGCCAAAAGTCAGCCCCGAGGTGCGGCTTTGCGGCTAGTAATATAATATAAATCCACCTACTACTGCTGCTTTAACAAAAAAGATGCCAACCGTTCAGCAAACAACAGTAAATACACTACTACTCTTTCTACTACTACTACTACACTACTACTACTACTTTGAGGTGTCTACTCTAAATACAGACATAGAACATAAGAAAATACGGAAGCTACAAGAGGCCGCCGCGGCCTCACACTGAGTTCCTGTCACCTAACACTACCTACATCCACCTTTCATCTCTCCATCCATGAACCTTATCCAGTTCCCCTTTAAAGGGCTCTCCCTAATGCTCCCGTCACTATCTACTGTCTACTTCTGTAGAACCATTTCCAACTCATTCACCACCCGTATTTTTGTTAACCAGTGTTTTCCCTATTTCCTTTCTACCTCTACGCTTTTCTCCATGCTCTTTGAATCCGTTTACTGTGTCTTGTTCTAAACCCTGGTTGAAAAAGCCCCGTTAGGAAACTTTCCTACCTCTCTCCTTTATTAATCCCTTTATCCACTTGTAAATACTTCTATCAGATCGGCCCCTTACGCCTTCGGTCTCTCTGAGTGATTTGTATTTTAATAACTTCATCTCCATCTCATAACTAACAGTTGACGCATATCCCTTGTATCAATTTTGGTCATCCTTCTCTGCCTTTTTCTAACAATCACGATATATCCATCCTGTAATATGGAGACCAAAACTGAACTGCATAGTCTAGGTAAGGTTGCCTGACTAAGAGCCATATTAAAAGCTTTAGAATAACTTCCGCACTTCTACTTTTTAACACTTCTGTGGTAATGAATCCTTAAATATTCTATTAGATCTGATTTCTGGCCTCAATACATTGTTTTCCTAGGTCGGAGGTCTGGGCTCCACCCTCACTCCAAGATCTTTTTCACTCTCTCATCTTTCAGCGATACATATTGCTTATGGTGTATCTATTACCTAGGTTTTTTTCTACCAACATTCATAACACTACTTTAATCAAATAGTTAAATTCCATCTGCACATCCGTACTGCCCCCGGTCGTTAAGTTTTACTCTAAGTAACTATAGACTCCATACTATCCATATAATCCATAATATCTTATATACTCCACTATATCCTATAATCTCTATCATACTTATAACTCCTACTACTTTCTAACCTATACTATGAACAACCACAACAACAACTCTATCGACTACTACTTCTACTAACTACTACTACTATATCTACTACGTACTACATATACTACTACTCTACTTCTAACTATTACTACTACTTTCCATTCATTACTTCTACTATTACAAGTATAGAATAACAAACATACAACTCCTACTATACTGTCAGGTGTGCTACTACTGTACTTCAACTGTCCATCTCTTATCTGACTGGTTTGCTGCTTTCGCGTCTCTCATGATTCCAATTAAGTTCCCTTATTCTTGATGTTTCTTATGTTTTCTCTTCCTACACACCCCAACATTCATTATAATCCGAGAGAACACCCTTCGTAAAGAACTAGGAAAAAAATACCAAGGCTCCCCCCTTCTCCGGTCTGGCCGATGGGTTGACGCAAGCTTGGCTTACAGCACCGCCATTGCAGCTGTAAGACTAAGCACCTTTTATCTAGTCTTTTGGCGCGTGCCCTTCCTGTGACAGTCCATGGGAATCATAACTGACAAAGCTAAGTGCGAGTGAAGCTCTACAAGGGAGATCTCCTCTACACAATCATTGTTTTTCGTCCTGATACACTCCACTTTTCTCGTGGTTAAAGGACTGTGACTATGATAACTTACACAGAGGTTTGTTATACAGTATGTTTTTTAGGAAGCTATGTATCATGTTGAACTTTCAGAGTTTGTGGGGGGCCGTAGGTACACTTTAATACCAGGATTGGTTACCTATAATTATAATACACATGTTACAACTATGTATTGTGCAGGTTTATAACACAGCATAGAAGGCCTAACTGACTAATACTAATACACTTCATCGCTAAAATTTATTATTATTTATTTGATTTTATGCTTTCAATACAATATGACTGCATCTCTCTCTCTCTCTGTTGTTCGAGTCCCGCCAGTCGTGCTTGACGTGGTGGCGCTTTGTATAGTCAATAACCTTGTAGTTGGTACTTGCAACAGTGTCTAGAGATGATATAAGTTATCTTATCTTATCTATCTTTATCGTCCGCGTCCTCCTTCCCATTCTCTTCTTCTCTCATTCTTCGTCTCTCGTCTCTCACGCCATTCTCTCTCTCTCTCTCTCCTCTCTCTAATATATTCTCTCGCTCTCTTCTCTTCTCTTTCTTCTCGTTCTCTCATCGGGTGGCTCTCTATCACTTCCGATACTACTCATCTCTCTTTGACCCTCCTCTCACTCATCATGGGGCTTCTTCGGTTCTTCTCGATCGTCTCTCTCTCTCTCTCACAAACCACACACACACAGACACAACAACACAGATGGATAAAAGTCTCAGAAGTTTAGTCGAAGTTACGTTTATCAGCTGGAGGGACAGGAGGGAAAGATGGATATATTAATGCATTATGTGGTGTCCAATGTGTACTCAAAAAAGAAGAAAAAAAAACCATACATAATTCTTATTTCAGCAAGAGAATTAAATATTCACGACGAACACACCACGACACTTTTTACAAAGAAGAGACAAGGATGAGCTTAGTACTTTCCTCCCTCCCCCCCCATGGGACACTAGGTTTTGCAAAATATACTGCAGATCAGTGTACGAAACAAAGAATCAAGTACTACGATATAAATTTCGACCAGATGACTGAATATTACAATGTATTTGATTCAATCCTGTGAATATATGTACAAATTGCCACTGTAGCGACAAATGGATAAGAGCACACACACAACCACACACACACCATACACTTGACCAATAGAGTGCTGCACTATGAACGCCCCGCCCCCCTCCCACCTTGCCTTGGCCCACCTGTGCGTTGTGTTAGTGGTGGTGAAGGCTTCGAGGCGCTGCAGCCCCCACGACAGCACTGACAACCACTCAAAGTCACGAGCTATGCTAACTCGGCGCACGATCTCCATACCACTTTCCTCCCCGTGGCCCCTCCCCAACACACCAGCCAGCATGCTTCCCCTCTTACCCCCACCTAACTTCATGGAAGGAAAGCTGTTACGTGTCCCTCTATCTTACATCTTCCTCAACATATCTGAGGCGAACAAAACCATTCAACTACTACAACACTGCAACGGTCCTTTAACGTAGGCTAAGCAGTACTAAAATGTTGCTTTACATCCCATTTGCCCGGGAATCACACTCCCAATACATCACACTGCTCCTCCCCACCCCCTCCCCTACACACACAAGAACACACACACACACACACCACTACAACACTCTCTTTATAAAACACTCGCCCCCCTCCCCTCCTCTCTCTCTCTCGCTCATCTCTCCATCTCATCCTCGAATTCTGCGGTGGTCTTTCTTTCAGCTTCGATTCGTCTCCCTCTCGCCTGACGCCCTAGCCATCTCGTGGTCTCGAATGTTCTTTCTCTCTCTCGATTGCTCCTTCTCTCTCTCGTCTCCATGCTCCTCTTCTTTCCTTCCTTCTCTCCTCTCTACAATAGTCTTTCTTGGCATCTCAATTCTCTCATTCTTCTCGTCCTCTTTCATTCTCATCTCGTTTTCGTCTAATCTGTCTCGTCTATATCTCGACCTCTCTCTCCATCTCATCTCTCCTCTCGTCTCTCATCTCGAATATCTCTCTCTCCCTCTCTCATCTCTCCTCTTCTCCGTCTCATCTCTCTTCTCTTCTCCATCTTCTCTCTCTCTTCTCTCTATATATATTATATTTATATTATATATATTATATATATATGTCACCCTTCCGATGCGTGACCATGAGGTGACGAATCTTATACCCTACACGTCACACACACACACACACCGAGATATCTCTGGTTGGGACCTAGAGTTTGCAATAAAACCCAGCTTATATATAAACAACATGTGTGGGGTGGCTCTGTAAGTACCATTTGTAATCAGTGTGTGGGCAACAACTGGTTTATAGCAATGAGGACGCCGTGCCAGGCGTGGTGTCAAGGCCATCCAACGGCCCCGTTCACCTGACAGCCGCCATACGCCATTCCATTGGTTCATAGTCTTTGGCTCATCCTACAGATTTGCATGATTTCTGAAACTCCGCTTCGAGTTTTTTTTTTTGACTGGTGCCTGCGAATCTTGCACCTCAGAAAGGATGTGACAGCCATGAGCGCTGCAGATGTTTAAACGTGGCTGATTCCCCTCCACTCCTCCATCTCTGCTGCCTACACAACGGTTAGTACATTGGCACAAGTCTATTATGTGTGTCGTGGTTCTTCATTGAGGTCTGAATTAAAATGCATAATGCTTGCAAATGATACACCAAACATTTTCCATGCCTTTCAGCCTCTTGAACACTCTACCACCTAGGTAACCACCTCCACACAAAAATACCACGACACAACACCCACACAAACTAACACACACACACACACACACACACCAACACACGAAGGGAGGTTTCATCTACACAGCACAACAAACACACACACACAAAACGGCTGCTTTTTGTCTGGTCAACATGAATGTTGGGTGACTACAAGAGGCATAGCAGTACACATGTTCGTGGAAAACTCTACTCGATGATGCATAGTTTTGACATCATGACAAACGCCAACACAATTAGATCACCCGCGGAACATTTACCGCATCATTGCATAGGGATGAATGCTGCCCATGATCGCAAACCGTGTCTTTTAGATCTAGGGTGAAATATATGTTGAAATAAAAAAAGCACAATAAAAAAGGTGATAGTGTCCTATGTGTCAGTCCAAAACTATGTAATCACTATGGTGAGTGCCCGAAACACATACAAAATTAAAAAATAAAAAAAAAATAAAAGTATTTTAATGTTCTGTGCGAAAATAAATTCTCAACAACATGAAAATTGCCTGCACATAATGGGAGACCCCGTATTTTAGAAGAATATAGTAATAGGACCGAATGAGGAGGACACTCTTTTAGTGGGGCGAGGAAGGACGAGCGTGAGGATACGGAACTAAAGGGAGCTTGATGTGTTGTTATTGTGGCTCCCAAAGTCATTGTTCCAAAACATGAACGGTGGCATGGATATGGTTTAAGGCCATGCGCGCTAGGCCACCACCAAATAGCGATACTGGGTTACATTCAATTATATAAACAACGTTGTTTCATAGACTAAGCTATAAACCATCTGGGGGAGCACGATTCCCATCTCTGAGCCATATGTGAACTTTGGTACCAATCCCCGCCGACGTCAATAATCACCGCTGCTAAAGTAGTCCTATTTTATTTTGACACGTGAGATGATTTTCTCCAGGTTTTTTTTTTTTCCTTGTTTTTTCTCTCAACAATTACTGCATGTGAGTGTTATGGTGCTAACATGCAATATTTGAGCTAGTATTACTCAGTATGGTGTCACCGGGCAGCCTATAGGGCAGGGGTTTCCCAGAGTGGTCAATATTGACCCCTGGGTGTCGATTGAAGATCTTTCCAGGGGGCCGATGAATGCAGGGTGGGGAGTCAAAGGGGGTTTCCTTTTAAATACCGGAAAGGCGACTAGAGGTCGATTCATACCTTTGGCGTTAGTGACTGCATTACTGTACCTAATATTTCTGTAGGCACTAGACTATTATCCTATGTATTTTTTATTAAGGATTTTTTCTTACATATAAGTACTCGTGTTAGCATGTAGTGGTAGTAGTCGTACGTTGTCAACCGATAGTCCAATTGGTGGGGTGGGGCCCAATGACCTGTGTTTTGTGAAAGTGTGTACAAGACTTGCCTTTTCTCCACAGATCCACTTACAGTCTCCCATGCACAGTGGATAGATGTCCCTTATAAAAATGGCATTTAACTGTACTTATTTGCTTGTTTGTTGGTTAATGTAATTGTAATGAATGTCTTTAGGGGTCGAAATACTGTGAACATGGATGCCCTAAAGGGGTCAATGAACTGAGAGTTTGGGGTACCCTGCTCTAGGTGAACATGCCCCTACCAAGATGGTGTTGGAGGGCGACACTGTAAAACACTCTTTGTGGGCTATTCTGCATGGATGAAACAGCTGAAGAGGATTTTAATGTTAATAGTACGGTTCTACACTGATTCCAATGACTTTGTACGAGTTTGCTCAGTCCCCTATAGTGCGGCTTATTTGACGACATAATGGCCTGTTGGGGACAGTGCCCTTAATGTAAGATTTGTACTGTAATTGCATTTGACAAACATGTGTTGGATTATATTGAAAATATTATGTGTTTTGCCAAATATCAAACACTCCATGGTAATACTAACACATTTCCATTCCATTCCTAAAATACCCACGAAGATACTGTACAGGGTTAATTTCTGCCGCTTGCCATTTTTCATCAATTCCCGATCCCGAGGGATTACTTCACTGTGTCCACACTAGAGAAGTGATGCGCACAGGACAGAGTAGGAAGGCACGCGCCGCCAGTTCCTCCTCAAGAAGTTAATCTTTGTAAGTAGCGTGTGTGCGGGCGAGGGGAGTGGGGGTCGTGCTGGCGTGGGAAAACACGGCAACTGGTGTTGGCCGCCGGGAACTCCCTTGTTGCTCAATCCAGACCCGAGGCATTTTCGGTTTACAGTGCACCTGTAACTTATGTGTCTGGCTCAGTGTGCACGGGTGATATTGTCAATACAAGTCTCGGCAAGTTATTACTCACCAAAGTGATGCACTATATTGGAACACATCGTTGATCAAGTCATGATAGTATAATTCTCCGTAAGAAAAAAATCAAATATAGACCTCTTCGTCTCTTACCCTTTGTTTCTCACTATAATACTTATCATAGACCCTGTAATACTGGAACCGCACTCGGAATAGTCGGGCCTGTTGCACTGGCCTGACTTGCCCTGAATAGTCGAGGTCGCTCGGATTCATATATATATTATATATATAATGATAATATTCTATATATATAATATATATTAATTTTTATCTATATGCATCTATAGATGGTTTATCAGTATATATATGATATACTGTAATCTTCGTACAATGTTTGTTCTATATATATTTATCATATAAAAAACGTAAAGCACGCTGAAGAAATGCCATTACGAGACTGAAGAAATATGCATGAACTTCACTCTCTTCGCCATGTTAAAACTTTGTCGTGTCAACTTTTTATCATGATGGTTATCAATAGAAGGCGCAATTTTATAGCTTTCTCTATCGTGATGTATTTTCGTTATCTGATTAAATGAATTACCCCCAATTGTGCATAAATTAGCGGTTAACTAAATAAATAAAATCATCAATCGGGTAATTTTCTCGATTGATGAGGTTATTTATTTAGTTACGCTTAATTTTATTACCTGGTGCTTAACCTTCCATTTATCAGAAAACGAAATATCTAAGTAAATAAATAACATCATCAATCGGGAAAATTACCCGATTGATGATTTTTATTTTTTTTATTTAACCGATTTTGATGCCATGGTTCTAATTAATTGATTCAATAACGAATATCTCAATGGAAGCTAATAAATTGCGCTTCTATTGATATCCTTTCATGTGAAAGTTGACATCAAGTCGCAAAGTTTTAAATGGTGAAGAGTTTAAGTGAATATTAAGTTCATGCATATTTCTTCAGTCATCGTAATGGGGCATTTCTTAGCTGTGTTTTACTGTTTTTTATTTCATAATATTATAGAACAAACATTTACACTCGTGTAAGATTACATTATATCATATATAACTGATAACCATTCTATATGTAGTCCCTAAAACACTATTCTCTTTGTCGGAGGCCGCACGGCCGCTATGCAGCTTGTAATTTATTGGTATTTAACTTAGTACATAAAATTTCAAAAACTTGTCGCGTGAAACAGTCCAGGCAATACAGTGGGTCTATGGACTTTATGTATCAGATGGGACGGGCACACAATCATTTCTTCCCGAAAGCCTTAACACTAAGGTAAGACTGGGGAGGGGTGGCCACACTCAAGTAGAGCGGCATACCTCCGCACACTCCTAATATATTTCTCAATTGGTTGCCATGGCAAATTGTGATTCTGTGATTTATAATAAAATTAAAAAAGGTAAAAAAAAAACTAATATATATTATATATTATATATATATATCTATATATATATCTATAATATATATATATAATATATATATATATAATATACATATATAATATATAGATATATCACTCATTGAGCGCATACGTCCCGCCCGAATTGTCCATCAATTGGTTTGCGATTGGCCAACAGTTGTCAATATGATTTCATGCCAAAAAATGAAATCAGTTTCTTTCTCCTTTATACCAAATAGAGCTTGGTATAACTACCGAGTTATGGTCCCCCAAATCTATTCGTAACTTTTCGAGAAATCCTGTACACAGACATGACAGACAGACGAGACAGACAGACAGAATCGGTGAAACCATAACCATCAACTTCGTTGGCGGAGGTAACAAAGTTTGTGGCGATGGCATTGCACAGGCTTGGTGCCAATACACGCGAAACCTTTCCACATCAATAAAGGCCGTTCCCATCAGCCCGCTGTACGGGCCGTCTTACCACAACACCGCTGCAACAATGAGTCACCATCCGATATCACCGCTTGATGTTGTATTTGTGGTAACTGGGCACAGTTTGGCAACTCCGCTCGAGCGGACACCGCCGAGCTGGTAGAGATGGACTTTAATTTTCACCTTTGTACGGCGGCCGTGTCACAGCGTAGCGGTGGTGCGGTAAGTAACTTTCTTGTGACGTCATTGGTGACGGCCTTTGCTTGTTGTACGCGTGGCCGTACAAGCGGAAGGTGTGGGAACCGGGCTTAACTGTTTATCTTATCGATAAACAAGATAATTTTAACCGGGGTGGATTCCAATTTTATTCATTATGAACTGCAAAGGTCTCCGTCCTTATTGCTCGCGGCCGCTATGATTCACTTGTTTACTGAAGCTCAAGTTCACAACTTTTGAAATTCTTGAGGCGCAGACGAACATGCTCCGGGTACTATATTTTCCTTTAAGATATCTTCATTACACTCATGGTTTCATCCACGACGTCACGTCCAATACTTTTATCCTCACACAGGGGGGGGGGGCATATACTCTGCGTTAAGGATTACGCAATATTCTATATAGTGGCACGAACGTAGGACATTACATGATGGTGAGTATAATTATGAAGTCTTTGCCACAACGGCCTAGCCAGGTCGTGACTCACTAGTCCCTGCTCAACATCCGAGTCTCGGGGTGATGCATGGACTTACATACAGATAAGGTCTATACGTGCCATCACCCCAAATACTGAATCAGGACCTATCTGGGCGCCAACAAACCACGACACCTAACACGCTGATTCGGAGGCTGTGGATGCTATGCGATTAAGTGCTGGCCACGATCATCACACGGTTGTAGTAGCTACGTTCGAATTCCACTCCTTCGGAGCTTTCTATATCCATTCTGATGACGAAGTTGCATCGTGTTAATCGCAACGCATGACGGTTGGGGATGTCACCACAAGTATTGATAACTAAAAACGACTAAGTGCATCAATCTGGTACTTCAATTCATGTGACGCATGACCGCCTGAGGTGGTGGTAAGTCGTACGGAACCAGCTAGTTGTGAAAGACTGCTCCTTTTTCTATGATACAATGCCTATTAATCCCGATCGCAGGTCATATGTGTGGGGCTCTGGATAGGTGCATAGCGTTGATCATCTTGTCGCAAACAAATTGTGTAACCTGTCTAAGATCCACTTTCCAATCAATCGCGGTGGAAGCAGCTGCATTTACCCTGTACTTTCTTATTTCTTGTGTACTCGTATAAGGTTGTGTTCTGTGTTTTAGGGGAAGTCTATACAAAAAGATATAGTCCACAAGACATTTTTACACACACCTGTTTTAAGGTATTTAACTATGGTTATTTATTATTTCTCATTACATACCACGAAAAAAAAAATAAACCCTCCACGGGGTGGGCGACAGATAAAGGGCCCCAACTTTTTTCCAGCTATGGTATAGGTTGCTGAGTGGATCCTTTGTAAAGCCATCACTGCTGTGCCAACAGGTTTTTACTCACTATTGGGTTACTGTTGTCATGCGCGTCAAAAACTCTTTGTGACAGGAATTATATCCGTTGATTGATTGAACCTACCACCCGTACTGGTACAAATCTCGCAACCCCGCATAGGAATACCACATTTTCGGAATAAACCTATTCGTACCTCAGAAAGGTGAGTGCAATTAGCCGCGATTTTAACCCACCTTCGCTGAGCGTATCATATGATCACCCTGGATCAGGATCATGGATCCACGGGGCCAAGTTGCGCACGTGATGACACAGACCGATAGGTTGGGAGACACACGCGATGGTCTTGGGCTGATGGGCCCAATATCCGGCAAGTGTTCTGATGGGCGCGGCGGGAGGCATGCGGGCGTCCCTCGTGGGTGGGTCGGATGAGTCAGCCCGCGCGGTGTCTGATGTGCGAGGCTGCCGTTTACTATGAGAGACCAGAAGAGCGTTTCGTTGTCAGAGTAAGTGCTCTGGGGGATTGTGTGTTTAATTACTTCAGTGAGGTGTATGTGGGAGCGCGGCTCAGTCGTTAGTAAGGTTTCATTTTTGCTTCCTTTCGGAGGTGTGGAGTGTGGGCGTGGAGGGTATAAGATTATGGAGTAGTTATGGTGGAGACCCCTGACCGCGCGGGTTGAAGCGTGTCCTCCGAGAGACAAGCCCTATACATTCCCGTGACATCCACACTCATCTAGATCCCACCCGCTCCGCTCCCCGTACAAGTTTTACCTACCTAATATAATGTTTATCAGTATAAAAGATTACTGAGTTATCTTCGGAATGTTTAGTTCTAATAATTATTATCAAATAAAAACCGTAAAAACCAAAAAAATGCCATTACTGAGACTTTCAAGAATATGCATTAACATTAAATTCTTCGCCATTTAAGATTTTGCACGCAAACATGGTCCACATGGAAAATATCTAATAGAATCGGTTTTAATTAGCTTTCCATTTGATATAGTTCGTTTAGTGATAAATGATGTACGGCATGCATAAATTAAGCGTTAAACTAAATATCAAAAATCATGAACCGGGTAATTTCCTACCTAATATATGTTTTATTCAGTATATATAATATACTGTTATCTTTGCTCTAAAAATGTTTTGTTCTATAATATTATTAAATAAAAACCGTAAAAACACTCTAAAGAAATGCCATTTGGAGACTTCATAAATATGCATGAACTTAAACTCCTTCGCCATTTAATATTTTGCGAAAAAAAACTGTTCACGATGGAGAATATCATAAAGCGGAATTTAATTTAGCTTTCATTGGTATATTTCCATTTCTTGAATAAATTGAATTAGAACCATGCATAATTAGCGTTAACTTAAATAAATAAAATCATGAAATCGGGTATTTTTCCCATTGATGATGTTATTTTATTTATAGATGCTAGTTCTTGAGTCTCATAATGGCAATTTTTTTTTTTGTGCTTTACGGTTTTTTATTGATAATATTATAGAACAAACATTTCCGAAGATAACAGTATTATCTTTTAGACGATTATAACACTTATATTAGGTAGGTAAACTTGTACGGGGAGCTGGAGCGGGTGGATCTAGATGGTGTGCGTTCACGGGCGATTATCCTGCCTTGTCTCTCGTGGCCACGGTTTGAAGCCAAGTGAACTGTCAGTCAGCCATCTTGATGTGGGCCAAGGAGCCCACAACTCTACTGCCAAGTAGAGATCAATCATCCCATGAAAATATTTGAAGATTCCTGGGGTAATCGTCGGTCCATTCTAAGGTGCAAATAGTATATGAGTTTCTTCCCATCATGATTTCATGATGAGACATTAAACTATCTCATAACATGGGTGTTATCAATATATGTAGGTCTCTCGGGTGTTTGTGGTATAAGTTTTGCTAACGTTGGGGTGCACCCACCATGTAGGTAGTATGGAGTACTACCATACTCACATACGCCCATACTACCTCCATGGTGGCACGGTGGCTCGTTGGTTTTAAAGAAATGGGGTGGTGCGGTCAAAGTGTGGTCAATTGAGTTCGGGTAATACTAGGGAGTGGGCGGATAGGTTTTAAAGTCATCGTCCAGACCCAATTTTTTTTTACCCGAATTATGTTGAATTCAAAACAACCTAATCCACTAAAAAATAATTGATTTCCAGGCCTTATTCCGTAAAAAACACGACTTTTGTAAAAAGCGCGCGAAAAAAATAATCTACCCGCCACAGGCTACGACTGTTATTGATGACGTCCGAACAGGGGCCCCCGCAGACACTCTGTAGCTGACACCTGTCGGCAATGTATGATGAGCGTTTGTACTTCGGTGTCAGACAGGTGAATCTGTCCGCTGTGACAGACCAGAGTACGATGCTCAATCTGACACCGAAAAGATATGACGCTGGTCGCGTATCTATGAGGCAAACGAACCTCATAGATTGTCATGGGAATCCTCTATGTGGAGCCCCCGATACGAGGTGGATGAACAGTGTTAGCAGAGGGCCTGAGGTGTCAGCAGATGACCCTGGCACTTCTCCAAACATGGGATTGGTAATAAGGTTAAACCATGTATTTGTGGAATCACAATGAAGGTACTTTCGAGAAAAATCCTATGGTTAGTTTTTGGAGCTACAGTCAAACGTCATTCTCGAACCACATACTTAATATTTTTATATAGTCATTAACTCCCCATAGAGTTGGAAATATGCTGCGGGAAGGCAGAAAGGTGACAGCCACACCACCACAGGGTCTCTCACCACAGGGGCACGCCCACTCCACAACCCCCTCTTTGGGGGGGGGGTTTTAACTTGTTTACTTGGTTCCTTGTGGTTAAGAGGCAGCCTCACAGTCGTGGTGGTCCACCGCTGCTGCCAATCCTGCGCCCTGTCTAACAGGGCACCTGGGTCTGGTATGGTGTTGGACTGAGTCACTGTCTTACGGGGGGGGGGGGGGGGGGGGGGGGGGGGGGTGGGGGGGGGGGGGGGGGGGTGGGGGGGGGGGGGGGGGGGGTGGGAGGGGGGCGGGGGGGGGGAGGGGGGTGGGGTGGGGGGGGGGGGGTGGGGTTGGGGGGGGGGGGGGGGGGGGGGGGGGTGGGGGGGGGGGGGGGGGGGAGGGGGGGGGGGGAGGGGGGGGGGGGGGGGGGGGGGAGGGGGGGGGGGGGGGGGGTGGGGGGGGGGGGGGGGGGGGGGGGGGTGGTGGGGGGGGGGGGGGGGGGGGGGGGGGGGGGGGGGGGGGGGGGGGGGGACCCTTTTTTCAGCACAACACCGTGTACACACGCTCACCTCACACTCGTCGTCTCAGACCCACACACTGGTAGGCCGACTAGTCCGGCTGCACACTCCTCACCCAGTCTTTCACCCCTGTGTAACACTACACAGGACCGTTTCTCACAACAACCTGCTTCGCACCCAACACACTATAGGCGTGGTATCACCCTAACACACCCACTTCCTTTCCGTGTGCAAACTTTCCTCGAAAGGACACAGCTGGTCTTGCTGCACCATAAGGATGCATGCATATGGCATATAGCAAAAAAATCTTTTTCATATATCAGAAACAACAATATCTTCAAGTACTATATTTATCTCGTGTTTACGTGCTTCTCTGATCAAGCGCGGGGGAGAGTAAGCCTCCCTGATGCTACGTCACCAGCTGAGCATGAGCGTCTGCAAACCTTGAGGATGTTGTTTTGAAAACTCGGGGAATTTGCAGATTTTGATTGGCGATTATTTAAAACGGGGCTGAATGGATACAAAAAGTGACGACCTATTTGTTGCTATAACTCGTTAATGGCTATGATTTGATTGCATTAAAATCAGGAATGATGAATGGTCCTGGATCGATTACTTTAAGGGTTGGGCTATGCTACTCAGGTCAAACTCCTCTCTACACGTCCATCATATTCTCTCAGTCTTCATTTAGTATTGACCTCGTGAGGACAAATAAAGGCAGGAGTGTCGCTCCTTGTGTGGGTAGGATATGATTGTTCGCTTTGGTATAGTTTATGTAAATTATTATATTGTTATTATTTTAAGTAATCGCAACATAAGGTAACCCCATGTTACCAAGGTTAGCACCTACACCTCGCGGTGGTTCCTACAATGTTTTCCCCGCGCATGCTCCAGACTCGCGCAGCTGGGGCTACATTCAGAGAGGCTTACCTTCCGGGTCTGCACGACCTATGCGAATTCCAACAGGCTGTTTCTGGGCAACTTTTGGCATTCTGCAGACGTACTTGAAAGACGTTAAGCTGTCAAAACAAAGCACCCCGGTAGGGGTGCGTAGCGCAACGCAATAATACATTAAAAATACTCATAAATTGAGTATATATGATGTTTTTCTGACTCACAAGAACTGAACAGGGCAAGTATACAAATGAAAATTAGCCTTAAACCTATCTCCTAAAAAAAAAGACCGCCATGGTGAGTTTATTATGGGGTGAGAGCCTAGTGGTGAACGGCGGCACCATCACCGAGACCCTGACCGAGACCCCCTCGCCTCCCACTCCCGGCGGGTACTGCACAACCGCCCCACGCATCAGACTGAAGGTATAATGGCTCCCTTTCCTTAATAAAACCACCAAGCTTGTCCATCAGCCGTGATGGGTATGGGTGTTAGCCGTGTTTGTGGAACCCGCCTCCGCGGGGTGGTTTGCTTCCACCAAATGGCAGGAAGACCGTTACGAATAGAGAGATTATCATAGCGGAAAAGTATCACCCATAGTGCCCACCGTAGCGCCACTGTGCATATCTCGTACCAGAATCCCGCGACTTCCGGGTTGTACAAATAGAGGAAGTTAGTTAGCTAAACACCGTGCCCTTTAACTCTTTCTGAATGTCTGCCCTGGGTCACGATTCACGACCTCCCTCCAGCTAGAGGACATACCAAGAATTAGCGGAGCAGGTCACGGTCGTCTCATATTCAGTTTACAGCCACTGTTACTTTACCATTCAAACGGGACCCCGCAGCCTCTGTCTGACCCTGGGGCAAATGTTATATAGCGATTGTATTGGGTGTCGACAGTAAATCTGTCGCGGGAAGATTAGAGTGCATGCTCAATCTGACCCGAAAGAAAGACGCGGGTCGCTATACTATGAGGAAAAACCCGATTGGGTGGGGGGCCCCTTAGGGCCAGTACGAGGTGGTTTTAACAGGTGTTTTACAAGGGGCCTGGGTTCCTGGGGGACCGCCTTCCCCAAAACAAGGAATAAAAACCTTTTTAACAAAAATTATTTTTCAAAAAATTATTTAGTTTTCTACATAAACCCCCTTACTAAAAATACTAGCTTAAATACAGCATAGATTGGGAAAATAGGGGCGGAAGGGAAAAAAAGTGTGACACCACCCAAAACCCAGGGTCTTCACCAAGGGCCGCCCACTCCACAACGGGTTTACTTGGTTTACTAGGTCTTGGCAAAGCCTCACTCGTGGTGGTCCACCGCTGCTGCCAGTCCGGGCGCCCTTTGTCTAAGGGCCATGTCTGGTAGGGTGTTGGGATCACTGCTTACGGGGGGCGCCCCCTTTTGTCCCACACCCGTGTCACGGGCCCCCTCACCTCGTCGCCCCCAACCCCCAACACTGGGGCCGACTCTCGTGATGCCACCACCCATCTTTCCCCCGCTGTGTCCCCCTCACACCACCGTTTCTAAACACAACTGCTCGCCCCAACCACATAGGCGTGTATACCCTAAACACGCCCTCCTTTCCGTGTGCAATTTTTTTTCGAAGGACAGCTGTTTTTGCTGCCCCATAAAGGAGCATCATTGGCTAAGAAAAAAAAATCTATAGAAACCCCCAAAATCTTCAAGAAATATTTATCCGGGTTTTTTACTGCCTCTTGATCAGCGCGGGAAGGGGCCCCCTGATGCTACGTCACCAGCCTGAGCGCATTCTGCAAAATTGAGGGGTGTTTTTGGGAAATCGGGGGAAATTTTCAGATTTTTATTGCGATTATTTAAAAACGGCTACGGATACAAAAAGTACGACGTAGTTTATATACTGTTAAAGGGTTATTTGTTGCATTAATCGGGAAATTTTAAAAGGTCTGGACGATTACTTTAAGCCCGAGTGAGAATCGAGTCGTTTTTTGGGGATTTTATTTTTTATGATTTTTTGGTGAAAAATTAGAGTGGGGTGTAATACTGGGATCAAAACAGTGATATTTTACAGAAACCCGTTAATATCGTTTATGCCCAGTTTCCCCTTTTTCCTTTAAATCTTAATTTTTTTTTTTTCCCCTTTTTTTGGGGGTGCAGCGTAATCGCCCGGGGACACTTCAGGAGGGTTACTTTTGGTCGCACGACCAGCGACTTCCAAAAGCTGTTCTGGGCGTTTTTGGCATTTGCAGGCCATTGATACGTTTTTTAAAACTTGAGCTGTAAAACCAACAACTGCCTCCAAGAGTTGTAGAGCACGCAAAACATAAAAAACTAAAATTGATATATATGATTTTTTCTGACTAAAGAACTAAACGGGGCCAGTATGAAAATAAAATTACCCTTTAAAAACTATCTCCTAATCTTGGTGAGTTTATTATGGGTGAGGGCCCCCGAGTGGAACGGGGGACCTCACCGAACCCTGCCGAGACCACCCGCTTCACCCCCGGCGGGTAGCTCCCTAACCGCCACGCATCAGACTAAAGGGTATAATGGCCCCCTTTTCCTTAAAAAACCCAAAAGCCCTTGCCATCCTCGTGTGGGTATCCCCTTTCCCCTTTCTCCTCCTACCCTTTTTTCTTTAGCATTGGGGTGTTGGGGTAGTGGCAGCAGTAATAAAATAAAGCCGTGTAACACATTTCAGCGTTTTATTGGGTGGTCTTCTGTACTAAACGATGCTTGGACACAAAAAAAGGGCTTATATTTTTTTACTGCGCTTCTCTCTCTATTGCGTTTGTCTACTGCACTGCTGCGGCTGGGGGGGGAAGGGGGGGTTGGGAGGAGGAAAGGGGGGAAAAGGAGAGGAAAAGCTGGGAGGTGGAGGGGAGGAGGAGGGGGAAAATTCCTTTTCTTATAGCAGTTGGTGGTGGTTGTAGGGGTGGCAGCGGTGATGGAGTGGTGGGGCAGAGAAAATAAAATTAACCCTTGTCCAAACATTTCACTAGTTTTTTGGATAGTCTTCGTATAAAAAAAGGTTAAGGAGGAGGGGAGGAGGAGAAGTAGGAGGGGGGGAGGGGAGGGGGAAGAAGGGGGGGAGCATTTGGTGGGTGTGAATTTGTTTATAACCGCTGAGAGCGTGGAACCCTTTGTTTGGCTGAAATTTTTTGAATACTTTTGGATTCGCTGGCGAGGCTGTGACGTAATTGAAACGCTCGCCAATCAGCTATCGAGCCCATAGTGACACCGTAGCGCCATCCTATATCTCGCCCCAAATCCCGGACTTCGGGTTTTTAAAAATGAGGAAGTTTTTAAACAAAACACCGTGCCCTTTAACTCTCGATGTCTCCCTGGTTTGTGGACCCCTTAAATTTAAACATCCACTAAAGGGGGGGGCGCTACACCAGGTTGCACACCCTGTTTTTGACTCTTTTTTTTGGACATCAGCCTCCTGCGGGTTTCCTGAGCCTGATCCCCCCTCCCTCTTTTCATGTGAAAAGTCTTAAGAAGCCATTCCCTTTTAATAACCCCCCCAAAGTTTTGGTGGGGAAAGGCCAGTTGAGCACGTCCGATTGTTTGACAAATTTTTTTCACCTCGGACTGCTTAGAGAGCGGGTGGAGGTGGCTTGAAACATCTTTGACCAGCTATCAGGTCACCTATGCTGGAAGCACCCCAAAATTAATGTCGGGTTTCCTTCTGGTCCTAACAGAGGACTCCGCTGGCACTGGGTCCCCTCCCCCCTGAGGGCCAGGATTCCTCCCCCCCCCAAAATCCTTCCTTCACCCTCAGACACAGCTTGTTTGGAGGATGGCTTCACGGGGCATAAAAACAGATCTTTTCATATTGGCATCAAAAGTCCGGAGGCCTAGGCCCTTCACTGGAGTGTTTGACTTTCACGTTGACCAACATGGAAAATACACCCAATGATAAATTCCATAATGCGTGAGATTCTTCGGGTTTTTCCCCTTTAAGTCCATGTTTTGACCCCAAAACCCGAGAAGATTCCTGTTGTGAGCCAGCGGCTGGGGTTTTACGGGTCCATCTCCACAGAGCCAGCCCGCGGAAGACTCCCCCCCTTTACTCACGCCCCTTTTAAGCCTTTTTTGACCAGTTGAAGATCTTAAATGCCCTTTGTCAGGCGCTTGATCAGGGGGGGCCCAAACGGAGATAGGGGTAATTTTGGGTTTGCTCAAGTTGTAGCAAATCAAGGACTTTACTTTGGGCCCCGGGATAATTTTTTGTCTGCAGAGTAGGGCCATAAAGGCCAACAACAAATGGCGCGGGGGAAGTTCCCCAGTGTGAAAGTTGCCACCAACCAGACCAGCTTTCCCCCGGTGAAATTTCCACTTCCGCATTACTCCAGCTTTTATACAGTGTTGACATTTGTAGATCTCCTCCAAAGGCCAAAAAGGTTTATCAAAACCCCCCCCTCTTTCACCAAGAAACTATCTTTGCAATTTCTCCGATGGCTCCTCTTTAGCTGCTTTCCTTGGGGTAAAGTGAAAAAGATGACTCCCAGGTTCCAAAAAAGCACTGAGTGTTTTTCCTTGATCATAGCAGGAAAAGTGGTCCCCTTCCCTCAGCTTCCCTCATCAAATTGGGCAATCAAACCACCCATCAAAGAGGATGCGGGTATCCCCCCCCCCCGCACTTTTCTTCAAACTCTTCCCCAGCTCCTCATCAACTTCTCCGGCTTCTTTCCTTCCTTATCAAACCCTTTTCTTGTGTTGTCTTCTGTGATAATTCCTGCTCAATCAGAGCTGTTGTTTCTATTGCTGCAGTTAGCCCTTTGCCTATGCCATATCTTCACTCAAGGCAATGTTTGAAATCTCATCATATTTTTTTTACCTTAGTCGAAGCTGCGGCTTATGGTCAATTTCTGGAAAAAACTCAAATTCTGGAAAAAACCCTTTCAGCACCACTTTTTCCCAATTTCCCAAACCTCATCACCCAGCCAAAAAATTTTTTACATGCTCCCTGACTGCCCTTTTCTCTGCTGCAGCATTTCTCCTTGCTTTTGTTCTCTTTGCCTTCTTTTCCATCACCTCCCCTTTTTAAGTTCTAACTGTCTCTTTTGCTTGGCAAAAACAGGCCACTTTTTTGAGGGGTCCTTTACTTCCCAAACCCCCTCTTGCCCAATTAGGCTAATCTTTCAAAGGGAAACTTTTTCTCTTGCTGCAGGGAAAAATTTAAAGTGGGCTTGGGTCTCAGCCCTCACATCAGCCTCCCCCTCACAACTGGTAAAACTACACTTGCAAGTCAAAATATCAAATAAATTTTTTAACTTGACAATGACCTCTCTTTGGCTTCAAATTTCCTTCCAAGAGAAACCTTTACTGCCTGATTCCCCTCCCTTAGCTTGGATTGGTGGGGCCCTTTTTATTGATGACAGGGGGCTTGAAAAAAGGGAAATTTGCTTTGTCCGCAAATCAAAAAGGGGGGCATTCCCCAATTTATCCCCAATTCCCCAATTTCCCCAACTTGCGAGGTAATTCGGTGCGGAAATGCGCAATTAGGGTGACTGAATAAATTGGGAAAAGCGAATTGTGGACCCCCAAAATTTTGAAAAAGCAATCGCAATAACTTGCGAATGGGTAAATTTGGTTGCGGAATTGCGCAAATTTCGGGTGCCTGAAAAAAAAAGCAGAAATTTCGGGGTTTCCCACCCCAAAATTTTTAAACCAAATGCAAAAATTGTGACGGTCGCCCCTTCAAAATGGGAAGGGCCCCCATGAAAATAAGTTCCCACCAAAAATTTTTGGAGACGACACTGCCCAAATGCCCAATTTTTCAAGGTACACGTCACTCAATCAGGCGTGCGGAACTTGGGATTTAGAGCGTGTACGCTGGCCCTGTGTGTGTTTTTGCCAACCTCACAGCTGAACCCGAAGAAGTGGGAGAGGAGAAGAGGGAAAATTTGTAATTCTTGATTAGTGATTACACCGTAGACTGTGGTGTATAAGTAAAAAAAACACAAAAAGAGACAAAGACAATTGTGAAGGACAAGTAAAAATTAACAGAAACAGAATAAAATACAGAAGTATTAAACACTAAAAGAGCTAAAGCTTTTTTTTTTTAATTGTGGGGTGTTTAAGAGTCTAAATGTTTAAGAGTCTAAAGACATTTTTTTTTTAATTGTAGGTTTTTTGTTTAAAAGGGAGTGTCACTTAGTTTGCGGAATTGGGGAAATGCGGAATTGCGTTGCGAAAACCCCTTTATCGAAAAAATGGGGAATTGCGTTTTGCGAAAAGCCCTATCTGAAAAAATTGCGGTTTGCGTTTGCGGACTGGTGGCAGGTCGAATTGCGGAATTTGCGATTGCGAATTGAAAAAAATGCGATGCTCACCTCTGCAATCAGACCAGGGTAGATGTCCTTCACCAGCTTGTCCAATGGTAGTTCTCCTGTCATCTTCACTTGCTCCCTCAAGTCGATGTCATACCTCAGGATATCCCGCACAGTTGGCAGCTCAACACCAACAGCTCCCCCCAGTGCCAAAAAGATTACTAAAATGAAAACTTGTTTTTCCCCTTGTTCTGTTTGAGCTATTTTCTTAAAGCAATTTCACACTAAAATAAAAACATTATACTCGGAAAGTAGTTTATCCACTCAGAATTTTTATAAAATGCACGGGAAATATTAAAAAACGCCAAAATATTCCCTTCTGGGTATTTATTTGTTTCACGGAAGCTTGGGGCTAGAAATAGGTATTGGTAAGTACAAAAAAGCTTACACCTCTGAAGGAGGGGTTGGTGTTTAAAGACGTTTTGCTGTCTGCAACGGCAACAATGTGCTTTGCTTACATGCGTCTTTATTATGCCTTCTTCTAGCGTATTATTTCTATGCAGTATATCAAACAATTATGCAAATTTTTTAATAACTTAAATGAGACCTTTTTTTCTTAATTTTTGATGTCTTATTTATTTAGGGAAGTAGTTTAAACAAACTGTTGACGAAAAATGTGAACACCATGCAGGAAAAATTGGAAAGAAAAGAACCTATGCTGGTAACTGCAATGAAAAATTTTGATCACCCTTTTAAATAATAACCAACTGAAAATTGATGTAGTTGGGGTTTCAAAATTAACTTTTTTTAAAATTTGTTTCTACCAAAATACGTTATTTAAACACCCCTCTCCTTAATTGAAGAAAAAAAGATAGTAGACCCGCCCTGCCCTACTCCCCCCTGCTCCCACAAACAAAAGACGGGGGGCCCCCGGGGGCCTCCGTATTTTTACCGGGGGCCCTAGGGAAGTGTCGTGGGGGCCCGGGCTGTGATTTGCTGAGGCTCCCCGGGCGGCCGTACCAGCGGCCCGCCGTAGTGCATATACCTTTCCCGCTGCTATATTAAATGGTTGAGGAATATTTTTGGGTTTACTTTCAATATTTGCAGATAGGTTTGTTTTAAGGGGGTTTTCACAGGCCCTTGCCGATTAATAGCTAATGTGCGTTTAAAAACTTAAAAAAAATTCTATACTGCAATATATTAGAAAATATAAACCAAAAAATTCGATTCGTTTTTCCGAATACGATGAAAAGGGGATCATAATTGCACGGCCATTTTTTTTTTTCTAAGTACAAAAAAAAATTTTTGATTTGGGTTAAGGGGGTGTAGTACGGAAAAACCCGAAAGCCCTAAAAGTATTGATTGCGGCGAACCACTAAAATCATCCACCCACTTTTGCGTTTTTCCCCCTAAATGATTTCCTCACGGTACTGAACAGCGGCAGCGCTCGGGGAAATTCCCAAAAAAAAAACGTGTCGTACTGCAATTATTTATATTATTCAGTCTATTTCGATATAATGAAGGAGCGAAAACATGTTATAACTATGTTCTCATTATGTTATCGACTGGTTAAGGGTGACAATTTGTGGGTTTTTAACCCTTTGTAATAGCTACCGTACGTCTGGCAGTTTAGTGCATTGATAGCTGGGAAATTATTTCAAATAATATTTTATTCTAAATCATGATATTATCCATGTTAATTCTCCATCATCTACATATTCCTTATTAGGTGTACCGTTGAGTATTGATATGTGTTGATAATATGTTTGGAAATTATTGAAATAAGGGAAAATATGACCTTGTGTTATCCCGTAATCTGTGCTCGGATAATCAAATGTTATTTTTATATGTAGCTACACACATAGACTAACTGATAACATTTTTTCCATGTAAAACTCCTACCTATGTAGCTACGTATCTCATCTTTATTTCTATGTATCTCTGGGTGTTCCTGATTAAGTTGGAAATATTTGAAAGATTTTCCTGCTCAGTTTCATTAGAGTCCTCCATTTTGTTACAAGCCCGAGTAAACATTGATGGGCACAGTTTTCACATTATTTAGGTATTGACTTTGATTCGGGTTATTCCACATTCATCTTGTTTCACTTCCAAACCCAATATACTTAGGCCACCAGAAGACTGTATAGTCCAGCAGCCAACTAGCTTAACCTAGAAGTCGAGTATATACAATGTTTTTGGGTTGATTGGGTCACTGAGTCCATAAATAATAAGAATCCGCTTGTGCTGACACCCTGTCACCTTTGGGCATTTTTTCTAATTTGCATAAAACCAAGATGGCCACCATTGTTCTACTGAATATACTATAATTATGATATCTCGGGTTCTAGAAGGGATTTTAAAACAATCTAAAATGTTTTAACGGGGCTTTACGACATTAGGAACCCAATGGATAACTTTTATTATCATTTGACAACTCCTTTACAACAGAAACTTACTTCTAGCGATGTCTATCTCCTGTTCGACAGGTACCAGGATTTCAGTACCAAGAGTACGACCAGATGCAATAGAACAACAGAAGCAAGCAGAGTACATCGACTGGCTCTAGATACACCTCTATCCCCACAGAAAGCTGTCCTGACAGTGTCAGAAAATAAATCACAGCTGATGGAAATTATCTGTGAAGAGCTGACCAGAGACACTACCTTCCATCGAGACTACACAATGACCCACAAACTTGACATCACTAGCAGTAATAACAAACCTGTTGAAATAAGTTATGGGGGAGTGGTGATCCACCGGGAAGACATGCCTACATCTCATGAAGAGGCAGACTGCATCATTGTTCAACAAGCAGTAACAGTTGCGACTGAATGCCAAGTAGGCGTGTCAGTGATTGCAGATGACACCGACGTCTTCATCCTTCTGCTTCACCACTACTTTGAGCGGTACAGTTAACCAGTCACATGATCATGGAATCGCCGATTCATGGTAGAACCGTTATTGACATACAAGCTACTGTTAAACAACAGCAGAGCATAGTAGATGGACTGTTGTCTATGCACGCCCTATCGGGTTGTGATACATGTGCATGCTATTTCGGTATTGGTAAAGTCAGGGTACTGAAAGTACTGCGAGAAGGCTACTCCTTGTCACTTTTGACCTGACATTCATGCATTGTTACCAGATATAACAAGACAGGCATCCAAGTTTGTGGCCACATGCTATGGACACAAGGACTGTAGCAGTATTTCTGAGGCAAGGAAGAAGTCATGGGCCACAAAGGTTGGAAAGGGCACCACAGCCATACCAAAGCTGAAGTCTCTACCTCCCGCAACAGAAGCATTTCTGGAAAATTTCAAACGGGCACACCTGCAGGCAGCTGTGTGGAAACACGCTTTGGATCTAGACCCTCCCTCGCTAGATCCAACAGAACATGGATACGTTCTGACGACAGTTCCAAGACTATGTTGCCTAAATCGATACATGAAGATGTGTCCCTTGCTCCACAAGAGATTCTGAAACTGATTCGCTGATCTTGTGAAAGTGAAAGACCTTGCAAATCAGGAAGATGTGGATGTGTGAGCGGTAAACTACCGTGCACTGTATTTTGCGGATGTCATGCTGAGGACTGTCATAACGAACTGACTAAATGGGATGTAGCCTCTGATGCAGATGACGATTTCTCACAGTTGATGGCTGAGTTGTACCCGTGGGGGCTCTCATACCAAATTTCAGCTCAATCGGTCCACAGACGGTGACGCTACGAAGCGTCAAACATTTCTCACGGTTTCTCACGGGTTTCTCACGGTTTCTCACAGTTGAAAGCTGAGTTGTACTCTTGGGGACCCTCATACCAAATTTCAGCTCAATCGGCCAACAGACGGCGACGCTACGAAGCGTCAAACATTTCTCACGGTTTCTCACGGTTTCTCACATTTGATGGTTGAGTTGTACCCTTGGGGACTCTCATACCAAATTTCAGCTCAATCGGTCCACGGACGGCGACGCTACGACACGTGTCGAAGTTAGAATCGGGGAGGGCAAGGGAAGGGAGGGGAGGGCAGGGCTGGGTTTAAAAGCTCTTTCAAGGCCTTCCGGCGCTCCTTCGGAGCAGGCCGAAGGCAAAAATGTCGGGGAAAAAAGTCGGAAAACTCGGAAAAATCTGAGTTGTACCCTTGAGGACTTTCGTACCAAATTTCAGCTCAATCGGTCCTCAGATGGCGACGCTACGACACGTTAAAGTTAGATGTGGGAGGGAGGGAGGGAGGAGGGGGGGGCGGGCATAAAAGCTCTTTCAAGAGCTTTCTTGACCTTCCGGGCTTGCCCCCCGAAGGTCTTCGGGCGGCAGGCCGAAGGCAAAAAGTTTTAGCAATGCATTATATCTGGAAATGATGTAATGCATTCTTCAGGAATAGGGCCACTCACCATTAGTGCAATGTGCTCATGCAGGAGCTGTGAGGGTGGTTGGGTTGTGACACCGACCTTAATTGGAAACTTGACTCAATTAAGGCCCCGGGTTAACCCTATCCCTGGTTTTATTGCTTTTTAATTTGACAAAATATTTATTTACGCTAGACCAAGCTAAGGCCAGCCCTGAAAAGGGCTGTATTTGAACACAAACATAACCTGATCCTAATCCACCCTCCCAGGTGACTGAGTGTTCTCGGATGTGACACTGGTGGAGGATCAGATCATGTTTATGCTCGGCCATCCGAGAACACCCAATCACCATATGGTTGCCTTTTCCACCAGTTGACTAGCTTTTAAAAAAAATTTGCCTTGACAACCAATGACCCATTTTCTTTTTAAATTGATTGCCTTTACAACCAGCCTTTTCAGACCATAAACTTGACAACCAATGAAAGTACCAATTTCTTTTTAAATTGATTGACTTTACAACCAGCCTTTCTCAGACCATTCTTCCAAGGTCACCTTTTCTTGTTCTACCTCCTTGAGTTCTTGTTTTCGCCTCCATTTGAACATGTCAGCCCTGAATATTGACTGGAAACCTGTAGAAATTCTTGAATGGATTGAACGCCAACTTTTCAATTGTTGTACACCTGCTGACTGCTGTGTATGTCAGACTGTTGGTGAATTCTCTGTCGCCAATATTGATTAATACCTGTTGAAGACTCATACCTTGGCTTTTGTGGATGGAAATTGGCTGGATGGAGAAGCGCTGTGCAGGTAACGTCATAGCACGTAAAACGATCAAATGACGTCATAGCGCGGACGCAGCAGTGGATGTTTTTTTGGCAGCCCAACCCAACCCAATATCTTGAGCCCGAAACCCGACCCGGCCCGAAAAATTCATGGCCTGATCCATGATCATGCATATGCATCCCTATGCATACTCGCTAGGAAAGCGCAATAGACGTCCTTACAGCAACCTTGCTTTCCAGAACGTTCCGTGAAACTCTTGATCTTGGGAGAACAAGTTAAAACCAATAACACACGGAAGTGTAAATTTACAAATGGCATGCTTATCCTTGATATTTGATTATGCAAACCTATAGCGAGGATCACTTTTGTACTTCATAAGAAAAATTACATTGTTATTGTAAAACCGAAGTTTATTTAGCACTAATTAAATCATTACGCTAATGGACCCGTTTACTCACACCTAAAACACGGAGTATTATGAAGCTTTGGGTGCAATATAGGCTACATATCACTGTAATCATATTCTTTTTGCTGAGAAATGCACCATAAATGAAATATATGGCTTTTTTGGGGCCAAAATATCACAACACGGCGGAACGCGCTGTGATTGGTTGTGACGTAGTAAGCGCAAACTCAGATCTCGCCTGATCAGCTGATCGGCTTGTTTTGGCTCAGCAGACCGCAGTACCTATCTATGCATTCAACATGTACCAGACAAAAAGAACATATTATGCTTGTTTTGTGCTAATGTGCAAAAACACCACAATTAAAACTCCCGAGAATGTGTTCATAACTATGCCTAAAGACAAGAAAAAGAGGAAACAGTGGTGGATGTCTGCAAGGCGTGATTTCTCGATGAAGGAAAATTCATACTATTGCTGTGAAGACCATTTTGATGTATGTATGTACTTGTGCATGCTAAGTAACTTGCAAATAATATGTAGCTGTGGGGCTTTAGCTGAGCTTGATAAGTTGCGGTAGTATG
>JACEEZ010023855.1:0-24010 GCA_016584305.1 Chionoecetes opilio | reverse complement strand
GATTTGTTATTCAGGTACACCAACAAGTTTTAGGGCTAAACTCCGTTGAAAACGTTCCACAAAAATTTATATTTGCCTATGTTTGTTTCTTCATGCCAACGAAGCAATGAAAGAGAGTTAACGACCGAGTAAACTGTAAAATTTTTAGAAAATTTGCAAAATGTAACTAGTATTTAAACTGTATTTGTTTGAATATACTTTCCCTATTTGCCTTCTATATTTTTATTTTTACAGCAGCTAACCATCACATGTATACTAGGGTATTAATTGCATGGACAAAGGTTGAGCATATAACAGTTTGGTTCACTTTTTTAATATTTTTGCATTTGATCCCTATGCCGGCCACACACACCCCGGGGCGCGCCGTCCGGCCGACAAAAATGGGGGGGCATTGTTCGCCGGACGAGACCACACACACACCGGCCGCTCATGAAAATATACAGTACAGTCGGACCCCGTGGTGACAACATGAATCCGCTGTCCTTAAATGACTTGTTGGTGATGGTGCATGTGCAGCCATATATAATACTATATATAATACGTCATACTATAATAATACGTCTATAAAAATCCCTAATTATCATAAATAAATTATAATTGGTACAATTTTAGTCATTATCTGGCGAGCGAGGGGGGGCCGCGCCGGAAGGCAAAAAAAACCACACACACGCAGGCGGCAGGCCGCGCCGGACGGAATTTCAAGGCCGACTGATTTTCATCCGGCGCTGCGACAGGCCCCGCCGGATGAAAAACACCCCACACACACACCGGCGCCTCTAGCACGCCCATTTTCGTCGGCCGGACAGGCCGCGCCGCGTGTGTTTTGGCTGGTTTAAGACTATATGGATAATTTTATTAGGTCCGTTATATTCAAAGGTACATGTATGAGAAAAAAATTAAAACCCATTCCTTACAAACAGGACAGGGGCCAGATCCAGCAAAAAAGTGTAAGTCAAGCGGTGTAAGTATGGTGTAAATGCTACTCCGGCGCAACCCTCGCCCCCCTCTTGCGCCGAGGCTGTTTGAATAATCCGCCGAGATGGACTTACACCGGGCGCAAGGAGGAGTATCTCAGAGTATCTGCACAGAGACAGCTGATTGGCTGGCGAATACATTGACGTCATCCTCGCTAATAGCGAATCACAGCCGTGTTTATATTATCTATTCAGATCTATCAGCCAATCACAAGGCTGTCACGTGATAAATAATGTTTACAAACATTAATCAGCTGTTTACTCAGCTGGCATCTGGGTTGACACAACAAAAACGATGTATCATGTTAAAGCGACAAGGAAGGTTTGATGATGATGATGAAGAATTTCGTCAGTTTTGACGCAGCTGAGATAGATCTCTGCTGTAACCAGACAGCTCTCTCGCAGACTACCCCGAGCAGAGAGCTGTCTGCTAGTGCTTATAGCAGAGGTTCCCAACCTTTTTCCAATGGCGGCACACTAATTTAGTGTAGAAAATAATGTGGCGCACCTGTCACCAGGGGCGATTTTTTGTGCACACTCCAGGCGAATTTGGTGAAATCAAATCAAAATGTATTGCATTTCTTGCATATAGCCATTTTTTCAATGCAATATACATAATAAATAAATAAAAAATAGATATAAATGCGATCTCACCACACTCCAACATACAATTGTTGGAGTGCGGTATAAAAAAAAGTACAAATAAGAAATATAAATATAAATAAAAAGTACACAGCTTACAAACTTACATATCTTTTTTTGTTGGCAGTGTCAGTCTTAGTGAGGAACTTGCGCTTGCTTAGATTTGCAGATCCGCGCGATGTTTGGAGAAATATTGGTGAGGCAGATTCTCATTTCATGGTCAACACTTTGCAGTTTGGACCGTTTCTTATTTTTTATGTTTGTTAGGCAGGAAAAACCGAGTTCGCATAGGTATGAGGTGGAAAATTGAAGCAGAATTGTAAGAGCTTGCTTCGTTATGTGTGGAAATTCGTCCTTAAGCTCCAATCAAAATGTTTCGAGTGAAACTTCACTGTGCTTTAATTTTGAAGAGCGGTCGTTGCGGATATCAGTCAGCTCCTCTACCTCGTTGAGACTAAGTTGCTGCGTGCTTGATTGAATGAAAGGATTCCTCAACCAGTCATATTTGATAACCGATATGTCTGGAAAGTACTTCATGATGTTCCCCTCCAGAATTTCGAGACGTTCGGAAATCAATGGTGCAATAATTTCCTTATTTGCAGCCTTTGGAAAAGGGTCCATATTGCCGTCTTCTAGTCTTCCTTTCCACATCGTAATTTTTTCTGTCAGAGCCTTGACTTTATCCGCAGAAGTTAATATGTTCTCCTTCTTTCCCTGCATGCTACTATTGACCTTGTTCAGATGGTCAAAGATGTCTGCTAAGTAGCCTAATTTCGCACACCATGTTTCATCAGATAATAACTCGCAGAATTCAGGCATCGTTTCAAGTGTGAAAAACGTAAGTAGTTCTTCCTTAAGTTCAAACACTCGTGACAAAACCTTTCCTCTTGAAAGCCATCTGACTTCCGTATGAAGTAACAGGGATACATGTCGAGAACCGATTTCTTCACAAAGCTTGGAAAATAATCGTGACTTGAGCGGTCTGCTTTTCACAAAATTTACCATCTTCACAACTTCATTCAGGACAGTTTTCAGTTCGTTTCCTAGAGTTTTTGCAACCAGTGCTTCCCGATGCAGAAAACAGTGAGTCGTAATAACATTTTTGTTCTCTTTTTTCACCAATGAAACAAACCCCTTTATTGATCCTGTCATTGAAGGAGCCCCATCTGTGCAAATTCCAACACACGAAGTCCATTTCATACCAGCATTGTGCACTGTACTCATTGACGCAATTTAAATACATCTTGGCCTGTTGTGGTTTCTAATTCTTTGCAGAAAAGGAACTGTTCTACTATCTTATTAGCAGCAACAAACCGAATATACACCAGCAACTGAGCTTTACCTGCAACGTCTGTCGATTCGTCTGCTTGAAGAGCGAACATGTCAGTTTCTCTTATTGCTTCAAATACACTTCGTGATATGTCTTCTGACATGTCTTCTATGCGTCGGCTGATTGTATTGTTTGAGAGAGGGACTTTTTTAATTTGTGTTTCAGCTTCAGTTCCGAGCATTGTTTTCACTATAGCACAGCAAGCTGGGAGAATAAGTGATTCTGCGACTGTGTGTGGTTTCATATCTTTCGCTATAATTTCGGCTACTAAATAGCTGGCTTCTTGAGCTGCGTTAGATGACTTTGTGTGTTTTTCAAAAACAACCCTCTGTCGTTTGCTGTCACGTAGAAGTCTTTCGAAGTAGTCCAACCCTTTATCAGAAAGGTAACCGTGTTTCGCAGAGAAATGTCTCTTTAACTTGCTAGGAACCATTGCTTTATTGGCCAATGTCTCACCACAAACGACACACTTTGGATTGGGGCAAAATTCCTCACCAACCCAAGTGAAGCCCATTGCGAGATAACTGTCAAAATATGCCCGTCGTGCCCTGGTTTTGCTAGTATGCGTGACTGATCCTTTCCATGAGCTGGGGCCAGCAGCACTAGAGATCTCCTCCACCACACCGGATAGTTCATCGTCCATCGATGATTCATCTCTTTTACGCTTTCTGATCACAAACTTATCCATTGCTAGAGAACACAGTATCAACAAATAATTAGAAAACACAGTATCAACAGAACACAGTATCAACCAATAAAGAACACAGTATCAACAGTGAATATTAAAGCAGCTAACTCTTTGGTATCCGCACGACTATTTAACACACAACCTCTCTCTCCAACACCCGGACGGAAACTGAGGCCAGGTCTGCCACTCTGTGCCTGGCGGCGGCGCACTAGCCAATGAGTGGCGGCGCACTAGTGCGCCGCGGCGCACCGGTTGGGAATCTCTGGCTTATAGGGTTGGCAGAAGCCAGCACCCCGGGAGGCGGGTTACAAACCCCCGGCTAACACCCGGTACCCATTCACTGCTGGGTGGACAGGAGCTCGGGTTTTAAGGAAACAGCCCAAGTGTTTCCGCTCCACCCGGGGATCGAACCCGGGACTTCTCGGTTGTGAACCGAGTGTGCTTCCCCTACACTAAGGGAATACAGTTGATTCGGGCCGCCAGTTGAATCAGGCCGCCTATATTAAATGCATACTGGACGAGAGTTTCGCGGTCGTTTTCAGAGACACCGACTATTTTTTCTTGGCCTACAATAGGTGCTTGTTCTAACGGAGATAGTTTTATTTGCGCAAAAAAAAAAAAAAAAAAAAAAAAATATGAAAAAAATTAAACTTAACCTAACCTTATAGGTTTTAATGAAATCTAACCTAACCTTATAGGTTTTAATGAAACCTAACCTAACCTTAAAGGTTTTAATGAAACCTAACCTAACCTTATAGGTTTTAATGAAACCTAACCTAACCTTAAAGGTTTTAATGAAACCTAACCTAACCTTATAGGTTTTAATGAAACCTAACCTAACCTTAACCACAAAGTATACCTTTTTTTTTTTTTTTTATGGGTTTTGCGCAAAATAAAAACTATCTCCATTAGAACAAGCCCCTATTGTAGGTCAAGAAAAAAAAATCGGGTGTCTCTGAAAACGACCGTTAAACTGCCCTGTCTGCTGGGTATGCATGCTACTATAGGCGGCCCGAAATCAACGGTACCCCATAAGGAGTACCATTGACAGTACAGATTGACCAGAAATAAACAATTTGGAGGCAATAATTTAAGGCGCAGACATCCTGATTGACTTTTAATAAATATTTCTAGGGCAATAATGGGCCAGCCATCCTGATTAACCTAATAATTCAGGGACAAAAAGGGGCAGACATCATGGTTGACCATATAATCATATAATTCAAGGACGTTAAGAGGCAGACATTCTGAGTGACCTAATCGTATCATTCAGGGATAATGAGAACGGTACCTGGTACTCTCGTCTACCGAAATTCTCGTCCTGACACAATCCGGGAACTCTCGCCGAAGGTAATGGTTAGGCTAGTAGGATATTAGGGAAGATACGGTAAAAATGAACGAGGACTGCGCGGTCATTTTCTGAAACACTGACTAGATTTTCCTTGCCTAAAATTAGTGCTTTTGATAAAAATGGACGAGGACTGCACGGTCATTTTCTGAGACACTGACTAGTTTTTCCTTGGGTAAAATTAGTGCTTTTGATAAAAATGGACGAGGACTGCGCAGTCATTTTCTGAAACACTGACTAGATTTTCCTTGCCTAAAATTAGTGCTTTTGGTAAAAATGGACGAGGACTGCGCGGTCATTTTCTGAGACACTGACTAGTTTTTCCGGTAAATTTCTAGTGTTTGCCCATACTCTCCCACTAACCCCCAAGCAAGTTTGGGCACCTGTGGGAATGCAGGGTTTTCGGGTGGGGAGCAAATAATGCGTCGGAGACACGTAATTTAAGAATTGTGTAGAGGAGACAAACTCCCTAGATCTAAAGTAATTTCCTTATATCTAAAGAAATTTGCCTAACCAAAATTAACCTAACCTAGCGGGGGGCTTGACCCACCGATAAACTAACCTAACCTAACCTAAATCTAACCAAATCTAACCTAACCTAACCAGATCTAACCTAACCTAACCAAATATAACCTACCCTAATCAATAATACCCTAACCAAACCTTCTATATGGTTGGGGGGCCTCTGGAAGGGGAGGTTGTGTCTGTATGAGCATTAGTCTAAGACAACTATATCATTTCTACAATATGTATATAAGTTTGGTAAAATTCTAGTGTTTGCCCATACTCTCCCACTTCCCCCAAACAAGTTTGGGCACCTGTGGGAATGCGGGGTTTTCGGGTGGGGAACAAATTATGCGTCGAAAACACGTAATTTAAGAGTTGTTTATGGGGTGAAAATTCCCTAGATCTAGGGTAATTTCCTTATATCTAAGAGAAATTTGCCTAACCAAAATTAACCTAACCTAGCGGGGAGCTTGACCCACCGATAACCTAACCTAACCTAACCTAACCTAACCAAACCTAACCTAACCAAATCTAACCTAACCTAACCAAATCTAACCTAACCTAACCTCCTAGCGGGGTTGGGGGTTGGGGGGGGTTCTCAACACTTCAGTCATCATTCTGTGAGGATCGTCAGGTTCACACGTCTCTGGACTCAGAAGAAATCCAATGAATTTTCCCTAAATCTAGAGAATTTTTTTAATTTCCATAACTCAAAAAGTATGTGGTGGCGACGCATATTTTGTACCCCAGCCATATATCCTGCATTCCCCCAGGTCCCCAAGCTTGTTTTGGGGGAGAGGGGGGAGTATGGGCAAACACTAGAATAATACCATAAGTTTTAAAGGTTACGCGGAAGTGCATTAATACTGTACAGTATACTAAACAAAAAATAATATAGAAAACGCATGTGGTAATGGCGGTAGTGACCGCGCAGTCCATCGTCCATTATAACTGAAACACCAACCGAGAAGTCTTGCCGACATAAAAGTTTTCGGCGAGTTCCACTTGTAATAAGTGCAAATGAAAGAATAAAAGGTATTTCGTTATTGGACAAGTTTTTCGCTTGTCCCAAAATAATTTAAAACTACACTTCAATACGATACATGGACATTGGTTACGTAACATGTCAAAACCCCAGACTCCCCCAATCACTAAACTAACCCCCGATATTCGGTCCCTGAATTCACAAACACGGGTAAAAGCTGTTTAAATATATAGATTGGGTACTGTTATGTTAATAAATAAACTTGTAACTGTCGCTTAATAGGAACTCTCGCCGACGTAAAAAAAATGGAGGTAAAACTTTGGAAGAAGTCCTTCACCCCTATCTTTTTTTTCTTCCCCCTATAGCCAACAAGCCTGGGGAACTGGCGGGAATACGGGGTTTTTGGGTGGGGGAAGCAAATATAAGTGATTAATGGCTCCCCCAAAAATCATCAAAGTCACTATATGTAAAAATCTAACCTAACCTAACCTTAACCACAAAGTATACCTAACCTAACCTAACCTTAACCACAAAGTATACCTAACCTAACCTAACCTTAACCACAAAGTATACCTAACCGAACCTAACCTAACCTTAACCACAAAGTATACCTAACCTAACCTTAACCACAAAGTATACCTAACCTAACCTAACCTAACCTTAACCACAAAGTATACCTAACCTAACCTAACCTAACCTTAACCACAAAGTATACCTAACCTAACCTAACCTAACCTTAACCACAAAGTATACCTAACCTAACCTTAACCACAAAGTATACCTAACCTAACCTAACCTTAACTACAAAGTATACCTAACCTAACCAAACCTTAACCACAAAGTATACCTAACCTAACCTAACTGGACTTAGAATTTTTTGAGGCACCTCATATTTCATAGCGGCCGTGTGGGTTAACCAAGGCTGAGCGCACGCTGGAACCTTTACAGATGTGAAGTACAATAAGCATACAATGCAGTGCGGTAGTTCATTTCAGTCAAAGCCGGAAGGGTGAGTTCCAAAGTATTTCCAAAATGGAACATTCTCCGACGGTGGCGAGCATTCCTTCCGTTCGGGGACTGTACCATTAAAGGCTAGCAAACGTGACCTAACTACCATTCAGGGGCAATGAGGGTCAAGCGTCCTGAGTGACCTAACCATAGTGCAAGGTCACTGAGGGGCAGGCATCAGAACAAAAGTTTCATTCTCAAAAACGTCCAAATTACGATATAGTGAAACAACATTAATCTAGCCGCGGGATGCCAGGCTCGCCTCGTCCCACAACAATTCTGCTCACAGGACTCCGCTAGTGGTCTAAAAAACTGGTGCTGCCCAATAACGAACTAATACAACAAAAACACCGAAGGCAGTACCTACACGACTGAGGCGGCCTCCCACCAAGGCTTGTATCTCCTAAACATTTGTAAACACACGCCGCTGCCGACTACCAATAAGGCTTATATTTCAATCCTTACCTCGGTGGTAACGTCTATTAGGCATAATAAATGACATTTTATTTATATATATGAGATACACCTTCTCTACACCTCCTCATCGAGGTGGTGTAAATCTACGCCATAATATTGGCCCTGTGACGTCACGGAAATGGAGTAAGTACGCTTGCTGGATCCAGCCATGGAGGGTTGGCGCAGACTTGCACCGAGGGGTAAAGTCTGGCGTTGTGACGTCATCGATTTGGCGCAGATGTAGCTCCTGATCCAAGAAAGTTTTCGCAAGAGGAGTATCTCAGCCTTACACTGACATACACCGGCGTATGTGTTTGCTGGATCTGGCCCCTGCTGGACAATACAATTTAGTATTTACGCAGTACGGACCAAAAACATTCAGATAATAGTCATATTTATATAAAAAAAAAAAAATGATATGCGTTCTTGGTATTGGTCTGTTTCGGAGGGGCTGGTCTTGGTCTCGGAGGATCTTGGTCTTGGTCTCGGAAGGTCTGGTCTTGGTCTTGGTCTTGGTCTCGAAGGGTCTGGTCTTGGTCTTGGTCTCGGAGGGTCTGGTCTTGGTCTTGGTCTCGGAGGGTCTTGGTCTTGGTCTCGAAAGGCTGGTCTTGGTCTCGAAGGGTCTGGTCTTGGTCTTGGTCTTGGTCTCGGAGGGTCTGGTCTTGACTACAACACTGGTAGTTTCATAATGTTTTGTTTAAATTGTCACTATGCACACTAACAAAAAAGGTGCAACTTTGCACCTTTAATGGTGCAAAGTTGCACCTTTAAGGGTGCACAGTTGCACCCCTAAGGGATGTTGCACCTTAAGAGGTGCAACTATGCACCCTTATGGGTGCAAATTTGCACGCTTAGAGGTGCAAAATAGGTGACATCATTTTGCACCTTTAAAGATGCAAAGTTGCACCTTTTTTTCTTAGTGTGTGACTACAATTTTCTTTTCTTTTTCCCCTTAGTGTTTGTCGGGCATCACGGGCTACAACTTCGGCATGCTGTTCTCCGGGTTCCTGCTGGAGATGGGCACCACCACCACCTTCGTCGCCTGGATCTACTCCCTGGGCCTGGTGGTGTCGTGCCTCATCAGTGCCGTCATGGACCCCCTGGTGGCGGCGTTCGGCTGGCGCAGGGTGGCGGTGGCGATGGGCGCCGTGTACAGCGTGGCCTTGATGGTGTCCGCCTTCGCCACCTCGGCGCTCTTCTTGTTCTTCTCATCGTTTGCGGCAGGTACAGTCAGGGTCCATACTATATGACCCTGGGTACAGTAACCGCAACGGGATCGATGGTTGGTTAGAACAGTACTGACTTGTTTTGTATGTTGTATTTGTGCCCAGTGGCGGCTCGTGATAAAATAAAAGGGGGGACTGCAAGCTTCACACAACAGTAGGATACATAAATTTTACCTATCTCAGGTATGAGTTGTAGTTGATGTTCACGGATTTCAGGGAATGGTAGTAGTGGTGGTGGTAGAAGGAATGGTGGAGGTGGTAGTGTTGGCAGTAGAGGGGATGGCTGAGGTGGTGATGGTAGAATTACAGTATTACTTGAAAATAAAGTCAGTACCGCTTGATTTGCCGCCGCCGCCGCCCACCCTCACTATGCACACCGTTTATACGCACTGGGGACGAGACTAAAAAGCCGGGGGACGAAACTAAAAAAGCGGCGGCAACAGACATGAATCGTACAGCAAATATGAAAGTAACTTATATTTAAGTCTGGTTTTAATGAAAATTCACTTAGTAACGTATTGAAAATAACATATAATGACTTTTTATTATGATATATTTGTTAGTAGTGTATCAATTCTGCTGTGTCTCTAAAGACATCATACACCTGGCAGTGAGTGTCTGGGGGTGCTGCAGCTCCGCAGCCCTATGCCACGAGCCGCCACTGTTTGTGCCCATGCCATGGATGCCCTCCGTACTGTACAAGACTTGTTTCAGGCATGATGGTGGACTGCCTGCAAATACTCTCCTGCGCCATCGTGCCTCACTACTTCACGCGACGCAGGCATCTCGCTAACAACATCGTAGCATTCGGAACCTCAGTCAACTTTCTGTCGGTGCCGCATTTGCTCACGTACCTCCACGCCGAGTACGGGTTCCGGGGCGCCATCCTCATCACCGGGGGGTTGTGCCTCCACCTCATCCCAGCAGGCTTGGTCTACCACCCCGTGCAGTGGCACTACAACAACACGGAACACGGTCCCAACATAGACAAGGCTGCACACACCACCACCTCAAAGTCCGGCCTCTTATGGGCTATAGTAGACGCCTCCAAAAGTAACTTTATGCTCTTTAAGTCTCCGAGAGCTGTCATCATCATTATGGCTTATGGTGTGTATTACTCAGGATCAACATTTGTGTCCAGCTATTTACCCTTCGCCATGCAGGCCACGGGCTACACTCTCAGGCAGACCGCCCACTGCCTCACCGTGGTGGGCGTGTTCAACCTGGTCGCAAGGTTCGTCTATCCCTGGGTGGTCACAGCCTGCCGCGGGGACGCCTTCCCCATCGCTGCTGTCAGCTTTGGTCTCATCCCTGTCTCTATCGTAGGTAAGATCAATCCTATAATTCTGCTCACTCAGTACACTGATCCTGTACAGTCAATCAATCCATTATGCAGGTGCCATGCAACATCGGACCATTTCTCATGACCATATCGGAGCCATTCTGTCTTGGCCTTGCCCCCAATACGAGTCTCTGGGAGCCACCGTGTTGTGCCTCGTCCCCAGCCTTCGCCTGCGTGGACGTCCTGGCCGTGAAGGCGGCGGCCATGGCGGTGTACGGCGTGGCGAATAGTTTCGTGTCGTCCACCATGTGTTCCGTGATCGTGGACAAGCTGGGCCTGCCGCTGCTGCTGCCCATGCTGTGTATGATCAGCGTGGCGGCGACCATCGGCTACCTCACCATCGGCCCCGTCACAGGTAAGGGTTGCCGTGCTAACGAGGGAGACGTAACTTTTTTTTATTTTTTTTTTTTTTATTACATCACAAAGAACTGGCCAAGGGCACAACAAAAATGGGTAACACAAAGCCCGCTTAGTTGCCAGTACCTATAAAGAAAACAGTAAGAGAATAAAATAAAAAAGAGGGGTGAGCCAATTTAGTTCGGGAGGTGTCTTGTTACTCTTCTTTTGAAAAGATTTAAGTCATAGGAAAGTGGAAAAATAGAAACAGGAAGAGAGTTCCAGAGTTTACCAGTGAAAGGGATGAAAGAGTAAAGATACTGATTAACTCTTGCATTAGTAAGATGGACAGAATAGGGATGAGAATGAGTAGAAAGTCTTGTGCAGCGAGGCCGCGGGAGGGGGTAAGGCATGCAGTTAGCAAGTTCAGAAGAGCAGTGAGCATGAAAATAACGGTAGAAGAGAGCAAGAGAAGCAACATTGCGGCGGTGATTTAAAGATTGAAGACAGTCAGTCAGACGAGAGGAGTTGATGAGACGAAAAGCTTTTGACTCTACCCTGCTTAGGAGAGCTGTATGAGTGGATCCTCCCCAAACATGTGAGACATACTCCATACATGGGCGGATAAGGCCCCTGTAGAGAGCAAGGGAGGGAGGGAGAAAAAAAAGGACGCAGACGCCACAGGACACCTGTGGCTAACGCATTGACTTGCTAAAACTGCCTTCATGCACACCCCTTGCCCGCGTATTACAGCCACGCCCTGTGTTGTTGTCGTGTCTGAACAGTGGCGTGCTTTGTACAGGCGCAGTGCGGGACCTGACGGGCAGCTACACCTTCAGTCTGTACGTGCCCGCCGCCTTCACCTTCCTGCTCAGCTTCCTGCCCTGCACCTGCATGCGCGCCGCCAACCGCTACCAACACCACACACAGGAACGCTTGCTGCTCAACACACAAACACAGAAAAGCTCTACGCAAATTCCAGAGAAAAAATCTTGTCGCCTCACAGAATCCTCTCGCTTGTTGGCCCACAAAAGTTCTTCCTCCATATACTAAGATCAACAGATGCCTGGAAAATCATGTAGGAATTCTCTCTCTCTCTCTCTCTCTCTCTCTCTCTCTCTCTCTCTCTCTCTCTCTCTCTCTCTCTCTCTCTCTCTCTCTCTCTCTCTCTCTCTCTCTCTCCTCTCTCTCTCTCTCCTCTCTCTCTCTCTCTCTCTCTCCTCTCTCTCTCTCTCTCTCTCCCCTCTCTCCCTCCTCTCTCTCTCTCTCTCTCTCTCTCTCTCTTCCCTCTTCTCTCTCTCTCTCTCTCCTCTCTCTCTCTCTCTCTCTCTCTCTCTCTCTCTCTCTCTCTCTCTCTCTCTCTCTCTCTCTCTCTCTCTCTCTCTCTCTCTGTCTGTAAGTAATGAAATGTGGCTCTGGCCTGTCAGATACATATAAATAAAGTCCCAACAATCCTTTTCTGAGCCCCAAAGCCTTTAAGAATTCCTCATTAATACAAAATAAAACTCTACTGTATTATTTTCTTCATATTTCCATTAGTTACCTAAGATAGTGATTCATGGGAAAGGTGTTGCTCGAGTAAACTTGCCCTCCTCGTCACAGGTCATTTTCTCAATTAATTACAACTCAATTTCATTTGCCCGTTTTTTTTCCGTTTTTCCATAATTTCTTTTTTGTCATTATAATGAAGGAGTTAGATGTTAGAGGCCATGTTGGAGGAGGGGGTCTCACCAATAAAGGTTGCACCGCTCGGGAATCGAACCCGGGACCTTCCGCATGCCGGGCGGCTGTGCTTCCCGTTACACCACGGGAACCTCCTAGTGACAACCCACACAGGAAATATTAACGATGCAATGTATGGCGTCCATTTTCAGCCTAATCGGACACAATAGATTCGTATTTAACCCCTTGAGGCCCAGAACGTAATTTCCATTGTAATTTGGGTACCATTAGGCGATTTTTAGTGAATATAAGCAATATTTTATAGTTATGACCTGTTTAGTATCCTTTTCGTCTAACTAATTTGGTATATTCAGTTACCTTTCGTAGTTTTATGGCTAACAACAGACTATTTTTTATATAGCCAAGGAAAGATCTGAGTGTGAAGGGTTACCTTTAGTGCCATATGACCTCTAATGTCTGGCACATTTCCCACTTTTTTTCCATTAAATCAATCAGTCATCCTTAACTTCCTTCCAATATAATCTTTTATCCGCAGTAGAATAATTAATATAATCTTTTATCCGCAGTAGAATAATTAATATAATCTTTTATCCTCAGTAGAATAATTAATATAATCTTTTATCCTCAGTAGAATAATTAATATAATCTTTTATCCTCAGTAGAATAATTAATATAATCTTTTATCCGCAGTAGAATAATTAATATAATCTTTTATCCGCAGTAGAATAATTAATATAATCTTTTATCCTCAGTAGAATAATTAATATAATCTTTTATCCTCAGTAGAATAATTAAGTCACTGAAAGTAGGATTTTTTTTACATTTGAAATCCAGGCAACACATCCTTTGAGGTGATATTCTAAGCACTGAGTACTGTAACAGAGGCAACTATTGTACCTGTGACGAGCCTGTGTGGTGCTTCAGGAATCAGCTCGAGACATCATTCAGCACCTGGGGAGGGAAGGAATGTCAGAACCCAATTCAGTACATACACAACCAATACTAATATACAGATTTCCTCTATATTATCCTTGTCTACAACTTAGTTCCTTCTAAATCTGGTCTGGCACATTTCCCCCTTTTTGGCATTAACCCCTTGAGGCCCAGAACGTAATTTACATTGTAATTTGAGTATCATTAGACAGTTTTTAGTGAATATAAGCAATATTTTAGAGATATGACCTGTTTAGTACCCTTGTCCACTAACTAATTTGGTATATTTAGTCACTTTTCGTAATTCTACGGCTTGACAACAGACAATTTTATATAGCAAAGGAAAGATCTGTGTCTCAAGGGGTTAAATCAATCAATCCTCCTAAATCTAGTTGTTTCCTGTCAATGATACTGCAGGTGAAGTCATGTAAACTCTTGATAGAACTGCATTATTTTGCCATCTGTTGATTAAACAGGTTATATGCATGGTTAATGGGCATAGCATATATCTCTCTCTTACCTCTTCTGTAATATATTTTAGTCTCATTTCTCAGCTCTCCTGTCCCTACTTGTCCTTACACATTCTAGCCTCCTGCAGGTTTCAAGCAATCAACTTTTACCATTTAATATATTCCTGGACAATATTCAACTTTTATAATTCCCAATGTTCTTCAGCTCAAGTATTTGCTGCAGAAAGATTAAGACAAGCCAACCCTCAATACAATATTTTTTTTAGTCTTCAGAAAGAGCTTTATGAAGGAACGCTCACACTGACGAAACAAAACTACTAATTTCACTTTTATCATACCTAATCTACATTCTGAAACCCTTCCAACTATGCTCACACATTTTATAGCAGTGGATAACCTTCCTTGAACCTTTCCAATTAGCTTCCGTCATTAGCCCCTTCACGCCCAGATCTTTGCTTTGCTATATACAATCGTCTGTTGTTAGCCATAAAATTACGATAAGTAGCTTAATATACCAAGTTAGCTAGTAGACATGGATACTAAACAGGTCATATCTATAAACCCTTGCTTATATTCATTAAGAGTGTCTAATGGTACCCAAATTAGAAAGGAAATTACGTTGTGGGCCTCAAGGGGTTAATCCTTATACTGATTACTTCTGCCATAACATAACCCTCGCATTCCAGCCACACGCCTTCCCCCTTCAAGCTCTCCTCCATTGATTATATTTATCATTCTCATCACTTGCTACCACTATAGTCTTTCCATTTTATCAAGTCACTTGTAAAAATTATCCACCAACCACCCTCTCAAATAGTAGAGTGGTAGTTTTATTCCCCCCCCCCATTGTGAGGGAGGTATTGTTCGCTCACCATAGGGGGAGAGTAGGAATGTATAAATATATACAATTATAATGGTAATGGGTAGAAATTAAAACAACTAAAGTGACTTGATACATTGAAAATACTATAGCACTTTCACACAAATGCATCCAAACACATCTGTAGCAACACGACGAAGATATTTCAGCCTGAACACCTGGCTAATTACCTTTGAAAGTTTTCCTAGAGAGTATCACCTCCATACCTCTTAATGTATTTTACCTAGCATTCGCCTCCCACTTTTCTGTGATCTTGCCGCGACTGATGCCCGCTTTGTACCTTTTTTGCTACTGGATATGTATTTCTGTACATGCTTGTCTTGTATTTATATGTCCTGTATGTTGATTGTACAATAAACCTTTACAAATCAAGCAGAGACAGACTCACTAGGACACAGACCATTGTACCACATACAACTCTGTCCAGTAAATAAACCAGTCACCAGTTCCTGTGTTTATCAACCACCATGTAGCATAAGCACTACAAATGGTGACCTGACGAAGTGACACGAACACCCCACAGCCAGGGGCGAGGACCGACAGCCCTCGCCCCCATTCACCCAGCCGCGCTGCCCTACGCTCGCCCCTCGCAGCCACACAGCTGTGCTGCCTGACGCCACCCAGCCCTGCCGCCGCCGCACCCAGCCGTGCTGCCCCTCGCAGCCACACAGCCCAGCTACCCTAGGCGATGTCCCTGGCGCTGCCCCTGCCGCTGCCCCTGCCGCTGCCCCTAGCGCTGCCCCTGACGCCGTCCCTGCTGCCGCTCCGGTGGACACCGCAACCGGCACTTCCGCTGCCGCGCTGCACCTGCCACAGCCTCTGCCGCGCTGCCCCTGGCGCTGCCCCAGCCCCGCTGCCCTAGGCGCTGCACCTGCCGCGCTGTCCTTGGCGCTGCCCCCGCCGCCGCATCTACCGCTGGCAGGCTCCAGTGCAGACGCAGCCCCGCACTCGACTCCTGCCACCACGGCTCCTCCTGCCGCCCGGCGCTGCCTCCTGCCGCCAGGCGCTGCCTTCTGCCCTTCGCCGCCGCCACCGTCACCGTCAACAGCGCCACTAGCCGCCATGCCTGACGACGACTCAACCACCGCTCTCAGGGCGCCGCGTCCTGCCTCCCGACGCCGCATCATCGTGTCCCGCCGCGTGCTGACTCCTGCCGCCGCGTGCTGACTCCTGCCCCCCGACGCTGCTTCCTGCTGCCTGACGCTGCCTACCGCAACGCACCGCAACACAACGCACCGCAACGCACTGCAACACAACGCACCGCAACGCACCGCAACACAACGCACCGCAAGACACCGCACCGCAACGCAACACAGGCCATCTTGGTTGCCGATTTTTTGACACACTTCGACCTCCTCGTCGACATTAAGAATCGCCGACTCCAAGATCCTTTAACCAGCAACCACAGCAGCAGCAGCAGCAGCAACCACAGCAGCAGCAACCATAGCAGCAGCAACCACAGCAGCAGCAGCAGAAGCAACCACAGCAGCAGCAACAGCAACCACACCTCTGATGCAAGACCACGAAGTACTTCCAGTGTGGTGCCAGGTTGTTCCAAGAAAACGATTTCGTTCCTCCTACCTCGCAACTAGAGGGGGAGTACTGTAGCAATACGACGAAGATATTTCAGTCTGAACACCTGGCTAATTACCTTTGAAAGTTTTCCTAGAGATTATCACCTCCATACCTCTTAAATGTATTTTACCTAGCATTCGCCTCCCACTTTTCTGTAATCTTGCCGCGACGCCAATTAAGAGATTAGACGTCCCGGCCTTTATATACAGGGAAGTCTCAAGCAGAGACAGACTCACTAGGACACAGACCATTGTACCACATACAACTCTGTCCAGTAAATAAACCAGTCACCAGTTCCTGTGTTTATCAACCACCATGTAGCATAAGCACTACACATCCACTTCTTGTATCTGTTGTATTCACTATTCACTATTCATGTGCTAAACTTTTCAACCTCATCGCATCAGTTGTTCAATCGGGGTACTTTGAGTATTCTGAGTAGGGTGAAGTCTAGGTGTAGAGGCATTCATTGAAAAGAGAAACAAAACTTGGATGCCACAGAAGCACCTATTTTAGAAAGCAACTACCATTGTATTTCGATTAACCCCTTGAGACCCAGAACGTAATTTCCATCGTAATTTCGGTGCCATCAGACCATTTTTAATTAATATGAGAAATATTTTATAGATATGAACTGTTTAGTATCCTTGTCCACTAGCTTATTTGGTATATTTAGTTACTCGACGAAATATTATGGCTAACAGACAATTTTTTTGTATAGCCAAGGCAAGATCTGGGCGTGAAGGGGTTAAGTACACGTGACATTCTATTCTTCCTTCGTTAACGTTCAAAACTATGAGCAATCTTTGGTAAGAATAGTTGAAAAGTAATTATTGTATGTGCACTCTAATATACCTTCAGACAAATTGACATGTTGAAGTATATAAAGAAAACTCAACATTCGGTATATTATTTCATCCTTACCTCTGAGCTGTTCTCGCCCAGTATTCAAGTGAATTCAAGGAAATATATCATTGGCGCCCTTTGAACTCTATTTACGTGATTTATTTATTATTATATATATACTATTTATAAATTTATTTATGTGTTTATGTGAAGTGGTTTAGGGGTTCATATTGAACTGCTAATACTTATGAATCACAAAAGGGTGGAAGTAATTGTACACTGAGCTTATATAAAGAGGGAGCCATCTTAACCATAAGAATAGACAGATATTTTTGATCAGATGTACTCATGACTGGTGCTCCTGATGAAAATATATCTTGCTGATCATATCATTCAGCTCCCTCCCAGTGAGGGAGAGTAAGAAGGAGGGAGTTGGAGGGGGGGGGGGGGGGGAGAGAGAGAGAGAGAAAGAGAGAGAGGAGGAGGGGAGAGGAGAAGAGAGAGAGAAGAGAGAAGAGGGAGAGAGAGGAAGAGAGAGAAAAGGGGGAAGGTGTGGTGTGTGGTGTGCAGGGGAAGGGAAGAGAATCTGAGTGAATCTTTTTCGCGGGGGAGAGCGCCCCTTTTTGCTAGGTCACCGAGCTGAACTTGATTTGGGGCCGCACTCTGGAGTGTTTTTGAGAACTAGGGGAATTTGAGATTTTGATTGCGGATTTTTTAAAAAAAGGGCTGCGGGATGAAAAAAAAAAGTGACGACGTTTGATTACTGTTTAAGGCATGATTTGATTGCATTAAATCAGGAATGATAAACCGTGGGGACGATTACTTAAGGGTGATAGTGTCAAAAATCTTTTTTTTTTTTTTTATGACTCGTGCACCCTTGTATATGTCAGATAGTCTAAATTTTTTATATTTAAGATATTATACTATTATTTTATATGAGTATATATTATTAAATCATTTAAAATTTTTAGGTTAAAAAAAGTCAAAATTTTTTTACATTAAAGGTACCGAGGAATAGTTTAAATTTAAAGAATCACTAAGGGGGTCGTCAACAACGATTGGTTATCGAGATAAGAATAAAAAAAAAGGGTATTTTGTCCCTATAAATGATTTCTGAAAATGAATATTTTTCCACTTGGGAGCTAATTGGGCATTTAAAAAATATTTTAAACTTTTCCAAATATGGAAATGTATTAAAAATTATGTGTAATTAAAAGCCCAGCGCACCCTTCAAAAAAAAGATCTCGAGACTTTGTATAGTCTTCCCCCTCTATGCTTCAAATATTGACAAAAATCCCAAACTTCACAAGTGTTTTTAGTGATTTAATTTTTTTTGGATTAGGCTGTTTTCGGTATTTTGTGAGGGAACTCCTTTTGCGTTTTTGTTAGAATATGTAAACATGGGTCAAAAGTTGGGATTTACCCAAAAATTTTGCAAAAAAAGAAAATTTTTCCCCTATTTTCCCCTTTAAAAGAAAAAAATTTAAGAAAAAAAAATTGAAGATCTAATCATAAAAAGAATGACCTTTTTTTGGGCAAAATGACCTTGTGACTCTTTTCCCACTTGGGGTTTTGAGATAGACCCTTTTAAAAGAGTAGTTTTTTTTGTCTATAATTGTGCCTGCGGCAAAAATCGGGCTGATACCATTCACATTTTCCTTAAATAAAAAATTTGAATTTTGAATTCGAGAATGCATAATGTTACACGTAGGGAATAGGTAATTAGTTAAATAAATTTTTGGGTTTGTGTAAAAAAGCTTAAACTGCTTTTTGATTTATTTTTTCAAAATCGTTTGGTTTCATATTTATTTTAGAATTATATAAGGTTTTCTAACCCTAGCCCCCCAACGAAAACTTAATGTAAAAAACAAAAAAGATAGAGTTTTAAAATATGCAAAAAAAAATTATGGTCCCTAAAAATTTTTTTTCTTTAAATTTGACATTTTCGCGCACTTGTCAGTAGAGATGTTTTCTAATCTATAAAAAAATATACCGTTTTCATGAAGTTTATTTTTGGAATAAAGGGTTTAAAAATTTGCCTTGAATAAAAAGATGATTTTTCCCGTGAAAAAGCCCATTTTTAGAGCAAAAATCTTAACGTATTTAGTATATTTCATAAAAAATGTAACAGCATATAGACAAGAGTATAGTGTGATTGAAATCTGCATTGAGAAACAAGATTTCATCTTTATCTTTATTAGTCTTGGGGTCTTAGTGACTTAAATAGGGTAATAATTTCAGTCCTTTTACCCCCAAAAAAAAAATATTCAATGGGTTTCCCGCACAATAAATCAAGGCTTTATTTTGTGAAATTTTCCCCGAAAAACAAAAATTTAATATTTTATTTTTTGAATGCATAATTTTACGTATAAAAAAAGAAGATTTTGTAAGAAATTTAGGTTTTGTTAAAAAGTTAAAAATGGCCTTTGAAATTTTTCACAAATTTTCAAAATGTTGGGGTTTCACTTTTTTTTTTTAATTATATAAGGGGACAGTAATAAACCCGCCCCCCAATAGTATCTGTTTTTTTTTTAAAAACAAGAAAATATGAGTGTTTAAATTTTAGAAAAAAATTTTTTTTTCCCCTTCAAAATTCTTATTATTAAACTGACATCATTGGATATTTCAGCCAAGATAGTTTTTCTATGCTTAAAAATATTTACGTTTCTCAAAGAAGCTTGAATTGGAAAATAGTGCCGTAAAAGGGACCTTTTTCATGAGTTCTTCCCGTAAAAAATACATATTTTAGCATTGTAATTTTAACAATTTTAACCCATATAAGAAACCCATACGCTTTAGACAGTATATAGCCGGGTAGGGACGGAAAATTTTTTGCCCTACTTAATTTGTTTTGAGTGTTTTTGCTTTAAATTGGTAATAATTTCAGTGGGGATGCAAAAAAAATTTTTAAAATATTTTCAAGAATAGAGATTTTTTTTTTGCACTCAAAAAGCAAGCACATTAGATTCTACACAATATAGAGTGAAATTTCATGCCTCAAGAAACCCACCTTATGAAAAGGGAAAGACTGAAAAAAATCAAATAAGGATTTTAGCTCATTTTTGAACATTATAGAGAGCATATTTTTCATTTCATTCTTCAAATGGTTAATATTTGAGGGAGATATCATTCTTTCTAAAAGATGCGTAACAAGTCTCTATCATTCTTGGTGCGTGAAAGGGTGGGCCATGGGAAAAGGAAAATAAAAAAAAAATCTTTTTTCATTTTTTAAAAAAAGCCCACTCAGAGCTCGTTTTGTGCACATATAAGTGGATAACGTCAATGATATCCCCGTAAAAATGAAACACTCTCCGTCCATAATTAACTGAGATAGAGGGTAAAAAAGTGTAAAATAGATACAAAAATTTTAAGAGTTACCGCTCTCCCACTTTTTGACTACCCATACCGGGACTAATTAATAAAGTCCCCCTAAGCCGTCAAAAGCACCATTTTCAATCCCCCCTGAACTTTGTTTTTTTAAAAATAGTCTTTAAAAATTTTTTTAAAACCCATTTTTTTTCAATTTTTTGCCGCCCCCAAACCCCCAATTAACATAGGGCAAGTTAATTTTACATATACAATTTTTGAAAAAAATTTAACAAAAAAAATAAAAATATTTCATGCCCAAAAAAAAATTATATGAACTTTTTTTTGAGACAATTTTTCCCGGGGATGAATTAGCATGTAGAATTTCCGGGATGAACTGTCGCGGGATGAGTTGTCCTTTACCGATAGAATACTTGTATCATTTCAGGGCACTACCACTAGTATCTTAATTGAAAATTTTGCGCCTGCGACATTATTTCATGGGGACTATACTGTTATCTCGGTAGGGGTTTTATGCCAAAGGAAAGAAAAATTTTCCTGTGGAAACACTGAGGCAAAGTGTCCGTTGGCAAAGTGTCCGTAGGCAAAGTGTCCGTAGGCAAAGTGTCCGTACGTAGGCAAAGTGTCCGTAGGCAAATTGTCCGGTAGGCAAATTGTCCGGTAGGCAAAATGTCCGGTAGGCAAACTGTCCGTAGGCATACTGTCCGGTAGGCAAATTGTCCGTAGGCAAACTGTCCGTAGGCAAACTGTCCGGTAGGCAAATTGTCCGTAGGCAAACTGTCCGGTAGGCAAATTGTCCGTAGGCAAATTGTCCGTAGGCAAACTGTCCGTAGGCAAACCGTCCGGGTACCAGGCCGCCTTGGACGTAGAGAGTGTCTAAGGTGTTTTTGTTGTATTAGTTCGTTATTGGGCAGCACCAATTTTTTAGACCATTAGCGGAGTCCTGAGCGGAATTGTTGTGGAACGAGGCGAGGTTGGCATCCCACGACTAGATTAATGTTGTTTCACTATCGTAATTTGGCCGTTTTTGAGAATGAAACTTTTGTTCTGATGCCTGCCCCTCAGTGACCTTGCACTATGGTTAGGTCACTCAGGACGTTTGACCCTCATTGCCCTGAATGGTAGTTAGGTCACGTTGCCAGCCTTTAATGGTACCTGGAATTGTCCCCGAACAGAATGCTCGCCACCGTCGGAGAATGTTCCATTTTTTACGTCGGCGAGAGTTCCTATTAAGCGACAGTTCCAGAGCATTTTTTTAAGCAAATCTTACTGGACGACATTCTTTGGATATCCAGAATGGTGGTATTTATACCTGTTAAAATACAGCCTTTTGGTAATATCATCTTCCCATTTTGTATGTTGTACCCTCCCCTCCCTTTCCATTCTGTGTTTATGAATCTTCCAGTGGCACCAACAAAATTTCACTACGCAAACAATTGACGGGTTATAGATGGTTCCAACAAGATGATATGTAATAATAGAAGAAATTTATATAAATAAAGATCATAAATTTTGTATGCAGTAATAAGAATGTACTTCCGGATCTTGCACACACAGACATGATGAGCCATTGCATCCCAGAAGGATTTTATGAATAAATATCTTGTCGCCCAGTAGCTTAAAACTGTCCTTACTGGGCGACAGTTTTCCATCACTGGGAGACCTTTTGGTCGCCCAGTTATAATATAAAAAATGCACTGGACAGTTCCAAGTCTATATATTAATATAACAGTACCCAATCTATATATTTAAACAGCTTTAACCCGTGTTTCTGAATTCAGGGATCGAATATCGGGAGTTAGTTTAGTCGAGGTTAGTTTAGTGATGGGGGGGGTCTGGGGATTTAGCATGTTGTAACCAATGTCCATGTATTGTATTAAAGTGTAATTTTAAATTGTTTTGGGACAAGCGAAAAAACTTGTCCAATAACGAATACCTTTTATTCTTCCATTTGCATCTAGTACAAGTGGAACTCGCCGAAAACTTTCATGTCGGCAAGACTTCTCGGTTGGTTTTCAGTTATAATGGACGAAAACTGCGCTGTCGCTACCGCCGTTACCACATACGTTTTCAATATTACTTTTTGTTTAGTATACTGTACAGTACAGGGAGGTCCCGAAGATACGAGCAGTTAGGTTCCACCTGGCATACTCGTAAAGCGAAATCTCGTATAACGAAACACATAACTAATGGTAAAATATAGGTTTGGTTCCCAGGACCCCATCAATTAAAAGAAAAAAAGACAAGAAAAAAAAAAAGGACATGTTTTTCAAGCTTAAATAAACTATAGCAAACACAACAAACTCTCAAACTCTCAAATATAGGGCTCTATATACCACACCACCACACAAACACAGTGAATTACACTGTGTGTGACAGCACAGTAGGACAGAGCACAAATAAGTCACAATAAGCGCATTAAGTAAACCAGCAAATCACTAAAATCAACTCACAAGGCACAATACATACAAGCAACAAAGACGTATGTACTCACGGGGACGCCGCGTGATACACTATAGACTCCAGAGGGTACGGTAGGTAAAGGACAAGGGAGGGGTGGCGCAGACCTCTTCCACTGCCCAAACTCGTCTCTGTGCATCTGAATCATCATGTGTTGATTCAGTCATGAAACAACATCATGTGTTGATGTACTGTCAACGATGTTGACAGTACATCGTTCACTTTCCTCACGTTTTCCCCAACTGAGACACACGAGTGCTATTTCCACCGCCTCACACCCTCCCCACACATCCACACACCACGCGGAAATCTTCCCGCACCTCGTCTATGACTTTGTCGTACATTTTGACGTATTTTCACGCTAAAACAAGGCTCGAGATAGGTTGGCAAGCGCGTGTTGTTGTTGTCCGCCTGCAGTGATGCCAACAGGGATGTGAATTTTTGTAGGCCACATTGTTGTACCGAGCCACCAGAATTATCATATTTTCTGATTGATTACACTGGTCGACAAAAAAAAATCGAAGATATGGTTCTGGACTAAATGAAGCTGATTATAGGTAAATCGACCCTGCTGAACTCGAATCTGATGTTCAATTAACTCTATCACGTCCAGTTTTTGAGAACCAGACGCAATTCATGAAAAAATATGGGTAAAATCAGCAGAAATAGTTTCACCAATGTTTTCATTTTAAACTCTTAATCTTTTCTTTTCTCAAGCCTATTTAGGGCAGTGCAGTGTTTTTGAGTCAGTGTGGTTGTGCAGTGAGCAGGGGAGGTGTGCGCGCTGCGTATTGGCGAGGGGTTAGCAGGCTGTGTAGTACATCTTTACCTACTGATCGTACAGCTATTGACATTATTTAAACATTTTATTTTTCTTTGCAGTATATGATGTGTTGATTTAGTGGAGTCCTAATTTTAGTTGGTTTACCGTATATAGTACCTTGTACCGGCTTGTAATTTGCAATGATGGGTTTTTTTAATATTTATTTTTTTT
>JACEEZ010023854.1:0-14032 GCA_016584305.1 Chionoecetes opilio | reverse complement strand
CCCCCTTTTTTCCCTTCCCCCCCTCCCCCCTTCCCCCGAGCCGGGTGTGCCTTTTTTTTCGGTCTTGGGCTCCGTTATTTCAAGTTAAAAGGGTACTAGAGTTCTTGGGACCCTGGAATCGTATGTGGGCAAAAACATAAAAGCACAATTGATTTAGCTAGACCACATAGTGGAAAACTACATATGGACTTGGCTAAAATAGCCAGATTGAATCTTATAATCTTGGCACTAAAGCCATCCCTCGACCTGTTGTCAGCTTCTGCACATGCACAGTAGTGTACAGACTTCACAAGATACGTCATAAAAACACCCAGGTTCTACTCAAACAACCCAACTATGTACAAAAAGGGTTTATTAAGATATTGCTTGATTCTCAAGAGCGAGCATACAAAACAGCACTAAAGATGGTGCTGAGGGCAGATGAAATGAACGTATATCAAACTTGAGTCACGGTTTCCGATCTCACTATGAAAAGCATGATACCAAAACCAAGAGGGGACAAATCTGATCAAGTTGATTCGGGTAATAATAAAAATAAAGTCTTAAAGAACGAAATAATTATCAAGGGGGGACTACAGTAGACGAAACAATATGTGAATCAGTGGCGTAGAGGAGCGAAGCGGTGGTGGGGACATTGGAGCAGAGAACGACGATGGTGGACTTCCTTAATGGTGGAACAAGGTACAGCTCCCCGGACTAATGCTGGAGAGGGCCTTGATAGGGAGGGACAGCCCCGAGACCTTGTTTCATCGTGGCGCACTTCTCTCGCTACTGTGATCGCGAGGACCGCGAGAAGCTTGAGGGAAACAAACATCAACATCTTTATAAATATGACATGGGTGCAGGGTATTTAGGTTCCTAGAGTATTTGGCACCCAGGAGGGAAACCTAATTATAAACACCCCATCCTACATTGCCGCAGTGTCCTCCTCCGTCCCTGCCGCTCCCCATCTCTACGTGACGGTTCCTGCAGCAGATGGGGAGCGCGGGGTGCGCTGTCTACTCACTGGACGTGGCGCCACCGGAAAAGGCTGGGTTGGCCGCAGACTACCCAACTTGTCCAGCTCTACCTTTCTGCTAGGTTTCAGGGACTCTTGCTGGTTGTCAGTCTCCCTTTTCAAAGGCGTCTGAATGGTGTGGTCATGTGGACTCTCTCTGCCCTTTAAGGCCATCTCATCTCCACAACCCACACACCGTTGCCTGGTTCATCAGATCTTGCTTCAGTTTAGTCGCAGCTCTGACAATTCTCTCACTATATGGTTTTTTGTGATTCCTTCCCATGTTGGAATAGCAGCCAACGACAAGGTGGATCACCTCGCCAAAACTGCCTGCGGCCCGCCTCTGCCCGATGGTGCCTCACTCTCCCTCCTATGCTTCAAACAGTTGATACACTCGGCCGCTTTTTCTCCCACACTCCACCGCACGAAAAGCTGGCGGGCTCAGAGTGTGTCTATACGTATTACGACCACTTCCGTCTAACCCTCCTGAGGGCCAGTTGTTAAATGTCACCTTTTCCCTCCCATGACGGGACCGCCACGACGAGTTCTCTGCGCTACACGGGAAGCCAGGGTAACGTTGAATCCTTCCACGTCTTTCCCCTTTATGTAGTCCCGTCACGGTAGGATTGGTATGCTGGAAGGAGTACTATGCCACGTCTGTGCTGTGCAACAATGTATTTCCTTCAGAAAAATCAATGAAACGTGGTTTGGGAAATAATAGTTAGGGTCTCAAAATCCAGGGAAGTGAGTCGTGACTGAATTAATACGAAAGTACGAAAACGCGTGTGCCCTGCCCCGCCCCGCTCCACCCCGCATTTGCCAGCGCGCCTGCCAGACGCCGCGTGCACCGCACTGCCAAAGCCGTCTGTATGTAATACAGACGGCTTTGGCACCGCCCAGCCCGCCCGTGTCTCGCGGTGAGATTTCAAACCACTCTTTTTATTACGCACAAAGGATAATTTCGTCAATAAACAAGTAAAAAGTAACACAAAGTCACTGAAATGTCTTTATCTTATCCAATAATGGGATGAAAAGTACAGAGGAGATCAGCGCCCGCGAAGGGAATGGTGAAGACATGGTCTGTGCGATGTCTTCGTTTCTTTACCTTCACCGCGGTGCGACGATATCCGTCGCGGCTCAAAACAGTTTGACGGTACCAAATTACGTGACGAAGACATTCTTCACCGAAGAGAACATTTGACAATCTGGCCCTAAAGTATCGCCGACGCGGACTCATGGCTGGCAGACACAACATTGTGTCTGCCCGACTTCGGCTGGGATACCGACCTGTGTGGCAGGTCTCTGGGACGGGAGACATTTCTCACTTCTCCTCCTGCAAGCTGTGTGATCGCCCCAGAGCCAACAGTCTTCAGCACTACTGCCTCGAGTGTCCCTCAGTCAGGGACATGTTGCCTCAGGGACTGCCCTTACTCGCTGTGTGCGACTTTCTCCTGACGGACAGTAATTTGGATGTCGTTTTAGTACGTCACCCACACTTTGGTGGGTGCTAATCTTTACCTTGCCATACAACAGCGTGCCCTGCGAGACACAAATGCACTGATAATTTGATATACAGCATCTCTGTATGTATGACGGCGTGCCCTGTGTGTCACGAATTATTTATAATTTTAGGCAATATTTCATGTACTCGGCCTGTCGCTCTTTGAGCGTAATAAATTGATAAAAAAAAACTAAAAAAAAAACCCCCATCCTACAAGAGATAAATAAATACACATATAAAATACACAGTAGACAATTCATACACAAAATTTAAACAAATTGCTGGTTTTCCTTACATGCTGGGTATTTTGCTTATTAAGGATGTTTAAAACTAAAATGAATGTTAAGACAGTGGAGGGCAAGGGGGCCATATCCCCCCGAAATAGCCTTCCTTATAAGAAAGCACATTACAACTAACAGTCGTTGAAAAAAATATTATATAAGACTAGTACCTCTGATACACATACATGACCTAAAAGATAAATAATAGGCCTAACAGATCGTCTTTACTCTTTTGTTTTTCAATACTACCAATTATTGCTACCTTTTCTCACCTATTTTTGGGTTTTGCATTACTATTCTCCTTATTTATCCTTCTCAGCCTTTCCTATAGTCGATAATCCCGTCATTTAAGGGTTTTATTTTGAATAAATAACATGGTAGCGAGAAAAAGCCACTTACCGCCTTTGAATGTCAAAAACCGTGACACATCGCCTGGTGATGTCACCCTAGATCGGCCGAGACCCAAACAGCGCTTTTTCCCTTTATTATAAACATGGTAATACCAAAATATTAATGAATTACACGGAAATGTGAAAAAAAAATAGGTCAATACCCTAAAAAAACAATCAGTGACTTAATTAATGACATATTGGGGTAAAAGATGACAAATCAAAGACCTTTCTTCCCCCAAATTCAAATTCTTAACGAGACTTAAAATCTGAGAAATTGACAAAATCATTAATGAATTATTTTACTTAAAATAATTACGATCATAGTTTCTAATTAGACAGCGGTAAGCACCAAATTGGCATTTTTTGATAAAAGCACCAATTCTGGCACAGAGTAACCAATATATTATGAACATATATGGGGGTTTTGGGGCCGCCCCACTGCCTCTTGCGGCCTGGCGGCCATTTCCCCAAATGGCCGCCAGCAGACACCCAAAACCACAGAAAGTTAATTTAAAGTTTGCTGCTGAAGGTTTTAGTGAATTGATGTTTTGAATCAAGGGACTCCGATAGCTCTTAGTCACATTTTGGGAGATGCTGTGATATTATTTACTTATTGAGCTTTTGCAGATGAAATGCCGACAAGGAATGATCAGCTAAAAATGCTGACATTCCTTGTGTGGCTAGATCATTAATTTGTGAAATGTTATCTGACCTTTTCCTCTGTCTGTCATAGCTATTCAGGGGAACATTCCCAGGGGCCATTAGATGCTAATTAACAAAATTATTACCAATTATTGCTAATTACATCGATAATCCAACAACAATAACAGAACCAGATAGTGATAATTATGGTGCTTGCTCTCATCATATCAGTCCTGGGAAATCAAATGCTATCCTTCTGTGTCAATGGACACTACTACTTTTTTCATGGTTATTAAAACTAATCGCTAAATCATTGCGATAATTCACTGTTTTACAGGACCTGTGTACTGTCGGGAACAGTTCAGAATTTTCCTTAAGTTTGCGAGTTCAGTTCTGAAGCACTCCCGTCGCAACACACAGGGTGTGCATTCCAACTGGCCTTCCGCACTTGCACTTCTCATGCAGCCTTCTGGCATTTCAGGAGACATGCTCCCGGCAGACTTGGATCCTCGGGGAGCGTTGTCCAGAGAGGTTCGTACTGTGGGTGGTTTTGATCCAACACGTCGGTTGGTGATGAAAATTTGTTGGTCCAGGAACCGGGGCCCTGACCCCAGACATGTCCCCCCGGGTATATTGCTCATCGGACGTGCTGCTTCAGGCTGACTTGCCCGGTGGGATCAGCTGGAAAATTGCTCTTCTTTGCAAACAGTTTGCGGTGGCCTTGCCGATATCGTGCGGTGCTTGTTCTGTCGTAAAGCAGATGACGAACCTTCGATGGTGTGCAGGGCATTTCATCTATGATCCGGGGCAGTGGAAGGTCGTGATGTTTGGGTAGCTGAGGAGGCGCCCACACTGCTATGCTGTCCTTGTGCCCAAAATTGTCGGGCAAGCACATCGGTAGTGCGGGCTTTCTCAGGGCCAAGCCCGCGCCATCTCTGGGAGAAGCGGAAAGCCTTGCCGTGCCGAAGGACACCCACACTTCGGCTTTCTCCTCCAGGTGCGTCCAGAGCCCCTGCCAGGACAACAACATCCGTGTAAACTGTGCGGATAGGATCTTCTTGTGGCCATTGTGAGCAGCGTGGGTGGCATGCAACATCATGCGGCTGTCGGCTTCTTCGTGGTTGCAAGGAGCCAGGGCTGCAGTATCTAGGAGCGGGGGCTTGCTAAAGACATCATCTCCTTCAGTGAAGACCAACCCTTGTCTGCAAGCTGGAATGAGTCGTGGGACGCCAGAGAGGAAGGTGAAAGCTCTGTCTTGTTCTCGTCGACTCTGAGGAAGCTGGCCCAGTTCCCGGGGATCTTTGTAACCATCCACCACCCGTCTTCTAAACCCCTTTTCCGCGCTTGGCTATTGCTGTACCCTTCAACGAGTCTGTATTGTAGCGGTCCCACACCAGGTCCAGTTCGCGTGGCTTGATGGAGTTTTGAGAGTATGTAGGGCCAAAGACTTGCTGGGGCTACTCGTTGAAGCTTTTTGCTGTAGCGGGCTTCAGCACCTGGATGATGACCACTCATCTAGCACAATGCAGCTGGTTGGAAGAACCTCAATTTGGGGCTGACTGATGTCTTCTAGACAAGCGAAAGATCACTCTTTACACCCAGCCGAATGCCACCGCCATCTGTTAGTGCAGGGGGGCAGGCTTGGTTTTCATTTTGGGGAAGAACTCCTCTAGATTCCCATCCCGGTTCTGAAACCCGATATACAGACGAGAGAATAGGTCCACGTCATTTTTCAGGGATTTTATCTGCTGCTTGCCCTTTCCCGGAGATTTTGAAGCGGGCTGAGCGAAGATTTTCAGCTTGTTTCTGTGGTTTGGCATCTCCTATGGGTTTCTTTTCTCTCAACCAGGCGTTCTCGGGACGAAGTTGTCAAACTGCAGCTGACCCACTTCGTGTGCATGACGGAGGGCGTCTACAGCTCCAGGTGGCGCGATCTCCTTGGGTCGAGTACCAGCAGATCTTGACTCCCCTTTTCTTCAAAGGGATTCCCTAAGTCTTCCATCACGTTGACCATCGACAGTACATCTTTCCGGAAAGCAGTCTGCACACTTGCTGCCTGGTCATTTTGCCTTGTGTCTTGTGGTCTGTTCCCCGGGTCAGTTTCATCGTGGAACTGTTCGATGAGCGTGGCAACCTCTGGTCCTGCCACCATCCACCGTCGTAGAACGCTGGGGTTGTCAGTCAGGCCCACTGCACCTCCGTCTCCTTTGAGGGCAGCATTGTTCTGCTCGTGGGCCTGATCGACGGGTATGGCAGAGAACGACCTTTTTCGTCTTCTGGACGGTGAAGTTTCCCAGCTCGGAATTCCGGGGCTATTTCAGGGTGTGTCGTCGGCAGTTCCACCATGTCTCGCAGTTTGCACAGGAATCCAGCGCGCGTAGTTGGTGTGATCCAGGCATGGAACCACACTTTTTAGTTCTCTCAGGGTATCTACGTACATCGCAAACGACGCTTGGCGCAGAGAGCGCACGTACACCAGGACCGTCACCTCCAGTTGCAGGACAGTTGCCCAGTAGTCGAACTGGGGGGAGGTCTCCGCTTTTTGCTTGCACCAATCGTCGAACTCCCCGCTGCTCGTTGCGTGCGTCACCCAGCTGGTCAATGTAGTGGTTGTAGGGGTGCTGCTGTAGGGTGGAGAGGGGTGCTGCTGTCACTTGAGAGCCCTCCTGGTTCGACTGACATGGGATGCCCGCAGGGAAAGGGGTCCGCTGTCCCGGCACTGGTGATCTCTGCCTGAATCAGTGCTTGCACCCATCCGCTTTCCCTTGCAAGCCAGTCACCAAGGGTCTTCATGCTGCCATCTCGATATGAAGACCGCCGAAGAGGAAAGACAAACTTCTCTTCACCATACTCCTGTGGCCACTTCCATGGATTTGCTTTGCCAAAACAAACAGCGGCTGGTCGAATGTGACCACTGTAGTCTGGCCAGGGATGAGATGTTCCACTGCAATCCTGATCACATTCCCTGGAGTGCTTGATCATAGCCACGGTGTGGGCGCTCTCCAGGAAGAGTGGAGCAGTGCAGTGGACAGATGGCCCGACTGCTGGCATGTCCTGCCGGCTGGGTTGGTATGCAGCCCATGAAGTGTTCTCCACCGAGAAGTTTTTTTAGGGCGACTTGGGTGTGTTTTAGCAGAGATGCTCTCTTTCAGCATGTTTCCTGAGGGCCGCTGTTGCTGCTCAGGATGTCACGCTGGTAGCCGGAACGGGGGGGTTCTTGATGCTGCCGACGGATGGGACATCTGTATAGTAGTGCGGCAAACGGTCAACTGTTTGAGGCCTCTTTCGTTCGGCCCTCCGAGGATGATGAGGATGATGATGATGATGATGATGGTCAATGCCGGCCCCAGGGACCGCAGGGTGTTGCATGAAGGAAATAGCAGTCCCATGGAATGACTGTTTTGCTGTGGTGGAACTTAGGTTGTGGTCGATATTGTCTACCGCGGCGTCGTGAAGACTCTGCCCCTCATCTTGGGAGGGCAGATACTTGCTCCGGTGGTAAAAGGGGGCAGGCAAATGTTCCCCAGCTGTGTGGAAAGGGACAGGACCCGATCATAGGAGATAGAAATCCCCATGTGTGCCAACCTGTCGACGAGCTCCGTCTTGGGGCGTGTGTGCATGTAGCATTAGGCCGATGTAGGTTGGAACTGGCGTCTCCTGCGTGGTGGCGTGCCTGACTTGGTGAGGCGTACTGCCTGTGGCGGCCCGTCGGTGCATAACGCTGTTGAACTTGAGGAGCTGGGCGATGCTCAGTGCCGCTGGTGTTGGGCTTTCACTCTGGTGCTTGATACTGGGACCTTCCAAGATCATAGTGACCAAGGCAAGCAGCATGGGTGGCACGGAGTCCCGTTGGCATCCTGCAGGAAAACCCGTTGAACACCTTGGCATCTCCGATGATGTGGCGTCTCACAATTTGGGCAGCACGCGCCTGGTGGACAACATCAAGGTCTCTGTCAAGCTCACAAGTCTTTGCCAGGGCATCGCCGAGGTCTTCATTGAATGCAAGCAGGACATCGCGCCCCTGGTTTCTGTGCACACATGTTAGGAAAGTGAGCAAGCAGTCTCTGCTTAAGAGGTCATGTGCACCCTGCCCTCATGCTTGACCCCACTGTTCTATCCCTGACGTGTATAACTGCGCCAGGTCAGCAAGTTTGAAGACCGGAGACGTCTCGTCATCCATGTGAGCTTCTTCAATAAACACCACCAGCTCTGCGAAAGCAAGTCCCCGCTATTTGCGTGTTCATCGTCTGTACCTTTGCTCGCCATTTCCTTAATCTTCCGTGCTTGATTGTACAAGTTCAGAAAATATTTCGGGGGTACTTGGCCTCCTGTGCAACCATGTCCCCAGCGTTCAGTTGCGTCAGGAGGTCCATGTCGTCCAGAATCAGTGTGCACGACCTGACACGCGAGTCCAGTTGGAATCTCGCAGCTTCATGAAGACCCCACTACCCGGGGCTTCTCCGCAGAAGAAGCATTTCACTTCTTGGTGTTTCGTCTCAGTACTTGTGGTCGTGACAGATATCGAGTTCGCTTGCGGGCAACAACTTCCTCTTCTTCGTCGGCGCCTATTTTCAGGTGCCTCTTTCTCAGCTCTGTCTAACTTGGTCTTGTTATACCTCAGCCTGCAGGTCTGTGGTATCGTGCATAGTTGGCGCTCAATGCTGCTTCAACGCCACTGCCTTCATCTAATCGGCTCACAGAAAGAGTTGGGGAGCAATCCAAGCTTATTGAGCCTTCTCGGATGTCCAGCGAGAATGCTGTAGCTGCTCCCCTTGTCTTGGCGTGTATTCTGGGATGGTCTTGTCAGCGACCTGGCATATGAACATAATGACCAGTCCCGTCTCTGTTGCTGGCTGGGCGGAGGTAGACGGAGCTGCTTCTGCACCACGAGGCTCAACGAGTTTGAAGCTCTTCGACATTTGTTTCTGGAAATGGGAAATGACAAAGTTTTATGAAAGGAGCACTCAGAATCCAAGTGAATTAGGACATGTTCAATTGAGAGATGTTTGTCATGGTTTTTATGCTAATCTAAATAATTCAATAAATCGATATAAGATAAAATTCTAAAAACACATGGGCACCTTTCTTTGTTGTTAAGTGCTACCCTACATTAGCAACAACACGCAGCATAATGTTTGCACAACATTGCAGATTCAAAACAATAATTTTTTCCTGCACATTTTCTCAGTACATCTCATTCACCTAGGATAAGTCTTCCTCGTCAGCCACATGGCGGCCATTTTGGAAAATGGCCGCCCAGCCGCCAGGGGTTAGTTGGCCGATGGCTCCACATCCAAATTTTTTTCATAATATATTGGTCTACATCTGTGCCAGAATTGGTGCTTTTAAACAAAAAATGCACAATAGGTTTTTAATATCCTAGGTAAACCGCCCCACTAGATATTCGAATATTAATGTCGAGTTTTTTTTTTAAATATTCGTTATATGGTAAATCCCTTGAAACCAGTCAATCAGTGGTTTTACTTCACAAAACACACGAAATACACGTCCCCATAAACACACACAAAAACAGAGTGAATGGTAACTTAGAAACACAAACAACCTCTCTCACATCCAGTGGCGTAAATAAAGGTTTCTATCAAAGGGGGGACAAATGGGGTTAGGGGCCACGCTGAGTATAGGGGGACACTACAAGTGAAGCTTTAGGACTTCTAATGCCACATAGAAGTGTTAAATATTCTAAGATCAGATCAGTGGTGGATATTAAGGATTAGACAGAATTGGCAACCATGGCCAGTGGGGGGCACCAGATTCTTATTGGGGGGTTCGTTCTCCCCCGTAACCCCCCCCCCTCCAGCTCGCCACTGCTCACCTCAAATAAGGAAGAATAAGACCGATTAAAATGTACACAAAAAACCCAGTCCCGGATCAGTAGGTAGACCAAGATCCCAAAAAAACTAAATCAACTTATGAAACCCATACATAATTATATAAATTAATACCGGAAACCCATACGAAAAAAAAATATTGAAAATTATATTGAACACAAAAACCCTCTTAACTTGAGGTATAAATAATATAATAAAAAAGTAAGGATAGTACTACTAAATGTAGGATTAAACCGGGTTTTTAAAAAAAAAAACCAAAATTGAGAAGAAAATTAAGAAACACATAAATAAACACATAAATACAGAAAAGTTTGAATGAATAACCTTACATAAAGACGTTTAATCATAGGAGATATAAGCGAAAATCGATGTTTTTTTTTTAAAGAAAATATGTTAAGCAATATCTAACCTAGGTTTATATCAGATAAGTTTAAACTTCAAGCGTTTTTTCTCCTCTAAAAGATTAGAAAACTGCTAAGATTTTTTTCTTGTCTTGATTTTCATATTTATGGCCCTCCCCGAAAAAAAATCCTAGGTTTTCTTAGAGTAATCGTCGAGACCATTTTTCTTTGCAAATGTATGTTGAAGGATCATTCAAAAAACCTAATCCACAAGGATAATTGATTTCCACGCCTTATTTCCGTTTTAAACAAGACTTTTATAAAAGAACGGGAAAAAAATCTGCCCCGTTTCAGCCGCCGCGCGAATATTGCTGATGACTTCACGAGGATCGACAATCTGCATCACACAACCTTCCCTCCCCCCACTCACAAAACCTTCTCCACATATCTATTGTGGCGGTATCTATCGGAGACGTGTGCTAAGCTCTTTGGAAAGGCACAGCTTTCCTGCTGCACCCGTAAAGGATGCAAATATATTATCATATCGCAAAAAAAGATATCAGAAAACCCAAACTCTGCAAGTACTTTATATATTGTCTGTGTTCACATGCTTCTGGCTTTCCACGGATCGGGAGATGCCTTCAGTGACGTTATCGAGTCATAGGGTGTCGTCTGCTAGTTGTTAGGACCGTTTTGGGAGATCAGGGAATTTACATATTTAGATAGCGGATTATTTTAAAACGGGTGACTGGATGCAAAAAGTGAGAACAATTGTTGATATACTCGATAATGGTATATTTAAACTATACTAATTCAGGAATGATGAAAGGGGTCTGGACGAGCACTATAATATATGCACAGCCTTGATATAGAATGATAATAATGAGGAAATTATTTTTATAATTCTAATTTATTCACCTTTTCATCTCTAATCCTACATGAAATAGAAGTACCATTAGAAAATTGAGAAAAATACCATTAATCCCCATGACAATGATGTCACCCCCTGTGTCTGTCACCCACGGGCACAGCTGATTTTCTCTCGTCAATCCTTGTATCTATCCATCATAATGATGGGACTGTTTGATGTTGTGTGGCGGGCTAGCAACGTCTTAATCCGAAATTCAATCTGCATGAGCTGCTAGTTCCACCCCTATGCTATCCACATTACATCACCCTATTGTCTATTACCCGGGGCGGACTGCAACCCCCCCCCCCTATCCCCCCTTTTGTACGCCACTGCTTGTGTGCTACTGCACAGGCTGTTAAGAGTGTGCAGACGCCTCAGCTGTAACAGGCGGGAGCTCAGAGAAAAGTAGCTTATTTCTAGCACACCAACTTATTATGAAGGGAAAAACCTAGTGAAGAACATGCGACAGGGAATAGTCTGTCCTTTGCTGGATGAGGACAACAATTGGTGACGAATGGAAATGCTGGGACAGTGGCATGATCCAGAGGTCACTGCTACTCAGGGTGGAGCTGGGTCTGGATCTGGTGATGCTGCTGCTTCTGCAGAGACGAGTGATAATGAGGTGGCGGGAGTGCAGCTTGATGGGAAAGATGATGCTTTTCCTTCCCTCCCAACACCGCAGACTGCTAACGTCCGCTTGCATCCTGAGCCTAAGACTGAGACTAACTTCATCAGTCTCAACCCATGCAACTTCAGAAGAATCTACGAAGTAATGCGAAGAATTAGATGCATTATTTTATGCAAGGTATAAACATTGTCCTCATACTGATGGCTGTTTTTTTTCTACTTTCCGCTTCATTCTCTTAGAAATATTGAATTCTACAGACTTATTAACTGTGACATAGTTCGTGTAATTTTCCTGTCAAGAACCATTCTTGATAAGATGATGCTCAACCCACTTAGCTTAGAACAGGATGAACATGTGAATGATAGAAATAACAATTTACAACTTCACCCAGTCAACGTGTCACAAAAGTTTTCTAACTGTGTGTGTATAGACGATATAAAAATGCAATCTCTTAATCACAATATATTTTCACCTTTAAGTATGAACATTAGAAGTTTCCCTAACAATAAGCAAATATTCATTGACCAGTGTTTAAATGATATAAATATAAAGTTTAGTGCCATAGGGATTTCAGAAACAAGATTATATATTGATATTGCATCACTGTATAAAATGTCAGGATATACAGTAATTTTTATATCTAGGAATCAGGATAGAAATGGTGGAGGAGTATGCATGTATGTGTCCAAATACCTTTTAACTCGTGTGCTTTATCTGAATGTTGAATAATGAAGCCACATTTAGAGTTATTTGTGTTTAATAATCAATGATAAGGATACTATTTTCCTAGCTTCTGTGTAAAATACCACATAAAGGAAACATGTCACATTTACTTAATACTCTGAATTTTTTTATTTGATATCATTGAAGGAAAAGAAAATTATGAAATGTATCTTTTGAGAGATTGGAATTTAGATTGGATCAAAACAAATGATCGAAGCTTCATAGATTTTATGGAAAATGTACTCCCAGGGATGCTTTCCAATCACAACCAAGCAAACAAGATAAGATAAATACTTAGATCCTATCTAGACATTTGTGCAAGTACCAACTACTAGGTTTTGACTATACAAAGCGCCACCACGCCAGGGACGAACTTGGTGGGGCCGAACCGCTGACCGAATGCAGGGACTCTGCACGCGTGTCCCACACTCTACCACCCGGCCACCCTGGTGGGTAAGCCTACAAAAGTAACTGAAAATAGGGCTATTATAATAGACCATTTTGAACCTCCAAACACAAAAAAAATATAGAAATTGTATTATCTACACAGATGTTACTGACCATTTTCCAATTTACTCCTACTTTAAAGAAGGGAATGTCTAAGATCACATATTATTATTTGATTAACATGAGATACTTTTCTCATACAAACATTAAATTATTCATAAAGGACATACATATACAAGTTGCATTCAGATCTTAGTGTACATGACCCTAATGAGGCTTTTGAAAAATTTTACAGCGTATATATTGATATATTTAAAAAAAATATTTTTCATTTCAAAGTTACTAGTACATACTAAAAACATAAGAACATAAAAAATAAGGAAGCTACAAGAGGCCGTAGACCTACACGTGGTAGTTCCTGTTACTTAATACTACTAATTCCACCTTTCAACCCCACCATGAAATTGGGCTAGCCTCCTTTCAAAACTCCCTATTGACTCCGCCAAATAACTACCTAATGACTGAGTCCATTCCAATCATTTAAACACCTATTTGTGAACCAGTTTTTCCCATTTTTTTTTATTATCTACGTTTTTAAGTTTGAGTCCGTTACTTCTTACTTACTCCGTTTACGTTCTACCCTGCCCTTACTAGTCGTAATAACTTTTTTCCCACATCTCCTTTATTGTATCCCTTTAACGGTTTTAAAATATTAACTTTATAAAGAGAAGAGATTGAAGCTATTAAATTTTCACTCACTCGAAAGGCGTAGAGTAAGGGGATATTTGATAGAAGTTGTTAAGTGGGTTTAAAATTTAACCACTTAACAACATTCTATCAGATCGCCCTTTACCCCTACCCCTCTGGGGTGAGTGTCATTTTAATAGCTTCAATCTCTTCTCATAACTAAGGTTACGCATCCCATTTATCATTTTGGTCATCCTTCTCTGCACTGATTCCAACAAGGCTATATCCATCCTGTAATACGGAGACCAAAACTAACCGCAGAGTCCCAGGTGAGGTCTGACTAGAGCCAAATAAAACTAGAGAATTACCTCAGCACTTCTACTTTCAACACTTTTGGTAATGAATCCTAACACCTTATTAGCTCTATTTCTAGCCTCAATACATTTTTTTCCTAGGGCAAAGGTCACTCTCACTCCCAGATCTTTTTCACCTTCTGGTCTTTTTTAACGATTACATTGCGTATTATGTATGTATTACCAGGATTTGTTCTACCAACTTTAATCACTTATCGATATCAAATTCCATCTGTCACTTGATACTCACTCGTTTTAAACTATTTAAATCTCCTGCAATT
>JACEEZ010023853.1:7500-34524 GCA_016584305.1 Chionoecetes opilio | reverse complement strand
ACCACGCTTTTATCCCAGCTTAGCACTCACGCTTTGATACTACCAGCTTATGACTCACGCTTTTATCACAGCTTATGACTCACGCTTTTTCCCAGCTTATGACTCACGCTTTATCACAGCTTATGACTCACGCTTTCATCACAGCTTAGACTCACGCTTTATCAAGTTATGACTCACCTTCATCACAGCTTATGACTCACGCTTTTATCACAGCTTATGACTCACCTTTTACACAGCTATGACTCCGCTTATCACAGCTTAGGACTCACGCTTTCATCACGGCTTATAAGGATGAATGAATTTGAGCCTCCCTTGACACCGTCGCTACGGACTCATTTTGTGAAAATGAATTTTTAGGCATTTCACGTAGTCTCTTAGTGATTTTAGTATAACATTCTAGAAAGTTATCACCTGGCTTAAAATCAAGAGATGAAGCGATACGACGCTCTTGTGGAGTCAAAATGGTGATATAATACTGAAATTCTAGAATCAGTTTAAATCTCTCTACTGACAGCTGGCCACTTTCGAACCATGAAGCTAGATTTAAAACCTCCATAGCTTCTGAAGCTATATTAGCAGCACGTGCCTGACCCATATTGACTACTGGAGGTGTAATTGTAGGATCAGCAGAAATATTAGCAGTAATACTAGCTTCTACCTCTCCCGGCGGAGACATATATAAAAAGTAAAATGTTCCGCTTCTCAAGGACATTGGCTATTACAAATTAGCATAAATGACCTCTCCTAACTACACTGAGGTCCCCCCTACACCACTGACAACACCAATTACACTTACAAAAAACCTGAACGCGCTCCCCAGCTAACCACCACCGGCGGGCCTACGTAGGCATTAGAGCGGCGAACGGCGGCCACCAGCGGCAACTTTGCCTCCCGAAGCCCTCCGTAGTGCCGCTGGTGTATTTTCAGAGAGGAAAATTTATTATCTGTAAATCAATGTACAGAATTTGAAAAATGTATTCCTTTTATGTATAAACATTCTAAAACAACAGTTATATGATGATATTGATGTAGTATTGTATCAGTGGTGATAACCAGCGGCTACTTGACGTAAGACCTCCGTGCCAGCAGGCCCGCTGCGGTGTATATTTGAAGTGCACAAGAAAATATTAAGTTCTGCAGCATGTTCCCCTTCATAAACATGTACATGTTGGAAGTTTTCATCAGAGGTACAATAATGTTATGATGATTCAGCAGTAACCCAGCAAACATTGTCATGACGGGCCGGCATCAAATTAGTGCCGGCAAATCACAAACGGCATATTGGCATTGAATCGGCAAACCGTAATGAAGTTATCGGCCTGGCTGCGGACCGACAACTTGTGCGTACATGTTTGCACCCCGGGCCTGTGTCGGTTACGTTACGTTTCTGTGTCAGATCTGTGTCGGCAAACCGTAACCAAACTATTGCCACTACTGAGCCACAAACGGGCCGACATAGCATCTATATCGTGCCATAAGCGGGCCAACACAGCAACTGCATCGTGCCACAAGCAAGCCGATTTAGCATCCAAATAGTGCCATAAGCGGGCCTACACAGCAACTGAATCGTGCCACAAGCAGGCCGATTTAGCATCCAAATAGTGCCACAAGCAGGCCGACTTAGCATTTGAATAGTGCCACAAGCAGGCCGACTTAGCATTTGAATAGTGCCACAAGTGGGCCAATATAGCAGCTGAATAGTGCCACAAGCAGGCCGATAAAGCAGCTGAATCGCTTTACCGTTCCTAATGCCGGTGTAGCACGCCGACTAGTTACCCTGCCACGACTGCGCACGTACGACAGATGACATCACACAGGAAAACATTGATCATGCCTCCTGGACCAGAACATTATCGGTCAGATTCGCTTATTTTACCTAAATGTCTACAAAACTTAACCCCAAAAACTACCCAAAAATTTTAAACCCAAACCTAAATGAAACCTAAACAAACGTTACTTAACCCAAATTTAACCATTTATTTTTATATGATAATAGCAAGGTATATTAGGTTACTTAAGTTTGATTAGGTTAAATTTAAGTGAAGTTAAGGCTTGGTTTAGATTTGATTTAGGTTTGGTTAGATTTAGATAGGTTTGGGTTAAGTTTTGTAGACTATTTAGGTTAAATAAGCGATCTGTGATAATGTTCTGGTCCTGGAGGCGTGGCCAATGTTTTCCTGTGAGACGTCATCTGCAGCGTGTGCGTAGTCGTGGCAGGGTAGCTATCCGGGCAGGGCACTAGTCGGCGCGCTACACCCGCCCCACTTTTAAATGAACACAGGTTTGTGAATGGAATAACCTGTTGCCGGGATTAAATGGTTTTTTCAACTCTTACAGTATGAGCTAAGGACCAATAGGCCTAAGTGCAACAAAGAATAAGAATTATCACTAATACTTCAAATTAAGCCATAATCATCAGTCCTCGGCTGCAGTATATCAGTCTTGCCTGTGGTGAGGCGCTGGCACTGGCATTTCAGCAATCCAATTCACAATGTGTCCCCTAATACACCATCGGGGCCGATGCTACAAGTATAAATACTGCAAATGAAACAAAGTAATTGTGTATATAAATATAATTTTCATAAAAATATAATCACTGTATTGTTACAAAAGTGGAAAAAAAAGTCCAGATAAATGGGGGAAAAATTTTTCTATTAATGAACAGACAATAACGAAATAAATAAACAAAAAAAATACATGAATGAATAAATAAATAATTTAAATAAATCAATAAATTATATACATAATATAATATATATATTATTATATATATATATATATATATATATATATAATATATATATATATATATATATATATTAAAATATATATAAATTTTCCCCAAAAACGTATAGTTATACAGGGAAGACTTTATGGGAGCTGTCATCCTGCTCACGCACTATTCATGAACTATTAACTATATGTGCAAGTCATGAATATTGAGATGCTGCAAATCTAAATGATGAACGCCAAGAATAAAATTGGATAAGTATCATCGATCGTCTAACCTCATAAGACATTATGGGAAAATCTGACGTTAAACAGAAAGAAGAAGGAAAATGTAGCCTGAAAGTCTATCAATCTCCGTAAATTAGGTTAGGTTAGGTTAAGGAAAAAAAGATAACCGAAATGCACCCGGGAAATTATCAGGTTTACCTAAACCACTGAGAACTTATACAACCAGAGGTGTTCAGTCTCAACCCATAGCAAATCGGATAAATGATAGAATTCCCACCATCTGTCAGATGTGCAGGGGGCTGTCCTGTACAGCAGGCCACTGGTGTCCTCTTCTGTTTCAATAAAGATACCATGTGCCATGCTCCTATGTTGTGCCTTTTCACCACCTAAAAGGCTTTGATCACAATTTGCTCTAAAAAAAGAAAACTAAGATTAGATTTTCATGATCCGATGCACTGTCATAAGTTTACATAACTCTTTGCAGATTTCTTATATGTTCTATCGGCCAATAATCTTCACAAAAGAGATTGTTCAACCTGCAATCACTTCAATTACACCTTACAATACAATATAGACCACAATCAGTGGCGTACCGAGGATGGAGGCCATGCGGCCATGCCCCCCCCCCCCCCTTTTGCAAAGAAAAAAATATAGCCAATAGATAGCACCAATATATATATATAAAATTATATATAATTATATATTTTATATATATATATATATATATTTTATATATAATTTTATTATATATATATATATATATATATATATATATGATAGATAGATAGATAGATAGATAGATAGATAGATAGATAGATAGATAGATAGATAGAAAAACAAATTCTTTTATTTAAAAAAAAAAAAAATTGTTTTTTTTGATTTTCTTATATTTTTTTTATTTTTCTATATTTTTTTATTTTTTTTATTTTCTATTTTGTATTTTTTATTTTTTTTTTTTTTTTGTTTTTTGGATTTTTTTATATAATGTGATTTTTGATACTTTTATATAATATATTTTTTTCTATTTTTTATTTTTTATTATTTCTTGTTTTTTATATATATAATATTATTTTTTTTTATTTTACTTTATTATAATTTGTTTATATATATTTATTTATTGATATATTTTAGATTTTATATATATTATATTTATATATATTATATTTTTTATTTTTTTATTTTTTTTTTTTTTTTTCATATTTTTTTATTTAAAGATTATTTTATTTTTAATTATTATATTATATTTTAATATATTATATATATATATTATATATATAATATATATATATTATATATATAATATATATATATATATAATAAAATATATATATATATATATATATATATAATAAAAGGCCCCCCCCTTTTCAATTTTCTGGGTACGGCCACTGACCAAAATACAAAGACCATATAATAGACCACAATAAAAAGAATGTTGGTGCAAATCATAATGGATGAAAAGCTGTCTAAACTATTTTATGATTACTTAAACTAGTTTCTTTTTACAAATCCTGTGAAGTTGAGAGATAAACGTTATTTAGTAATCCTTATAGATCCTAAACTTTGGTCTTTACGACATTTATTCTTTTTTTCTTTCACCTATACACCTATTTCTGCACTTTTCGGGGTGTCGCATAAACTAAAATTTACACTCTACCAAATCCATACGCAATGCATTTACCTAGAATTGAGATCAGGGACAGGTGTAAAATAATACCCACTAATCTAACCCGGACATTGTTTGCGTAGCCTATCCTGAAGCAAGAGGTAATGGGGAGATAACTGCAAAATGAGGCATTTCCGATTTTTTTTAAAAAAAGACCATCATTCTTAACACACCAGAATACATAGGAATAGAATTTTTTTAACCACATACTCAATTTAAAGGTTGAAGTATCAAAATATCTTAAGAAATACTGCTAATGGTCAGATTTACAAGTTGAAGGCAGTTATAACTACGTGCCTTGTAAAAGTATCAAACTGCAGTAGAACCGAGGCAGGTGTTGCTTCTTTAAATGAAGATGACAGTTAAAAGTAGTGACAGCATTTCTAAAAATACACTTTTTTTGACGTTTTGACGGAAAAAAAAACACTCTCCATTTGTAAAAGTATCAAATAATAACCTAATGAAACTATAAAAATAAATTAATCTGGGCCTCAAACTAAACCCAACTTAGCCTTTCCCTTAAAAATAACCTTTAAATTAGCCTTTTCTTAAACTAACCTAATTAGCCTTGCCCTTAAACTAACCTAGCCTAAGAAACATTTTATGTTGCACAACATTTAATTGCTACTTTCACACTCGTTCTCATCACTTTAACACTTTAACACTTTAATTATGTTTGCCATTTTACCAATTTTATGATGATTATAACCGGATATGGGGTTGCAAACAGCCCTTTACAAGCAAACGCTTTTGGCAAAGGTGTGGAGAGAGAGGGGAAAACAAACATCTATAGAAACAGTAGAAAGGTGAAAAAAGACTTGAATTCAGACACAGTCATGTTCTAAAATATTAGCCCAGTAGGGTCAGTACTGCTGTACCAAAGGCTACATCATACACCATTTATCACAATCACCAGTAAAACTGCAGTTTAGTACAATATCCTCTTTTGACCAAAATTCTCCTGACATAACTGGGGGGCTGCGCCCATTCAGAACCCCCACCAAACCCCTAGTTAACTAACCTAGCCTGGGCATTTATTACTATCCTATTATAACCTCGCTGGGAGGAGGGGGGATTTCGCCCCTCCAGACCCCCATGTGTTATATCTCATTTCCCTCGGGTTATAGGGATTAGAAATGCTGCAAATTGTCAGTTCTATAACTTGAGGACTGTTTATAACTCGGCCTTGTAATGCTTTAAACTGCATTTCAGTAGAACCAATCACCAAGTAAACATCTTTTCCACGTACAGCCTTATTACTTAACTCCCTGAAGCGGTACAATTCTAGAGTCCTTTCCCGCCCTTATTAGCGGGGGTTTTCCTCCAGACCTTCACAGATCACTTGTGATAAACCCCTAACACGTAAATTTTAAAGTGGAGGAGAGCTGCCCCCTTTACCCTCCCTCCCCCTAAACGACCCCCTTGAACCCCCAAAAATACTATGGTAAAAATTATATTTTACCCTCACTATAACCCAACCTAAAACCCCAATTAACCTAGCCTAACCTACTATAACCAAGCCTAACCTTACTAATAACCTCCTAGAGGGAAACCCCAAAAAAAAAAAATTACTAACCTTACCTCAATATAACCTAACCTAGCCTGGGAAATTCTAGTTCCCCGCAATTAAGTCTCGCTAGGAGGTTATTGGTAAGGTTTGGTAAAGTTTAGTGAGGTTAGGTTAGTAAAATTATTTTGGGCGATCCCGACCATGGGGTCATTTTAGGGGGGGCAGGGGGGTTGAAGGTGGATCTTTCCCTACTTTATAAATTTTCGTGTTAGAGGTATCTGAAATTTATCTTTTTAAGGTCTGGAGGAAAAAAAACACTAATAAGGGCGGGAAAGGACTCTAGTATTTATCTGAGGTAAAGGCAAAGTTCTGAGGCTTTTTATAATCTTGTCTATATATTTGGCATTATCATCTCTAAGTTGTCACCACCCTTTCCAAGTACCCTTTTTAAGTCTTTGTGGAGTAGATGAGTCGATCCCCAGCCTGAAGGCCCGTAAGAGCAGTAAATGTAGCGCCGCGGGCGCCCGGCCACTTCACGGTAATATTTTGAATTGGCTTCGAGAACGCCGTCACAAAAGGGCGCGAGTGGCCAACAGCTGGCTACGATTCAGCCACCTAATAATCAACAATTATCCTTAATCCGAGCTTTGAATCCTATTTAAGTCCTTCGGCCGGCCATTCATGTCACATCCACTAAATATATCCCTTGGGCCGAGTCAAGGAAGACTGTGTTGGGCCTGTACGAATTTATCAATAATTGGCCCGATATACAGTTCCCACTGCGGGGCCGACCCCGGCTTCATCCGATTTGCCGAAACCAGTCGCCCTGCCGCCGGTGCCCATAAAGTAACCGGCACAAGCCGACACAGGCCCGCATAAACCCATGTTTGCTGGGAAACTCCCGCCCGCATCATGTGCTGCGGGAAGCAAAGGGAAGGACATCAACAGGGCCAAGAGGAGCTCCCGTCTGATGAAAACTTCAAAAATGTTCATGTTTTGAAGGGGAAAAATGCTGCAGAATTAAATTTTCTTGTGCACTTCAAATATACACCGCAGCGGGCCAGCTGGTACGGAGGTCTTACGTCAAAAGCCGCTGGTTATCACCACTGATACAATACTACATCAATACATCATATAACTGTTGTTTTAGAATGTTTACAACATAAAAGGAATACATTTTCAAATTCTGTACTTGATTACAGATAATAAATTTCGTGAGCCTGAGGCAAGTGGAAAACCCTTGTTATGATGGCCGCTGGGGCCCCCGCTGGGCCGGTGGCGTTTGAAACTTTGAATGCTCCCCTCAGCTCCAGGCCAGGCGCCCACCGCTACGTTTTGAGGTAATACGCCTTTATTATAAGTTTATTGGGGTTTATTTAGGCATAGGGTGGAGTATGGAGGTTTGATAGTGGGTGGGAGGTTGTGGAGGCGGGGGAGAGGTAAATTTTTATAGGGTTTGGGGGCGGGGAAAGGGAAAAAGAGGGAATAGGGGGAAAACCCGGGTTGATTTGTTTGGGTTTGTCCCCATTACCCTTTGCAAGCTGGCAGTAACGTCATACCCCCAGCTGAAGATCCGGCTCGGAAAACCCCCCCGGAGCCGGGGAAAAAGGCACGGCGGCTGATTTGCTTGAAAAATGTCTAAAGATCTGCGTGGTGGTTTTTTAGTTTATTTTATTTTAGTTTTAATTGGGCGAGATGCTCTTTTCAGAAGGTTACGGGGAAAGTTTTTTAACACAAGTTGTTTCGTACCCAGGTTTTTTTAGTTTTTCATACATCATTTTGAGTTTTTTGAAAACCTGGTGTCTTTCCTTTAACCCCCTTAGTAATAAAGTTCAACTCGGGGGCTGAGGTACAAAAACGATTTTTAGGGGGTTTTTATAGACAATGAAAAAATTTTTGGGAGGTACAAAACAACTTGTGTACGAACTGACCGTGCCCCTTCAAAAATTACAGTTGAATTTAATTTTTTTTTCCCAATTTTTTTCAGCTACCACTCCCCATCCCCCAAAAACCAACCTGTCCCCACCACCATCACCCCCCACCATACCACTACCATTTACCCCCAAATCCCCAAATATGGGGGAGGAGGTTTTCATCCAAAAAAGTGATGATGCTTGCAGTTTTTGTCATAAAACCCCGGGGCGGTTTTAAGGGTAAGGGTAAAGATTTTTTTCCCCCGGTTACAGGGATTTTCGTACACAAGTTTTTTTCGTACCCAGGTTTTGTTATTTGTTTGGGTACACTGTTTTTTATTTTTTTGTACAAAATTTGGGGTCTTTTTCGTAAATTTTTAGAAAGTCAAGTTCAACTTGAGCTGAGTTTTACGAAACGACTATGGTTTCAAATGGGACTCCCCGAAACCATTTTGGGGGTGTACAAATTACTGGTGTACGAAACAATTTGGTTCCCGAACTGACTGCCCCCCCGTTTTATCCCCCCCCCTTTATCTCGTTCCTACCTTAGGGGAAGGGACTAAACTTTTGTCACACACGTCTTCTACTAAATTTCAAACCTTTTGGAAAATTTTAAAATTGGGAAAAAAAAAAAACCCAAAATGAAAAAAAAGATCAAATAAGAATAAATAATTTTCTACCCGCCGTCGCCCTCGGGCGCAGTCTAGACCGTGGCCAAGGTTTTTTAGGGGGGTTAGTTTTTGGGGTTTTATATTTAGTTTTTGGGATTATAGTTTTATTAGTTTTTATTTAAGATTTGTTTAAAGTTTTTTTGTTTTTATTTAGATTTAGATTTTTAATTTTATTGGAATAAGTTAGATTTAGATTATATTTTAATTAGATTATAGGTAGATTTTAGATTACATTTTATTAAAATTTTAGTTAGATTTAGATTATATTTTATTAGATTTAGTTAATTTAGATTAAAAATTTTTTTGGGGAATTTTAGTTAGTTTTTAGTTAAAATTTTAATTAGTTTTATATTTGTTTTAGATTACAGTTTTATTAGATTTTATTTTAGATTTGATTATAGTTTTATTAGTTTTTAATTTTAAAGATTTAGATTGGGTTTTTTTTATTTTTTTTTAGATTATAGTTATTTAGTTTTATATTTTTATTATTTTAAATTTACCTAGTTGGGATTTAGATTATGTTTGTTATATTTAGTTTTATAGTTAGATTTGGGATTATAGTTTTTTTAAATATTTATTTTTTTAAAGGTTTTTTTAGATTATAGTTTGTTAATTATTTTTATAGTTAGATTTAGTTTATATTTTTGGTTATATTTATTTTTATAGTTAAAATTAGTTTATGGGTTTTATTGGGGTTTTAAGTTAGTTTGGTAATTTTTTATTTTTGAATTAGATTTTAAAATTTTTTTAAAAGATTTAGATTATATTTTAAATTAATTTAATAGTTTTTTTTAGTTTATAGTTAGATTTAAATTATAGTTTTTTTTTTAATTTAGTTTTATAGTAAGTTTTTTTTTTTTTAATTATTAGTTTTTAAAAAAAATTTAAAAAAAGAATTAAAAAGGTTTTAAAAATTATAATAGTTAAATTTTTTTTTTTTTTTTGGGGGATTTTTTTTGGGTTTGGGGGGGGGTTTTTTAAAGTCCCCTTTTAAAGGCTGAATTAAAGGGGGTTTAAAAAAAGCAAGCCCTATTAATGGGAAAATTTTTCCCCTTTGTTTTTCTATGTATTTTATTTTTTTTGGGGGTTTTCGTTTTCCTTCACTTTTTCCCTTGTTTTCCAGATTTTCCCCCTCCCCAAAGTTTTTGGGGGTTTCCCCCCCATTTTTTTAAAGGAACCCCCCTTTCATTCCAGGGTAAAGAACCTCCCCCTCCTTCCTAGGGTTATTTCTATGTATTCCTCCCCCTTTTTTTTCCTCCTTTCCTTCCTATGTTTTTCTATGTATTCCCCCTTCCTTTTCTTGACCTTTTTGTTATTTCTATGTATTCCCCCTTCCTTTTCCTAGTATTTCTATGATTCCCCCTTTCCCCTTCTATGTATTTTATGTATTCCCCCTTCCTTCTATGTTTTTCGGGGGATTCCCCTTTCCATGTTTTTTATGTTTTATCCTTTTTTCTATGTATTTTTGCTTTCCATCCTTCTTCCAAAATTGAAATTTCTATGTTTTTTTCCCCCTTCCCCTTTTTCCTTTTCCTTTGTATTCCTCTGTTTTCCTCTTAGGTTGAAGAAATTAAGATCAAATATTCAAATTAACTTTGAGCTTCAAAAACACTTCATGATATTTCCCAAAAACCCCAACTATTATTTACCACTACTACGTTTTCCCAAAAATACTACACTTCTAAAACTCCCAAACTACTCCCAACTACTACTAAAACCACAAACTTATTATTTAAAAGCTATTACTACTACATTTTCTGAGCAATACTACAAAAACCCACACTCCCTTACTACTTCTAAGACAACTACTCCCAAAAACCATTCCCTTACTACCCCCATTTAACTTATCATTTTCCCCCTTTATTTTCAGCTTCAACCAGGGGGGAAACCCCCAAACTCCCATTTACCCAGGCTAAAAAATCCCCCCAAAACGGGACCAACCCCCAAACCCTCTACCCACCACCACTACTGCCTCCCCCTCTCCCCTCTACCCCCCACCCCAAACACTTCTCCCCCCCAAACCAAACCCATCCACCTCAAAAACTACACAAAACCATTCCATACCCAAATCCGGAACCCCATAGCAATTTTAGGTGGGGGGGGGGAGGGGGAAAAGTCAATCTCAGGTCAACCCAAAACCCTGCGAGGGGGTTTCAATTTTTAATCCCTTTTTGGGGAAAGGGAAAAAAAAATTCGTACCCTGGTCTTTCCCGGGTACCCTGGTCCCCTGGGGGGAGGAAGGAAGGGGATTCCTTTCCTCCTCCTTAATCCTCCTCCTTGCCCCCATCTACATACCATCCCCTCCTCCCCCTCTTCCCCTCCTTTCCACTTTCCCCCTTTTCCTCCTCCTTTGTCTTTTCCAAAAAACCCCCCATACCACTACTCCCCATTTTGGGGGTCCCCCAAACCCCCCCCCCTACACTCACACCACCTCCCCCTATTTTTCTTCATCGCAGAACACCGTTAGTTAAAGGGCAGGCAAGGTCAAAAACTGCGGAGGTCAAAGGGGTACTGGGGAGGTAAAGGGGCCTTTTTTTAAAAAAGGTCAAGTTTCTGTGTCTGAGGTCAAAAAAATGGCGTTGTTGGGGGGGAAAAGATAGCGGGTTGCGCCTGTTACGCGCCATTTAGAGGGGCGTACGGGGGTTTTCCGAAAAGGCAGGCCACACAGTAAAAATAATAAAAAGTTGTATTCCCCGCCATTCACATCCCACATAACAATTTCCTGTAAGGGCGAGGAAAACCTTAAATTAAAGGGCCTAAAGGTACTGAAATTTCCAGGGTTACCGTAAATTTTCAAAAATCGAAAAAAAATTACCCAAAAAAAAAAACAACAACTTTGTTTTGAAAAACCGTGGAATGTTCCCTGGGAAATTTTCGGGTGAAAGGAATTCACGGGAAAAACCCCAAATTAGAAACCCAAAGACGCCAGGGAAAGGTTTTTTACCCTTTTAAATTTTTTTCTTTCTTCTTTTTTAAAGCATCCACCCTGCCGCAGGGCCGGGATTTCAGCATGGTGCTTATTTCACTTTCAGATTTTGATGGTTGTATGCATGGAAAATTTTAAATTTGGTTTCATTAAATTAGCTTTACTGAATTATTTTTTGCAAAAAATGGGTTTGTTGCTTTTCAAAAAATAAATTAGGGAAAAGTTGGTTTTAAGGGAACCCCCCTTATTTCGGAAAATATCAAAAGTTATGTGAATGTTTTTTTATTTTTTTTTTCACGGAATTTTTTAACCCCCAATCAGCCCCCAAATTTTTCCTCAATAGAAACAGTAAATAACCTAACCCGAGTAACCCCGGGGAGAATTTTTTTTTCTTTAAAGTGGTGATTTCTTTATTTTTTTGCTGGGCCATTAATTAGGGTTTTCTTTTTAAAAAAAAAAAACACCCCCCCCATCCACTTCTATGAGGAACCCCAACACTTATGAATGCTTCCGCAGATCCATCACATCATGGGGGAGTCGTGAATTCGGGGTTTTTGGAAAATCCCCCGAACCCGAGGCCGTGGGGGGCAGGTTTTCAAAATTTCCAACGCTTGGGCCCGCAAAGGGGTGAAAGGACCAGTGGGTTTAGGGGCGAACATCGCCTTCCCGAATTTTCAGGAAAAAGGGAGGGATTGTGAGGGTTAAGTAATTAAGATGGATATTTGTATTCCTTTGATGGTTTTTTTATTTAAAATTTTATTGAAAGTGTGTTTGAATTTGGTCCCGGCTATTTAAAAACTTATAAAAAAGTAATGGCAAATTTTTTGCATCATAAATTTTTTCAGTTTTTTTTAATTCTCTCCTCTCGCTCTCGCCCCTTTTCTCTCTCCCTGAACTCATGGGTGGTTGTTTTCAATTTCCGATGAAGGCAGCAACAGCTATTGGATTGAAAAAAAAGATTTGTTTCCCCTTCCCGACTTTTCGAAACACCTTTATAGGTTAAGGGATATACCAGATTCAGGATACCTTTTCTTGCACAACTTGGCTGTTTCGTTATAGGTAGGTTTGGGCGGGGTGTCGAATTTAAAAAGAGCTTACATGTCATGTTTATCTATATGATGCAAAAATTCGGTTACCCGGGTTTGCAAAAGGCAATTTAAGATCTTTTTTTAACAGACACATCCTAAATACCTATAACGCCAAAAATTTCCTTTAATGTTAAATGTACATTTTCTTGTTAAAATTTTCCCTTTAGGAATTCCCTTGGAGCTTGTTTTTTTCATTGGGTGGGATCAAATTTTTAAAACCCTGTCTTCCCTTTTTTCCCCCTTTTTTGCCCCTGCAGCACAACCCGTCTACATTGTGGATTTTCCGCACCATGTCCCAAATCACCCTTTCTAAGTAATTTTTTTTGCATGCTTCAAAGTAAGTGGAGTGCTTTAAAAGGGAAAAAGTGACCCCAAAAAATGTTTCACATCACGATGACTTGTAAACCTACCCCCCAACAGTATGGGGCCTTTTACCTTTTTGAAACTGTAATAAAGGGAAATTTTTTCTTTTTTTCTCAGGTTTGGGAAGAGTGTGTAAAAGATGGAAATTTAGAGAGAAAAAGGGGAAAAAAGAGTTTCCCCGGAAAAAGTAAAATTTTAAGAGTTGTTTTCACTAAGCTAACCCAACCTTTTCCCCCAAGGTGATAATATTTCTTCTATGATTATGGGGGTTTAACCTAAAGCCCTTTCCCAATCCTACCTTTTCCCTTTTGTGCCCATAGTGTTGTGGGTGCCCCCAAATTTTTCCGGAAAACCTTTGGTACCTTTTCCCGAGAGGGGGGTTCTACAAAAATTCTCAGTTAATGAATGTAATCCCCATAATAACAGAATGATAAACGAAGCATTTTGGTTGGGAAATTTTGTTACAAACACTTTAACCCGAAAAGTTACAAACAGTATCTCGCCTTACTTTATTTTGAATTTGTGACTGGGGTGCATTTTTACGGGCAAAATGAGGGGGGAAAATTATTTTTTAACCAATTAACCCAAAGCCATTTTTGGGTTTTCCCGACCCTTTTGGGAGAATTAAAAATTTTCTGGGGTTAAAAAAGATTTGCCCCAAATAGTATACAGTAATACTCATTATTGTCCTCATTTACAGGGCATGGGCTGTTGCCATATACCCCTGACAGTACAGATGTCAATTTCATTTTACCTTTAAAAAAAAATTTTTGTTTTCGTCCCGCTTTCAATATGATAGTGTGAAGTCATACATTTTAAATTTTAGAATTGATTTGAAAAATCTTCAGCAGGCGGGGCCCTTTGGTGTTTTGCGCCGACTTTTTAGTTAAAAAAACCATGACAGGCGGGGAAAGGGGAGGTGGCAAGGGAAACAGGGTGGGCCCGATATAGCAGAAGAGGGACAACAGTGCCGGGGGAGCATCTGAAACAAAACTCCTAAAGGGTGGGGTTTGGCTCAGGAGAACAACACTTAAGCCATGCCATCAATCCTTGGAGGCAAAACCCCACGGGGCAAGGCGCCCCAAAAACGCTCAAGAATATAAACCCCGCTCAAGGGGGTTTTGGTGGGGCGGTGCGTCGCCGTGCCGCCCTGCGGCAAAGGGGTTAACCAGGGGCTGCTGGCCCACCCCACTTTATGCCTAAATGAACCCGAATTAAAGTGTCACATTTTTTATATTTTAGCCCGGGCATGAAACCAAAAAAATAAAGAATGAAATAAACAAGGAAAAAGTTTATAAAAACCCCAACAAAGCGACAAAATGTTTTAAAGACATACAAAATGCCCCGTCAAAACTAGTACATTTTCACGGATTTTCAGGCAGACACCGATAGAAAATAAGAGGGGGAGGCCCGAAAAAAAAAATTTTTTTCACTTCAGGAAAAGGGTGTATGTTTTTTTTCCGGGTTCTTCCCATGCAAGGGGAAACTAGGGGACACGTTTTGTAGCCTTTCCTTTTGTTCCCCTGTTTGATGTAGTGTGGGGGAGTTAGGGGGGGGAGGGAGGGGGTGTGGTGGGGGGGGGGAAAGAGGGGGAAAAGGGGTGTGGTTTTAGTGGGCAGCTGTGGTTTGGTTTGGGGGTTTAGATGGTGTGGACATGAAGGGGGAGGAAAGGGGTTTAAAACCGCGGAAAGGAACTTTTTTTTACCCCTTCTATTAATTCATGTCTCACACCATCTAAATTTCACCCCTAGTTGGTGGAAAAAAAAGTTAGAAACCCCCTCGGGGGAAAAGTCAAAGAAGACCAAAGCAAGCAAAATCTTTGACATTTTCCGAGGTCCCTTTAACTCTTTTTTTCCCCCAAAAATTTGTTACCAACCCCATTTATTTAGAGCCCCGCATGCACCAAAATTTAGGGAAAATTTTTGGAGGTTCCCTTCCCCCCATGCATTTGGGTCATGGAATTTCCACCACTGTAAAAAAGGGTATATGGTTTTCAACAATGGAGATTTGTCAGGCAAAATGCCTGTAGACCTGGGGGAGGGGGGGGAGAGGAAGGTTTCGGTGATGGGGGAAATTAGGCGCAAGGAGCAAAGATGGGAAAACCCCCCTTTCCCCTTTAACTATCTTAGTGAAGCCTTGAGCCCATGTGGGGCAATTTTTGGGGGACAACCTCCAGCCCCGTGAGAGTCAGATATCGAAAAACCCGAGGGGAAAAATTTTAAAAAATCACTGAAAAAGGGCCAAAAAAAATTTAAAACTTTTTTGTCCTAATTTTTTTTTTTCAGGGAATAATATATATTTATTTTATTTTTTACAGTGGAGTCGACCCTAGCGCATTGCCCTTATGTTAAAAAGGGAAAGGGGGTTTTTTGGGAAAAAAGACAGGATGGTATGACAGCAGAGAGGTTTTATGAAGGTGGATGGATAGGTACAGGAAGGGGAAAACTTTCTAATTGAGGTTTTAAAAGGTTGACCAAAAATTTGGGTTTATAATTTTGGTATGTTTTTTATGGGCCCGGCCCAAAATTTATTTAAATGTTTTAAATGGATCTCGATTACAAAAAATTCAATCTTCATTCCTCTCGTTCTTTATGGGCCCGTTTCCCCATGTAAATAAAAGCGGAATTTTTTTGTTCTAATAAAAATAAAAAGAAGTCAAAAGTGATTTTTTGGTTCCCCTTTATCATTACTTGGGTAATGACAAAAAATTTTTCCCTTTTTTTCTTAAGCATATTGCATAAATTTTGTAATGTTTTTGGGGTTTTTAACAAACCATGGCCCCTACCGAGGTCAGATGAAGGTTTAGGGACGACCTTCGTTGACAGGAAGGGTACCTAAAAAAGAAAATTTTTGGAACGAAGAGCAGCGCGAGGGCGGGACCAAAAAAAAACGGTCACCTTCGTGTCTTTTACGACCGTTCCCTCGTGCTCTTTTGTTCCGAAAAAATATCCCTTTTATGGTACCCCTTTTTCAGTCAACGAAAGGGTTTTCACTCGCCCTTCAGAATTTACTCTTTGGTACGGCCCTCAGTTTTTTTAGCGGCCCAATGGTTTGTGAACCCTCCCAGAAAAATTTCTTTACTGCAATATGTTAGAAAGTGTACCGTTTAAAAATTCCTCAATAAATTAAAAATAACAGCGGCAAAATGGTTTATATGCCCTACGGCGGGCCGCTGGGAGCGGCCCCGGTGAGCCCTTGAAACAAATTCCCCGCGGCCCTAAGTCCCCAAATTCCGTCGGGCCCCGTAAGACATACGGAGGGGGGCCCCGGGGGCCCCCCGGGCTTGTGTTTGCTGGGGGCATTACAACTTAAATGTGACCTTTTAAAAACCTTATACTTTTCATTAAAATAACACTCACAAAATAACTAGATGAGTTTTCCCCTTAAAAAGTTTAAAAAAACGCTCGCCCCTTGGAAAAAAAGGGCTTTTTTTTTTCTTTTTTTTTATTTGGCCCAACGTTCCAAAAAATTTTTAAGTAGCGTAGGAAAATTTCTTTACACTTTACACCGTCACCCTTTTACTCTAAAAACAAAAGAAAAAAACACTCGTAAACTTTTACCAAATGTTTTTTAATAACCCCTTTTTTTCTTGTTTTCGTAACCCTTTGCACAAAATTATTGTTAAAGTGTATTAAAAAAATATATGAAAAAAAAATATTTGCAAAACTTTTTTCCTTTTTCCTTTTCGGGAACTGGAACCTTCACACCATTCCCCACCTTGGCGAATGTGGCAAAAATCTTTACACCTTTCCCGGGGCCCTTTTTAGCCACTCAGAGCGCGACGCTTTTAAAAGGGCCCCGAAGAAAATAGAGCCGGGGAAACCAGGGAAAAACTCACCGGGGAAACTTTGAACCCTATTTTAGCCACACCGTCCTAGTACGCCCTGACGCAAATTGAAGCACGAATCACAGAGCAAGGAGGGGCTCTGACGTCACCCCTTATGGCGCGCACAGACCCTATCTCCCCTCGATCACATAGGATCACAAAGGAAGGAAAAAATTTCACTAGTCACTTCTACCTCTTCCTATTGTTTACAAAACTGGGACAGTACTCACATTAGCACAGGTACTTAGCTTGCAGTGTGATACTCTTTGTGGCGATGTAGTCCTGGAGTGAGAGACCTTATGCAGACAAGGGCTCGAAACATCCACCTTGCGTCCAAGATGGTGGTGATGAAATCCACTTGTAGATACGCGGAGAGAAATAATCCACTTGGAGACGTGGAGAGAAGCAATCCACTAGTAGATATCGCTTGACGATGGGAGACGGCGTAGATGAATAATTAATTCCACGTGTAGACGCGCGGAGAACACAGCGAAGACACTCAAAAGCTTACACACACTGTCTTCCCGCCATTTCTCACTTCACACTCCTCGGCCTGACAAAGTCCTTTACCGTCCACAAAAACAGCTTATACGAGGCAGAAGACAACAGCTGGTCACTGCTCACTGTCTAAACCACACCAACACTGTAGGCATAAACCTTTCAAGCAGCGAGGACAAAGTGGGTGGGTTTTTCCCGCGCGCTGCTGCTGGGCACGCAGGCTTTTCAGTCTTTCACTATTTTCCCTTCAGGAAGCCCACTTCAGAGAGTCTTAGGCTCTTTTTCGCTATCACCAGGTATACCGGCCCCCACTAGGCCTCCCCCTATATGCAGTTGCAATAAGGTGAAAGGAGACACGCCGTAACTTGATGCGTTTAATACCTAGTGAGAAACGGCGACTGACCACAGTCAAGTCACCCGGTACACTGAAACGGGTAAAGGCCGGTTCCCATCAGCCCGCTTGTACGGCCGTCTTACAACAACACCGCTCAACAATGACGTCACCATCATCACCGCTTGAGTGGTATTTGTGGTAACTGGGCACAGTTGGCAACTCCGCTCGAGCGGACACCGCCGAGCGGGAGAGATGACTTGAATTTAACTTTGTACGGCGGCCGTACAGCGGTACGGCGGTGCGGTAGACTTTGTTGTGACGTCATTGTGACGTCTTTGTTGTTGCATGGCGGCCGTACAAGCGGGAAGGTGGGAACCGGTGTCGTGTGGGCAAGTGTCTGTTTATGAGGGAATGTCTGTTTACTAAACAAAGGCAAAGAAAACAGGAGTTGAGGGGAGTAATTACTAATTTTGACTTGATCAACAAAGGCATGTCCAGGCGGCATATTCTCCACGCGCTCTCCCTTTTCGGCAGACCGCTAGGTTAGGTAAGGTTAGAAAAACGTTAAGTTAGGTTAGGTTAAGTTAGGTCAGGTTTAGGTTTACTTTAATTATAGTAACTCCCTTTTCGGCAGACCGCTAGGTTAGGTAAGGTTAGAAAAACGTTAAGTTAGGTTAGTTTAAGTTAGGTTAGGTTCAGGTTTACTTTAATTATAGTAACTTTGTGTGGGAATCACAATGAGGTTATTTTCAAGAAAATCCTGTCAAAATTAATAGTTACTCCCCTCAACTCCCGTTTTCTTTGCCATTGTTAGTAAACAGACATTCCCTCATAAACAGACACTTGCCCACACGACACCGGGCTTAACACAGAGGGCCGCGGGAGACGCCTTGGGGCGTCTGGCGGGAACAGTACAACGCCCGCGCTTTGAGTTACCCCTTAGGTTTTAACCTATTCATTATAAAGTCCTTAATGCTAATCTACACAAATGTGCTAATCACCACCAGCACAAGATATGAGAGTAACCAAAAACCTTTTTCAAATTATCTCTCTCTCTCTCTCTCTAAATTATATATATATATATATATATATATATATATATATATATATATATATATATATATATATATATATATATATATACATATATTTTTCTTTCTATATATATATTGAGAGAGAGAGAGAGAGAGAGAGAGAGAGAGAGAGAGAGAGAGAGAGAGAGAGAGAGAGAGAGAGAGAGAGAGAGAGAGAGAGAGAGAGAGAGAATATAAAGGTTTTTGAAGAGAGGAGAGAAAGTTGAAGAGAGAGAGAGAGAGAGAGAGAGAGAGAGAGAGAGAGAGAGAGAGAGAGAGAGAGAGAGAGAGAGAAAGAATTATAAAGGTTTTTTGGTTACTCTCTCATATCTCACTCATCTCTCTTTCACTTATATATCTCTCTCTCTCTCTCTTTCACAGAGAGAGAGAGAGAGAGAGAGAGAGAGAGAGAGAGCGGTCGACGCCGCCACGGTAATTTATTTAGTTAACCTTAATATTTGTATGGTACTATTGTATGTATCAGAAAACGAAATATGTCAATGGAAAGCTAATAAAATTCTGCTTGTATTGATATCTGCCATCTTATAAGCTGTCCCACAAAGTTATACATGACGACGAGTTTTAAGTGAATGTTAAGTTCATCATATTTCTTCAGTCTCATAATGACCTTTATTTAATGTGTTTTACTATGTTTTATGTGATAATCTTATAGAACAAACATTTCCGAAGATAACAGTCTATCCTTTATACATGTATAACATGATATACTGCGGGGTAATGCCTTGAGAACTTCCCCGGGTCTTGGGTGAACGAGGAGGCCTTGGCGCCAAGATGGCGCCCACATATCGAGTTGTCGCTACTCTATATAATATAGGTACTCTATTGACTACATGACAGACGCGGCCTCAAGACTGAGCCCCGCTGGCGGGAAACTCCACCGCTTCCACGGGATGTCCCCGCAACACATCAAATGTTCCTTTAAACTCCAACACCCCCCTTCCATTGCAACAAATCCCCCTTGGAATGACACATAAAACACTGTTGCAATCCTACATATGAATATAAATAAATGGACTGCCTAGGAGTAGAAAACAATATGACACTTAAGGCACATAATCCTGTAGGTATGAGGGGCCTTTCCTGGCGCGCTGCGGCATGTCGCTGATGTCCTGTCGGGGATGGGCCCTCCTACCGGCAGGGTCAGGCATGGCGGGAGCGGGGTGGAGGTGGCGCCGGTTGCGATGGGAGATATTCTGCCGCTGCCATCCAGCCTCACCAAGTACTGCCTCGGGCCAGACGTGTCTACGATGACGCCTGAGATGTCCCATCGCCCCGTTTCCTGGTTCTGCACCCGGACCCACTGACTGAGGGCGAGTGGACGCAAATCGTGGGCAGTCTGGTTCCACCTCTCCGCCGCTAAATCTCCTGTGAGCGCCATGGCCCGCTCTCTGCCCCTCAGCATCCTCACCCATTTGTCGCTGACGCTGTAGTGCCTTCTCGCAGCGGGCACGGAATCCCTCAGCTGCCGTCCCATCAGCAGCTGGGCAGGGGACGCATCCGTGCTCTGCAGTGGCGTGTTGAGGCCTTCAGTACTGCAGGAAGGCCTTCGCTGCCGCGTCGGAGTCGAGCGAGCCCCCTGGCGAGATGTTGCCCCCGAGGATTCTCTTGGCCGACTTCACTGCGCCATGTTAGAGTAGGGGGTCTCATCAATACAGGTTGCACCGCTCGGGGATCGAACCCAGGACCTTCCGCATGCCGGGCGGCTGTGCTTCCCGTTACACCACGGGAACCTTCTAATGACAACCCACACAGGTACCTGGAACTGTCGCCGATAGGAACTGTCGCCGATATCGGCGACTGTTCCAATTTCTCACGTCGGCGGGAGTTCCAATTGTCGGCGACAGTTCTAGTTCTTGATCTTGATATTACAGTACCCAATATATCATTTAATAAGCTTTTAATCATGTTTCTGCATTCAGGGATTACATACCAGCAATAACTTGAACTATCAAAGGCTTTCAGTGGGAGAAATATACTTGTAAAGTTGTCAACACCCTTCTCCTGACTCCGCCCCCTTGGAGACTTGACCTGGCGCAGCATCGCAAGCGACGCAAGGCGATCGCAATAGTACGGCCCTAGGTGTCTTGAAGACACCTTCACCTCCCTCTCCTTACTTGTTTCCTTCTCTCATTCCATCCTTTCCTCCTCTATTTCATCATTGATCGAGACAGACACATAGGAGCACGAACATATATATATTGAGCTTCCAGCAATTACTTGAACTATCAAAGGCTTTCAATGGAGAAATATACATGTAAAGTTGTCTCACCCTACAGCTGACGCTGCCTCCTTAGAGATTAGCGCGGAAGAATATTTAGAATATTGTTCCCGCCCATTCCCCCCCCACTGGGAGAGTCCCACGGGAGTGTCCTCCCACCGTCGTTGTTGCCCGAAGAAAAAAAACGAGTAGCGAAATTTGAAACCGTATATACTTGCAGATACATTCATAAAACAATGCTGAAACAGGGTAGATTATACAGTTATATAAACTAACTGTTGTATCATCTTCAGTTGGCACATACAAATCAATAGAGATGCTATAATTCGTAATATATGGCGCCTGGCGACATTAGTGCAGGTGGCGCCTTAGTGTTTATCTACGGTAGTAGTACGTATTATTTAATTTGAGTTTATTTATGTAATCATGATAATGCTTGGGGGTCGATAACCGAACTGGATTTCTGAAGGGGTCTGGTGTATGTGTGTGTGTGTGTATTCATCTACCGTGATAACAGTAAAGTCGCCACCTGCAGTGATGTCGCAGGCGTCAAATATTACGAATTATAGGCATCACTACTGATTTCATGTGCCACTGAAGATGATACACATAGTTTATATCATGACTGTATAATCTACCCTGTTTCAGCGTTGTTTAATGCTTTGTCTGCAAGTATAGACGGTTTCAAATTTCGCTACGCCATTTTTTTTTTTTCGGGCGACGACGACAACGGTAGGACACTCATAAATAAACACTAGATGGCGACTCTACTGTTGATAGCCACTTTGTAGATATTTTTGTAATTTGTTCATTTATTAGCCATAATATGACACAGATGAAGACACAAAATGACACAGACTCTCTAGATAGCCCCTTCTAACTTTTCCTGAAAGCATGGATGTAGAAATGTAAGTTATTAAGCCACCACAATACGTCCTGTAAACAGAAAAAAAAGTTGTCCTGGCGACTTAACTGTTATCTACGGTAGTATTCATCTGGTATTTTACAGGGCCAGAGCGATGCTCGTATGGCCCCGTCTCCATATCAACATTTTTATCATTCATCCTTAGTGGTTAGTTTTGGCCGAAGCAGCACCCCGGAGAGCAGGTCACAAACCTCGGCTAACACCCGGTACCCATTCACTGCTGGGTGACAGGGCTCGGGTTTTAAGGAAACATGATTTTAAGGAATCTGTTTCCGCTCCACCCGGGGATCGAACCCGGGACTTCTCGTAGTGAACGAACCGAGTGTGTGTGTGTATCTCTCTCTCTCTCTCTCTCTCATCTCTCTCTCCTCTCTCTCTTCTCCTCTCTCTCTCATCTCTCTCTCTCTCTCTCTCTCTCTCTCTCTCTCTTCTCTCTCTCTCTCTTATATTATTTTATTTATTTATTTATTTATTTAATTATTTTTATATATGAGCTTCCAGCAATTACTTGAACTATCAAAGGCTTTCAATGGGAGAAATATACATGTAAAGTTGTCTCACGCCTACAGCTGACGCCGCCTCCTTAAAAATTAGCGCGGAAGAATACTAGACGGTTGACAGCTTCACCTCCCTCTCCTTTTTTTCTCTCCTTCCCTCATTCCGCCCTTTTTCCTTTATTTCATCCTTTATCGAGACAGAGAATAGGAGCCACGAACAAATATATATGAGCTTTTCAATGGTTTTTCCTATTGTTTAAAACTGTCTGCACAAATATGCATGTATTGCCATGATATTGGGCGGAAGAATAGTGTAACCCTCCATACTCAGCTGTGCCCCTCTCCAGGTGCACCAGCATCTCATTAATAGATACTTAGCTAGCCCACTTGCCCAGTAGCTACTGTATTTATTTTATTTTGAGTTTATTTATATAATACTGATAATAAGATGGCTGTTGGTGGTCTAATGATAAATAAATAATAATCATGATTTACCCTTTTAGTCATTGCCGATTTGTACCAGAAGGGGTCTGTGTGGTGTGATATATATATATATATAGATAGTATATATAGATATGATAAAAGTATATATAGATAATATATATAGATATAGTATATGTATATTATGGGGATGAGCAATATAGAGGGCATTCTATATATCTCATATCTTCATATCTCATAGTTCCTTGGCCCAGGTCCTTTATCCGATGAAATGAATTGAGTACCACACTGATTATATATGGTCATTGTGAGTGAGAATGATAGAGAGAGAGAATAAGAGATAGAGTATAGAGTAATAGAGATAAGTAAGAAAGTAGAAGAAGAGAGAGAGTGTAAGAGAGAGTAGAGAGAGAGTAGAAGCTTTGATAGTAACTCAAATGTAATCCTTCAATATCTCATACTTCCCTTCCTCAGTCCTCCTCACCTCCTGAATTGGAAAAATTATTAGGCTCTCAGCTGTTATATACTTAGATCCATACCACATTTATAATATGTCATTATATATATATATATATATATATATATATATATATATATTATATATATATAATATATATATATATATATATATATATATATATATATATATATATAGTACTACAGTTGACCACCATTCAATTAAAAAATTTGGTGGTCACTGGCATCTAAGTGACTTGCAAGCATCCTCGAAGCGAATATAATTGTTGTCTTCGCAAATAGTGCATAGGGATGAAAGGTGGATGTAGGTAATGACCTACATGTGTTGAAGGAATTACCATCTCTTGTGTTACTATCAAAGGCTTATTACTATTATTTACAAGCATTTTTCTTACTATTGAAGGATTATAGTTATTATTACAAGGATCTTTCTTTGTATGAGAGACTTATATGGTATCATTATCTGGCTAGGTAGCTCTCTAGTAAAAGTTATGGATGTGTGAGTAATGAGTGGTAATTAAGGTATAGGTGTGGTATAATTATGGTTATAGTAATGAGTGGTATGATTTGACTCCTTTTTTTCACTAAATTGTCCTATTTCCATGCGGATTCTGTCTTTTATTTATGTTAGATAGTTGGCAACACTGAGTTGGCCACCATTCAATTACAAATTCTGGTGGTCACTGACATCTACAACATTAATGACAGAGGCCAGCAAATCAGAAAAGAATATATTGTTGTCTTCGAAAAAGTACTTGGGATGAAAGGTGGATGTAGGTAATGTACATGTGTTGAAGGAACTACCACGTGTACGTCAGACTACCGGCCTCTTGTAGTTTCCTTATGTTCTTGACTCAAGTGGTTGTGGGCACCGGGCGGTAGGTCACGCCCCTCCCCGTTAACCCGGCCTCATCACCGCCGCTCCACACACTTTGAAGTAGTGCCTAGTTATTCTTTTTGATATCAACTTACTAAATATACCCCACATCTCATCTAACCCAACCCTTATAGCCGACAATCACATATTCAATATACTAGGGAGGAAAGGATGGGGCGGTATAGGAGATATATTAATTTCCGCCATAAATTCCTCCACACGCCACCATGGCGTGATCTTCTTCTTCTTGGGACCTCTACCGCTGAGTATCGCTTCAAACTAGGCGCATCACTGGCTGAGTTGTACCACAGAAAGCCAGATAATGATAATATAAGTCTCTCATACAAAGAAAGATCCTTGTAATACTAATTACAATCCAGCAATAGTAAGAAAAATCCTTGTAAATAACAGAAATAAGCCTTAGATAGTAAAAAAGAAACGGCAGGCAGGAGAGCTCGACGGCTACTGATGCGCGTCAAGCTGTAGAAATGTCCCATTTGAAGCACTAGACTTGCCCCGAGCATGGGCTTCGTCTGGTTTGGGGACAGACTCTTCATAGAAGACAGTTCCATAAACCCTTTACTCTTCCTTTACATCTATTCCAAATGGAACTGTCGCCAAGAATTTCCGCGTCGGCGAGCGTTCCACCGTCGGCGACAGTTCTCGTTTGATGCTTCGGCGACAGTTCCTATCGGCGACAGTTCCATAAACCCCCACACATCTCCCCCCTAAGGCTGCCTCCCGCAGGCCTGACCGGGGGAATGTGCATCCACGATCCTACTCACTGCGCCATGTTAGAGTAGGGGGTCTCACCAATAAAGGTTGCACCGCTCGGGATTCGAACCCAGGACCTTCCGCATGCCGGGCGGCTGTGCTTCCTGTTATACCACGGGATACTCCTAGCGACAACCCACATAACTTTACACACAATGGGATAAAAAAAAATTCTTTGTGGCTCTCAAACAACGAATCCCATTTTTCCTTTGACAGGTGTTGTTTCTGCTTAGAGTTGCAGACAGAGCAAAAATTGCAGAGGATTTCAAAGTCGATAATACACTATGCGCCAAAATATTGTTCGCGACATCATAACACAGCGCTTCCATACGGGAATTCAGAAAACGTACTCTATGGCAGCCTAGTGACTTCCGAGAGAGATATCCTACCCAGCAAACACAAAGACGGAGGGCCTCCGGAGGCCCTCCGTATGTCTTACCGGCAGCCCGACGGAAGTGTACGCCGTAGGGCAGCTGGGGATTTGCTCAGAGGCTCACCGGCGGGCCGCTCCCAGCGGCCCGCCGTAGGGCATATGACCATTTGCCGCTGTTATATTAACTGATTGAGAAATATTTATGGTTATACTTTCTAAGTATATTGCATATATAATGTTTTAAGGGGTGTTGCACAATCCATTAGCCGATTAATAGACTAATGGGCTGTTCAACACTTATAAAAACATTACTATATCTGCAATATACTTAGAAAGTATAACCATAAATATTCCTATGTCGTTATCCAGTAATACGATGAAAAGGAAATCATAATTGCTACGGACATTGTTTATTTCATAAGTACAAAAACATTTTCTTTATTGGGTCGGGTTTTAGGGGTATTGGGAATTGGGTTTTATTGTAAATGCTGGTGTACGTGGAACACTGAACAGCCATGTAGAAGGATATTGATTGCGGCGAACATCATAACAACATCCACCCGCTTGTGCGTTTTCCAAGTAACTGATTTCACTCACGAGTCACTGACACAACGCTGCCGAGGAATTCCTAAAAAAACGTGTCGTACTGCTATTATTTATATTATTCAGTCTATTTCGATATAATGAAGGAGCGAAAACATGTTATAACTAAATTCTCATTATGTTATCGACTGCTTAAGGGTGACAATTTAGGCCTTTTGTGGGTTTTTAACCCTTTGTAAAGACTATCGTACGTCTGGCAGTTTAGTGCATTGATAGCTGCGTAATGATTTCAAATAATATTCTATTCTAAATCATGGTATTATCCATGTTAATTCTCCATCATCTACATATACCTTATTAGGTGTACCGTTGAGTATTGATATGTGTTGATACAATGTTGGAAATTATTGAAATAAGGGAAAATATGACCTTGTGTTATCCCGTAATCTTTGCTCGGATAATCAAATGTTATTTTTATATGATACTAGCTACACACATAGACTAACTGATAACCTTTTTCCATGTAAACTCCTTCCTATGTACGTATCTCATCTTTATTTCTATGTATCTCTCGGTGTTCCTGATTAAGCTGGAAATATTTGAAATAAACTGATATATGATAATTTCTATAAACTATTATAAAAACTTTTATAACAATTTTTAATAGCTTGAACAGGCCTAATAATAGTGATGGTACCGATATTGAGATACTATGTATATTACTGTGTTAATATATATAATATGAAATTAATATTTCCCATTTACAAATACGTACCAGCGGGCCTCCGGAGGATTGACGTCAAGTTGCCGCTGCTTATAATTATCACTACTGATGTATTACTACATCAAGATAATCATATAACTGTTGTTTCAAAATGTTTACACATAGAAATATTCAATTCTTGAAATTCTGTACATTAATTTTCAACATAGTAAATTATCCCGTCTGAAAATACACCAGCGTGCCTTCGGAGGGCTGACGGAGGTAAATTTGCCGCCGGCGGCCGCCGTTCGCCGCTCTACAGCCTACGTCGGCCCGCCGGTGATGGTTA